>OX578145.1:138796656-139202523 GCA_951213105.1 Amaurobius ferox
GTTGAAACTAAAGTGGGCTGAAACTAGAAGAATCCATTCCAAAAATTTTAACTTGTTACTTACTCCCGTCTATTACAACAAATGAAAATTTTATAGTTTAGGTTTTAAAGAGTTAAATGGGGATTTGGGCTTAGGCCCGGGCTGGACTTGAGATTTCTATTGTTTCGGGCAGGGTTGAGTTTTTTTTTTAAACGCCCGTTACGACCGGGCCGAACATATTTCTTTTGAAAATTTTTAAAATGGATTTAAATTGAATGCATGAACTTATTGCTTTTATTTCAGCGGATATTTCTCCGATAATGGATCGGACCGGCGGAATTCCGATCTATGGGTGGGGGCAAGGGGTAAGATATGTAAGGAATCGCTCCTTTTTTCAAAGTTTGGTAACTTGAAAGCATGGTAAATAAATAATCATATAAATCCTCATAATAAATAATCATATAAAGAAAACAAACTAAATTCTCCGTACAAAATTTTGACAAATTTATTTTTAACATATTTGAATACAAATCATTTCGGGCCTGCTGAGACGCAGTTATCTTCAGGCCGAGTTCATTCTACATTTATAAATTTCTTCGGGCTTGGTCTGGATTTAAGCATTGGTATTGTCGGTCTTGTGAAAATTCGAAAATTCCGCACATGTAGACATTGAAAAGGAGAAGAGAACATGTCACTTCGATCGTGAGTGCGCTATCGCATTTTCGTGCGATCATCGGATTCACTGGGTGGAGGATGAGGGGAGAAAAAATAACTAGCACCTGTGGTTACACTTCAGATCTGACGGCTCGCCTAGAAAGAAGGCATTGATAATGCACACTAGTGGGGATTTGCAGGTGACGACATTTCAATTTTCATTCATGGCACGGGAAAGGGCGGCTTTCGCCACAATTTTACGATGACAACAATTTTTTTTTCGGAATCTCTAATCTCAAGGCCGTCCGAGAGGCCGGCAACTTCCGAAAATTGGCCGTCCTCGCCAAATTTTAACCCGGCAAGGACAGGAGGACGGGCGATTTCCGGAAGCCTGATATAGAGGATGGAGATGGATAGAAAAGAATACTTGTGGACTCACAGGACTACACGAGAATTCCCTGAATTGAACAATCGTACTGAATATGCCAAAATAATTATAAAATTTATTCATTCTACATTTATAAATTTCTTCGGGCTTGGTCTGGATTTAAGCATTGGTATTGTTGGTCTTGTGAAAATTCGAAAATTCCGCACATGTAGACATTGAAAAGGAGAAGAGAACATGTCACTTCGATCGTGAGTGCGCTATCGCATTTTCGTGCGATCATCGGATTCACTGGGTGGAGGATGAGGGGAGAAAAAATAACTAGCACCTGTGGTTACACTTCAGATCTGACGGCTCGCCTAGAAAGAAGGCATTGATAATGCACACTAGTGGGGATTTGCAGGTGACGACATTTCAATTTTCATTCATGGCACGGGAAAGGGCGGCTTTCGCCACAATTTTACGATGACAACAATTTTTTTTTCGGAATCTCTAATCTCAAGGCCGTCCGAGAGGCCGGCAACTTCCGAAAATTGGTCGTCCTCGCCAAATTTTAACCCGGCAAGGACAGGAGGACGGGCGATTTCCGGAAGCCTGATATAGAGGATGGAGATGGATAGAAAAGAATACTTGTGGACTCACAGGACTACACGAGAATTCCCTGAATTGAACAATCGTACTGAATATGCCAAAATAATTATAAAATTAACAAGAATAATAAACCAAAACATAAAGATAAACAAGTTTTCTTAATTTAATGTGCAATAATTACATGATAGCGATGGATGGAAAAAGATACTAGTCAACGCTCGGCAATGTACGCGATACTACCGAAATTATGCAATCCCTCTATTTATAAAAAAATAATTAAAAAATTAGCCTTTATAATTAACCAACATGTGAAAATAGGCTAGCTCAGTTCATCTGACTAATATTTAGAAATTTGGGATGGATGGAAAAGGATACTTGTAGATGCCCAGGACTACAGGAGAATTCATTGAATTGCGCAATCATACTTAATGTGTCAAAATAATTAAAGTATTTACATGAATAATAAACCAACATATAGAAATAAGCAAGTTTTGTCAATTTAAGGTGCAATAATTACAGGATAGATTGGAAAAAAAAATAGGAATTTTCCGTAATTTTATGGGTCTTTTCCGCAGTCCGTAATTTTGTTCAGAAATTTATAAGAATTACGAAAAATACGTAATGATTGGCATCTCTGTATTTCCAACATCAGTATTTGTGCACTATCGTTAGTTTGATGGCGCCACCTATTGATTATATTATGAAGTAAAAGATCACGATGTCGATTTTCCAGAAGTATTTTTCGATTTTCAGGAGTTTAGAGTTAAAATGAATAAAATAAGGAGTTTTCAAGGGCCCTTATAAGAAAAATCTTAAATCCAGGAGTTTTCAAGGATTTCCAGGAGGCGTACGAACCCTGTAAGATTATAGATTGACATGCATTTGTGTATGATCCTTGCTGAAGAAAACTCAAAGATTGGTCAAATTGATAGCAATGTTGAGCAATTGAAGATTTATTAAATTCCTGTTTTTTGACATAGTTATGACGAAATTTTGAGCACGAAAAGCACATTTAGTTTGACTGATAGAAGACCACACTGGCAAGAAATACTGTAAATGCCTTCCAAGGTCGGTAGAATATCTTATATATAAAGTTGTTTCGTTCGGTGGAAAACTTGATCCAGGAAGGAAAGACAAGTGACATTACTGCCAGCCCAGTTCTCTGTCAGAGGAGAGAAAAGCTGTTAAGACACGTTGATCGGAATCTCTTAGAAAATTATTTAAGCATTTACTTAATAGTAAGAGTGTGCACACTATATGGAATAAAATAAAATAGTATATGCATAGTAATGTGAAGTTTACAGATACTTAATAAATTCCATACACGTGAAAAGAAATAGCAAATTTTGAATAAGAGGGGAAGCTATAAAAATTTTAACACCATGAAAAGTTAATACAAAGATTACTGAATGCTATGTTGAAAGATTATCGACTGATCAAAGGTTATATATAAAAAAATTATTGAATAATCAGAGAGGAGACACTAACTGTTAAGTGCATTATCAAAATCAGTTTGAGAAGGATATAAACATATATTTCTAATTCAAATGGTGCAAATCAATTGTCATCTAAATATCGACTATATTCTGAAGTTTACAAGCATGAATAAAATAGAATAAATAGTATTTCCATGCAATGCAATGCATAGCTTTTGTCTAGCTCAAAAATTTTACATGTTTTAGAAAAAATATATCATCCGGATTTGAGAGAAAGTCAGGAAACTTTTAGTCTTCTGAAGAAAAAACAATAATAGATTTAAATTTGAAAGCACATATTATACAAAATTATTGCAATAATAATCATTAGTCATGTCAAATGTGGGTTGTTAATAAAGTTTATGTGAAGGCATTCATATCTCGATTTGTCAAATTGAAGGGCTCCATCATGTGTAATACATGGCGGAGTAGTTTTGATGCAATAGAAATAGTTTTTGTTAAAGAAAGGGATTGTCATATGTTAAATGAAATTATAAAGTGTAATTTTATGGATACTTTTGTAAAGAAAATGAATTTATAGTTTCATCAATGTGACACATTTACCTCTATTTATTTTAAAGCAAGCACTGAATTTTTTAATTTTAATCTTTTAAGTTCCCTTCCCCATAATCATCGGACAAATTTAGAAGAAGAAAAAAAAATTGTCGTCGAATAAAATAAATGTATTGATAAAAATAGCCTTTGTATCTTTAAGCTTAAAATTCCGAATAATCGCCCCATCATTTTCCATGATTTTCTTTTGCATTTAAGGGGGGCTGATCAACAGAATTCTACAGTAATATTTATACTATAAAAGAAAGTAAATGGATTCACAAAGACTCCAAAAAAAAAAAAAAAAATTAAACAACACATCATATAATATACTGAAATGTATCATTAAACATACTGAAATATCATAAACATACTGAAATATCATAAACATACTGAAATGGGATTTTTTCTAAGAATATAAAATAAAAGTATTAATTACATGCATTGAACATACAATGTTACAATCTAAATATTTATAAATCAAATCAATGACATTTTTCAGAGTATTATAAAGTTCACATATCTTTTTGTATAGGAACTAATCGGAACGGAATGGTACACTTACTTTTTAATTACATTTCAGAATGCCAACTGTACCTCATGCTATAATACTCACTTAATGAAGATGTATGTTTTTGCATTTAAAATTTAACCAACTCTAGTTTAAAGTAAAGAAGATTAAGAAAGATGTTTAGTAAGCAATTTTTTTAGTTGATTATTTTGATTTTTTCTTATCATTTATTAGGAAAATGAATGGAAAAAAATAATTATGTCTTTGGTTTGAATAAAAAGAGAATAATTAAGGATGCTTCAGGATCAAAGTAAAATATTTAATGTTTTGGAAAACTTTATGAACTTTCATTAGGATGGTGTTGAATTTGCATTTTTTTTTATATCCACCTAATTCATTAAATTTGATGTACAGGAAACCATGTTGACCGATCTCAGAGCTAGAATCAGGTACATGTCACAAGATTTTGCATTTTATGTATAGTAATTATTTCTGACTTTTAGAGAATAGGTTTTAAAGCAAAATTTTCATAATGCAAAGTACAATTAGAAAACCTAAAATACTAATTTTCTATACATGAATCAGTAAATATTAATAGAAGTAAATGAATCAAATTTACCCAAGACATTTATTCCATTTTCACGAGCCCTCTTACAAAAAGGTGATAAATAATGGGCATCAAAGGCTAATCGATGTGCTTGAAATGCTAATGAATTCACCATTTTCTGCATGTTCTCTAGATTATGATCCTAAAAAAAAAAAAAAGAAAATAAATAAATTGCAGTATCAATGTTAGTATCTTCAAACGATTTTGTTTCTAAGTATAAAATTACATACAATAGCCATTCATTTAACATAATATGAGGGATATCCAGAAAGTAAGTTTTGATGGACTATTAAGAAAAAAACAAGAATATATTTACAAACCATTTATATTACTATTTGATGTACACACCTTACATTACATATTATTACTCAGGATGAGTCGAGTGGTCTGGGTTTTTGAAGCACCATGTTCTCTACATAATACCAATCCGAGGGTTTTCACGCATTGCATGTTCTCTACAAATGTCACAAATTTGATGAATTTCAGCCACTTTAATGTTCCTAATATTCAAGAAATGGATTACAGACTGTATTTTACATGAGGCAAGTATCTCAATTTTCTTTAAAATTATAAACACACACTACGATGCATATGTGCTGCTTGAATATCTGAAAATGGCATCAGTGCTTTGCCAAACAATCAACTAATTCGGCACACATGCATACCATTGTAACCACAGTGCCAATATTTGGGAAATATTTTCTGGATATCCCTTGTATATAGTTACATTTCACAAGGTTGGTTTTGGACACACAAGCATGAATGTAAAAGGTCGTCTTATACGACTTTCTCGCTTTTATTTCAATAAAGCCCATTGTAAGGGTACCACCTGCTTTTACTGCCCACTATAAGGGTACCTCCCACTTTTGGGGAAGACCTGTGAAGCTACACTTGCATACTGTGGGACTTGCTGTATCCGCCTATTATGTATCCTCCAAAATGCCTACCAACGACTTTGGCAGGAACGATTGACTTCCTGTTGAGGAAACTTTTGTAAATAGATAGATGTATTCAATAGATTACTTGAAAAGTCTTTCTGGTCTGATATAACACTCAAAATATAACTAAATCATCTTGAAACTAAAAACATTAATCAATAATCAATATTTTTAACTTAATGCTAAGTTTCAACATTGCAATAAATGACCAGTATTCACCAAATGAATTCACCAGAATTCTAAATTAAATGCCAATTTTCACCAATGAATATTGTATACATAGTAGAATAAAAAATCACCAAGTTTAAATATAATAAACATTCTACAATTTTAAACAACCTTATAAATTATAGTATTATCAACATAGCACAAATGAAATAGGATGAAAGATATAACAGCCTATTCAAATAAAACATGTGGTTATCAACACCTAAATTCAAAGCCAAGTTTCACCAATGAATATTGGATAGAACGAAAAGTGAACAATTATACAATATATTAATACCTTATAAAACTCTGAATCAATGGAATTTTTCTTACAATGCCCATGTGCTAAAGAAAACAATGGATTGGTTCAAACAAAAACGTGAACAATTTTACAATGCATTGATGGCTTGATCTGAATTTTATAATGATTACATCTTCAAAATAAGAAAAATATTATTTATAATAAAATCTCAATCAGAATATTAAAGCCTTAGTTTGATGTTTAGGAACATGCAATAAATTGCAGTATCAGTTAAAATTTGCTATGAACCAGAACATTTTTTGACCCAATTGTTTTAGAACTCATTAGCAATATATTTATACCTTATAAAAATTATAATTAATGAACAGACGGCGTCAGATATTTTTTTGTTTTGAAGCAGTGTGTAATATTTAAAGGAGCTACAATTAAATTATAAATAGTAAATTACCAGTCAATTATTTTACATCACAATTTTAAAATCGGGGGCATCTTTAAAACACAAAAAGTATATATATTTTTTTAATTTGCAGAATTTGTCTATTAATCATATGGATTCCATTTAAAATTTGTTTGAATAAGAATTTTTTTTTATCTTTCTGGTGGTACCAAGATGGAAATTCAGTGATAATATTTTTGGTTGACCGATTTGTGTGAAAATCACTCAAAATTGTGCTAAAACATAAAATAACTTAAAAACTAATTCGAATTAAAAATATATATATCTCGCCAAGATGCATCTTTTTGGATCCTGACATATCAGTGTTCCAAATTTCATGACCATACATTACTTAGATTTCTGCTACAGATGAACAAAAAGATATCTTCCTTTATTATTATAGATGTAAAATAAATAATTCCATATCGTAGTAATTAAATGTAGTTAGGAAAAAATAATATCAATTTTATAATTACCCTGAGCTTTGCTAACTGCTGTACAATGACAGATTCAGGAAGATTGTCAAATAAGCCATCAGTGGCTAGTAAAATAAGGTCACCTTCTTCCACATGTAAAGATGATGTGTCAGCAGACTCTGGGCTACACAGAAAATAAAATACAAAGCATTAAGTAAATGCTAATAAAATAAGAATGCAGCCAGAGAGATATTCAAATAGCAAGTTCATTGTAATAATTTAAATTGTGATTCTACAAATTTGAGTGCAATTTCACATAAGTATGCAAAATGTCATCTTTCTACTAATTGTAGTTTTCAAGTAAAAGGGGTAACAAAATTCAGGCAAATGTTAATTTCACTTCATTGGGAATGGAGAATAGACTTTGTTTTGCTTATCCATAATAAGACATTAATGGATGCATACAACACAAAAAGAAAAAAAAAATAAGGTGTGCTTTGTAATTTTCTTCTTTTTTTCAAGAGAGTAAAATATTCTAGAGCCTCTTAAATCTGTTGAAGTTCTAAGTGTAACTGCTTAATCTAGGCATTATTAAATCTGACTATAAAGCACAACATTTGAAAAGACTAAAATATCATCTGAACTCAGGGTTGAAAAAAAAAACCAGAAGATAGTGTTGAGCATAAAGTTGAACAGGGGCTTTTTAATAGGCATCCTAGAAATGTTTCCAATAGAATTAATTGAAGAATTTACAGCCCAAAAGTGGCAGCAATTGATGAAAGTGAATTGATGAAAAAAAAAAAAAAAACATAATAACTGAGGAATTTTGTGACTTCTAATAAAACTTCACAGTTATACTCTAAGCTCTGCTTCCATGGAGAATTTTCTCTTCATATGGTCTCAGGTGGAGTGAATTCAGTTTAATTAAAAGTTTGAGTTGTGATTTTCAATGCAATTCCAATATCTTCACTATATATTACCATGTGTAGCATAGTAATAATTCAGCAATTTAAATTAACAGATATACACAGTAAAAAATATACATATAACTGTCTTGCAGGATGAAGATATTTAGCTGCTCTGCAAGAAGCAGAAAGTTTTCTTTTTATACAAAGAATTTAACACAAAACTTTTCTTTGGTCGGTGTTTGTTCTCTTGAATTAGACCAGATTTGATTAGTTTGGCACTTTGCTTTTTTAACAACAGTTTTAAGAGGATTCCAAACCTCTTTAATGGATAGTCAGGGCTGTCTATCCATACACCGAAATTCAAATCTGGCTTTTATGAATCTAAGACGTTTATGAATCTAAGAGAGTGAACACTTGGCTACTGATGTGCATTGCAGAACTTGCGGAAAATACCTCATGGATAAAAAATTATGTGTTAGCATCTTTAGAAAATCTCTTATAAAGATGATTCTAGGTTCTGAAAGCCATTTGTTTCTTTAAAAAAAGGCCTATTCCTAAAACTTTACATTTCAGCAACGAATTCACAAGAAAAAATTTTTTTATGTGTAAAGGCTAAGTCCTCAAAACAAAATTTTCTGTCCTAGACCCAACCTTGATCCAATGAATAATTTAAATTTAACCCCAGGGACATAGCTATACGGTAGCTAAAAGAAGCTGTGCTTCTGGGACCCTGAACAAATAGGGGACCTCATAATAATTTTTTTCTTTTTTTAGGACTCTCAGAGTAGTTTTAACGCCACTCTTTGTCAGCGCCCAGAGAGCAGAATTTTCAGTGTTTGATATGAAACCGGCTTTATTCAGTTCATGTACTAGAGTGAGCATCGCATTTATGCAATGATTGTACCCAGTCAAGTGCATTTTTAATAAATTTGTCAGGAAATTTTAAATGTATTGAAGGCCTTGGGTACCTACAACACCTAATGGGATGCATATAAGCATGAACTGACTTTATTAAGTTAATAATGTCTTTTTTCTTTTAGTCATTATATATATCAGTCATTCAAGGCTTACAAGTAGGGCTGATACATATTATGCAATGACTTAAAAAATCCGAGTCTTGAGAAAACTATTTTGTTGAGTATTATAGACCACATAGAACTCAGGACATTCTGTGGACATGTTCTGAAAGGTTCTGAGATATTTAGATCCATCTATTTTTACCACTTTATTAATTTTTGCCTATGGTCAAACATTTTTCTAGGGACCCCTGTCAATCTTAGCATACATATCAATTTTTGCAATAACATATTAAAAATGAAACAGATACTTTGCGGCCTCTAATGCTAAGGGCTCTTTGATAAAAACATCCATGCTAAGCTCTATCGTTATAGAGGGCCTAGCAACAAATGCATATTTCTTTGCATTTCACTTGCATATTTCTGCGAAAATAGGCAGTCAATGCAAATATCGGAGCTTCACGAAGAAATGCAGAGTTGGCAGCTAGGGTTCAGTATTTGCAAGTCAATAATAAGTTTTTGTTTTATAGTTGTTACTCTTTTTCTTGTCGCTTTGACAAAATATAAATCATACCCTTGAAACTTATCTACACTATGGGTGAGTTAGACAGCTCTGGGTAATAATAAAAAAAAGTATGAATCACATTAATTTTAGGGATTGATATAAAAAATGCATAGATTCCAACCTACTAGAAAAAAAGATAGGAACACATTGCATAAGGAAAAATCGCGCACTAATACTGTTTTTTCCCATACTGTTGCAAAATAGCCTTCTATTTCATTAATAATACGTTTGAAAAATAGTTTTTCTATTATATAGAAAAACTATTTTTTGTGTTTGTAATTATTTTGTATATTATATATACAAAATAATTACAAACATTTTAAACGATGAAAACAAATTGTAACAGTGGAAAAATACTTTCAAAATAAAACGAAATATAGAGGATTGCGCACAAATGCCTTTTATCGTGATACTGCTGCAAAATAGCCTTTCATGTCATTAAAAATAAGCTTGAAAAATAGTTTTTCTGTATAATATAGTATATACGAAATAATTACAAACGTTTTAGACGATGCAAACAGATTGCAGAAGTGGAAAAGTATTTTCACAATAAAACGAAATATACAGAAGATCGCGGATAAATGCCATTTATCGCGGTAGCCGGTACTCGTGCAATATAGCTCTTCATTTCTTTAATAATACGTCTGAAAAATAGTTTTCTTGTATATAACAAGAAATAATCATAAAAATTTTAGTCGATGCAAATGTGTTTCTCCCACATTAATTAGAAACATACGCAATTACATGGAAACGGATTTTTAGATGAAAAAACGGGAAAACCTCCATCTTAAAATTCCAGACTTTACTTCGCATTTCGTGACCTACTTCCGATTTCATGACTTGTAAATACTCTTATGCAGATCTGCATACAATAAAATATAAATGTTATGGAAAAGAAAAATCTGACTCCTGTGGATCCAAATCAGATTCCCGGAACAAGACTGAAAAAACGGAACAAGTACATAAAAATCTGAACACTTGGCAGCTATAAAAATGTCATTTTCAATGTGTGATAACAATATATTAGCTAACCAAATTTACAAGAAGCTGGAATGATTCAATCTGGAATGCAATGTGTTCTATAATAGTAAGCAATTAGATAGTAAAGATAGCAGGATCCCCCCTTTTTCTTTCAAGTGCGATACGTAGATATACGAAGGAATAAAGGGGAGGGGAGCAATAGAAACTCGTTAAATACCCGGAGTCTCGGGCATCGGAATGTCTGAGGATAAAGCAAACAAATAAATTCTTCAGAAGTGCAATTTCAGGTCTTGAAGGGTGGGGGTGAGTTCAAGTACAATAAGGATCCTAATGTTTCTTTCCTTGAATAGACAGAGGGGGATTTTATTGTGTGTGTACCACCTGCAGATTTATCACTATGGGCATGTATAAAATGACGCTTTTTTCTCGACCGCTGTCCAGTCTTTTACTAGGGATCGTAATTTAGTCAAAGGGAAAGGGTAGACTGATATTTAACAATAGCATTGTTAGTCGCCAAATTTGACGACCAGATTGAAGAATCTAGTCGTCAAATTGAAATTTCTAGTTGCAACTTACGACTAACGACCACTAATTTCGAACACTGTGCACATTATGTAAAAAATATTTTTATATAATTTGTATGAAACTTTGCATAGTCAGGTAATTTGTTACGAGAAATTAATTTAGTGTTAACAGCAAACAACCTGCACAATCTAAATATGCTTTCAAAAATTTAAATGCTCACTCAATTTACAAATTTTAGTATAAAATTATTTTGACATGAGAAATTTTAATATAAGTTAGAGTTAGTATTGTTGGGTTATACCTTTGGATATTTAATTAATTTTAGAAATTTTGCTTTTGGTTTAAATGTGTTCAGGGGTCTTATTTACATAGTCATTCTCTTTTAGTTATTCATCTTCTAATTGTTTAGGTTTTTGATATTCTTTGTTCAAATAGGTTCTATTCCATAGGTTTTGTTTTAAAAACGGCAAAAGTTCGTTCTTTTTAGGTTTTAGCAATTTAAATTTATTTAAATTGGTTAATTTGTGATTCCATTTATTGCCCTTTTTATTCCCTTTAATTTGATTCCAAATTTATTGCTCTCGGTTAAAAATTGGTTAATTCATCGCAATTTTCGGTTTTATTCTATTTTCAGCTTTTTAAATATTTCAGAATCGTCCATATTTAAATTATTGCCGAATTCGTATTTTCCAAATCGTTTCACTTCATTTCTTTTTAATTTTCGTCTGCTCTAAAATTCCATTTCTCTTCTTTAAAGTTTCGAGTTTTTAATTGGTTGATCGTAATATTAAAATCGTCTGTCATTAATTATTTTATCGTTCATTGATAATTTTGTTTACAATCTGTGGCAGCGATGTTTCGCAGTATATAAGCAAAATCGCGCACTTTTTCGATCTCTTACTCTTCCCTTTTTTTGATTAGAATGGAGATGTAATACTTTGAAGTGGCAATTGCGCTACGGCGCGCGCGCGATTCATAATGGAACGAAATTTGTTCAGTTTTTTCAAATATTCTCCTTCGGAATGCACCGGTATTTTGTCTACGTCCAGAGAACAAAAATCATTTTTAACGAGCCTCTGAAAATGTAGCATCTTCCATGACTGAATGGAGATGTTTTGAATTCCTGCCTCTTCAGTCTTGCTAATTAGTTTCCTGTCTGCTAAATGTTGATCCAAGAAGTTCCGCGATTTATGCGATGTCCGCCGAGGAAGTGGCAATTTGTTTATTTACCCGAGTTGTGCAGCTCTTTACATGAGGAATGGAATCAATATTTCCGTGCTCAATAGACGGACATATATTTTTGGTTTTCGTTCTGATGTCAGAAGTTCGGTGCTGCAACTTGGAGAAATGATGTTTATTGCTGGACGTCCGGCTGATTTGGAGAATCTCCGGTGGAGTCTGAATTCGTGGAGCGATCGTTTTTCCAGATTTCTACTGGACAGAAATAAGATCCTGTGCCATGGATTTTCCTCTTCTGGTTTTCCCTGGGTCTGCAGCACGTTTGGTGATTCTGCCTCCCTCCCGCCGATCTCTGCCGTTCTTCTACTGGACCCTTGGTGATATAATTCTTTTCCTTCAAGTTTCAGACTAGTTTACTTTTGCCTTATTTAAAGTTTTATTGAGTTAGCACAGAAATAAGACCCCTTTTGACCTATATACTTTAGGTCACCTGAACCTGTGGTTATCTTTTAAATTATGTTCTAAATTCCCTTTTGGCTTACTGATGTTCTTTTATCCCAAATTTTAGTTTAGATAAATAATTGAATAAGTTTAATATTGTTAACTTTAAAATTTAATATTCTAACGTTTTTACTACCACTATACGACCGGCCATTCCATTCTATTTATTTATTTAAGTTGTTTATTAGATTTGTTAGTTAATGAGATGTAAAAAGTTTTGAAAATTCTTTTAAAAATGAAGTTTAAATTTTAAT
The DNA here is from genome assembly GCA_951213105.1 of Amaurobius ferox. Lineage (NCBI taxonomy): Eukaryota > Metazoa > Arthropoda > Arachnida > Araneae > Amaurobiidae > Amaurobius > Amaurobius ferox. The sequence goes on from OX578145.1 coordinate 138,809,599, forward strand.
AAACGTTAGATTTTGAAAACCTAAAATCTGTGTTCTTTCTTTTACTTTTAATGTTTTTATTTTTAGGTAAAGTGTCAATTTTTAATATTTTACAGGAGTACATATTTGTACACGTAGGGAAACTGGTCAATAGGTCCACTTTCAGTTTATTATTAGAATGTTTTCAGGTTTAAGGAACTTTAGAACTTTTTAGAGTGCACTTTCAGATTTATTTTCAGATGACATTTAGGTTTTAAGAACTTTGAGTAAGAACTTTCAGGAATTTAGAATGATTCAGAATGTTCTTTGTCTTTTAATATATCATAAATGCAAGAAACCCCCCCAACAATTGGCGCCGTTTGACCAGTCTAGGGGCTTATTCATGCTAACTGTAATATATGTTCTTAATAATTTGTGTTCTTAAAAATGAAATTTCCGTAAACTGATTCCATACTTGTTTATTCTAAAAGTAATTACTATTGAGATTTTGATAAGATTTTAAACTAAGGCTGGGTATTTTAGAATGTTCTTAAACTAAATTAGAGTAATTTACTTTAATATTTTGATTAAAATTGAAATTTTAGGATTAATTTAAATATTTTCATTTAGAATTTTTTTGAGGAAACTTAAGAATTTTTGAGTTTGACTTTTTTATTTAGAATTTTTATTTAAGCATTCCTTAATGTAAATTAATTTGATTTGAATTTTATTATTTGAAGTAGTGTGAAATTGCATTTAATTCATAAATTTAAGAGATTATAAGTATTTGAAGAACGCACTTTATAGTATTTACATTTTTTGTTCTAATCCCATCTCATTAACAAATTTTTTTTATTTTGTTGTTCTTATAACCCACGCTCCCAGCAGCACTTAAAATTGTTTTGATGAAATAGAATGAAATTAATTGAGTAAATTTAATGAGAATATATTTTTTTTTATTAAGTTAAATTATATAGAATTAAAGCAGTAGTTTTTCGACTTAGAATTTTTTTGTATGTTCTGATTTGGAATTGAGATTTAAATGCTCACTGATATGTGAATGTAGATGATGAAATACTGGTGATTTATTGAAAAACTGGGTAATGCAGGTGTTTTTCACACTCCAATATGAGTGTGACATAAATATCAACTTGAGTTATCTTGTTCTTCACATTGATCATGTGTTTGGTTTTCACACTCAAATAAAGTGGTGATAAAATCAGTTTGTTTGTTCTTAATTCTGAATCTGATATTTTTAATACTGTCTTTAAAATTTTTTTTGGTCGTTAAAGTGGATAAATTTATTTTATTATAGGAGAATTAAATTTTTTTTAAGTGGAATATTTAAAATTGTGCAATGCAATTTGATTTTTTCTTTGGTATTTTGTTTAAAGTAATGTGATACACTTGGCAGTTAGTGAATTTAAATGTACTACTTGATGGATTTTTTGTGCTATTTTTTTGGGGTTCAAAAAAGATTCACAACCTTTGAGAGGACTCACAACCCTCGGCCCCTTGTCTTAATTTTTTTTTATTTTTATGAGAATTGTTTGAGATTACCAGAGATATACAGATATGATATTTGAGTTTATTGTTGTTGAGAGTGCAAGATGTTGCACAATAATTAGTAGAATCGCGTTTATTGATATTGGTGTAAAATGATGCATAAGGTCATTTTAGTGTATATTTGTCGTTTAAACGACCTAATTTGCCAAGTAATCAGTTTATAGTATAATTTGTAAGCAAGTCGGTTAAATTTGAGTTCAGTTCCAAATTGTTAGGGAATTGAGTTTGTTATTTTGGGGGTAAATATTCCACAAATTTTTTTTGTTTGTAACTTGAGCCAAAATTGATATTATTTAAATAGAGTAATATGCTTCGAATGATTGTTTTCTTTCTGGAGTAGATAGAGATGGTGATGAATTTGTTGATTTGTATTTATTGGTTGTTATGTTGAAGGTACCTTTTCAAAATTTATTGTTTAGAATATTGGAATTCTTTGGCTGGTCCAAAGTTTTCGTTAAAATTTATGTTTATTCATGACAGCTAATGATATAGAGATCTGTTTATTATTTTTCTGTTTCTTCTCTTTGATGGCGTATTTGTTGGAGCATTTTAAAATGAATTGATGAATTTTCATAGTATAGAGTTATAATGAAGTTGAAGGATTTAATGGTGAATCTACATGTTTATTTTAGAGTTGAAAAATTTATGATCTGATATTATGAGAGTGTTTAGTGAAGTTATTGTTTGATTTTTGATTTATTTATAAGGAATTTGATTTTTTTTATGTGATTTTATGGCTCATGTTACAGCTGTAGTTGAAATTTTTATTTTTTTTTTCCCTCCTTCGTTTCGCGGAATTTTGTCATGTGTTAGCTAAAATTTTTCATTTTTCAAATGAAAAATTTTTTTGGGACGTTCGAAGGAGTTGTTGGGTTATACCTTTGGATATTTAATTAATTTTAGAAATTTTGCTTTTGGTTTAAATGTGTTCAGGGGTCTTATTTACATAGTCATTCTCTTTTAGTTATTCATCTTCTAATTGTTTAGGTTTTTGATATTCTTTGTTCAAATAGGTTCTATTCCATAGGTTTTGTTTTAAAAACGGCAAAAGTTCGTTCTTTTTAGGTTTTAGCAATTTAAATTTATTTAAATTGGTTAATTTGTGATTCCATTTATTGCCCTTTTTATTCCCTTTAATTTGATTCCAAATTTATTGCTCTCGGTTAAAAATTGGTTAATTCATCGCAATTTTCGGTTTTATTCTATTTTCAGCTTTTTAAATATTTCAGAATCGTCCATATTTAAATTATTGCCGAATTCGTATTTTCCAAATCGTTTCACTTCATTTCTTTTTAATTTTCGTCTGCTCTAAAATTCCATTTCTCTTCTTTAAAGTTTCGAGTTTTTAATTGGTTGATCGTAATATTAAAATCGTCTGTCATTAATTATTTTATCGTTCATTGATAATTTTGTTTACAATCTGTGGCAGCGATGTTTCGCAGTATATAAGCAAAATCGCGCACTTTTTCGATCTCTTACTCTTCCCTTTTTTTGATTAGAATGGAGATGTAATACTTTGAAGTGGCAATTGCGCTACGGCGCGCGCGCGATTCATAATGGAACGAAATTTGTTCAGTTTTTTCAAATATTCTCCTTCGGAATGCACCGGTATTTTGTCTACGTCCAGAGAACAAAAATCATTTTTAACGAGCCTCTGAAAATGTAGCATCTTCCATGACTGAATGGAGATGTTTTGAATTCCTGCCTCTTCAGTCTTGCTAATTAGTTTCCTGTCTGCTAAATGTTGATCCAAGAAGTTCCGCGATTTATGCGATGTCCGCCGAGGAAGTGGCAATTTGTTTATTTACCCGAGTTGTGCAGCTCTTTACATGAGGAATGGAATCAATATTTCCGTGCTCAATAGACGGACATATATTTTTGGTTTTCGTTCTGATGTCAGAAGTTCGGTGCTGCAACTTGGAGAAATGATGTTTATTGCTGGACGTCCGGCTGATTTGGAGAATCTCCGGTGGAGTCTGAATTCGTGGAGCGATCGTTTTTCCAGATTTCTACTGGACAGAAATAAGATCCTGTGCCATGGATTTTCCTCTTCTGGTTTTCCCTGGGTCTGCAGCACGTTTGGTGATTCTGCCTCCCTCCCGCCGATCTCTGCCGTTCTTCTACTGGACCCTTGGTGATATAATTCTTTTCCTTCAAGTTTCAGACTAGTTTACTTTTGCCTTATTTAAAGTTTTATTGAGTTAGCACAGAAATAAGACCCCTTTTGACCTATATACTTTAGGTCACCTGAACCTGTGGTTATCTTTTAAATTATGTTCTAAATTCCCTTTTGGCTTACTGATGTTCTTTTATCCCAAATTTTAGTTTAGATAAATAATTGAATAAGTTTAATATTGTTAACTTTAAAATTTAATATTCTAACGTTTTTACTACCACTATACGACCGGCCATTCCATTCTATTTATTTATTTAAGTTGTTTATTAGATTTGTTAGTTAATGAGATGTAAAAAGTTTTGAAAATTCTTTTAAAAATGAAGTTTAAATTTTAATAAACGTTAGATTTTGAAAACCTAAAATCTGTGTTCTTTCTTTTACTTTTAATGTTTTTATTTTTAGGTAAAGTGTCAATTTTTAATATTTTACAGGAGTACATATTTGTACACGTAGGGAAACTGGTCAATAGGTCCACTTTCAGTTTATTATTAGAATGTTTTCAGGTTTAAGGAACTTTAGAACTTTTTAGAGTGCACTTTCAGATTTATTTTCAGATGACATTTAGGTTTTAAGAACTTTGAGTAAGAACTTTCAGGAATTTAGAATGATTCAGAATGTTCTTTGTCTTTTAATATATCATAAATGCAAGAAACCCCCCCAACAGTATCACAAATTACTATAGCTCACACAAATTGTACAAGCACATTTTCTTGCATCTGATTCACACAAAATTTTCTATGTTAAGGTAATTTGATAAGAAAAAATAAAGATGCTATTCAATATGTCATAACTATGCCATGCTCAAACTGCATATACACATTTTTAAACATGTGTAAAGATATATCAAAATGTAAATACAGAGAACAATGTGCCTCCAACCATGGGTTCACATAGAAATCTTTCCAGGGTGGGGAGAAGAGGGAATTAAGGACAAGATGTACAACATTGACTAGCTTGATATTTTTGTAATCTTGAATGCACAAGGGGGAAAGGCAAGTGTAATGCACATTTAAAGGGGGGTGGGGAAGCTTCAAGTTACATGCATTTCCTTAAAGACTATTACTACAATTTTGATGTTTGAAATACACTTTTGGCAGTCACATTTTGAAATGCACTTTTATCAGTTGTATTCATTATTTTGTAAGGAAAGAATTTTAACAGCACTTAATTTCTTTTGATGTGAATAACATCTATGCTTGGGGTATCTGTGGCAAAATTAGAACATCACGAAAAATGTAAACACTTTGGATGTTTATGTCTCTGAGACTAAGAAAAATGTAAGCAATTCTGATTTGTTTTGACAGAAATGTGATACAGATTGTGAATATATGTCTAATGAGGTTTTTTTTTTTTTTCATTTTGCTTAATTTCACTCAAAATATCTCCAAAACTATAAAATATAAATATAAATAGTAAACGACAAAAACATGCACTAGGAAATCTAGTTTCTAGATTTATAATTTGTTTTTGGAACGCCCTTACAGGTTTTGAGTAATCATCTTGTCAAGTTAAAGAAGATCGGAAATTGTCAGTTTTTTAGGTTTGTACTGCTTATATCTCAAAAATTAAAAGTACTAGCTATAAATAAGCAAGAATTTATAGCTCTTTGAAAGTCCTTTAAGTGTATATAATTGGATTTTGGATCGAACTCTTAGTTTTTGAAGTGCTGTGGTTATAATTTCAATATTATAGTATTCGATATTTACAAAGGGTGGGAAAGCTGTAATATTTAAAATGTCACAACTATTGTAGCTCAGTCTATTTACTTACTTGTTGGTGAAATATTTTGGCATAAGCCCAAGATATTTTATTTATTTATTTTTATAACGTAGGAGATTAAATGAACTTATTTCTATGTTTAATAATTTATGAAGTTTGAACAGAATAGATGGAAATATGCATATTCAAGTACATACTTATGTGCAGACAAGCAAATCTATAGATTAACTTGAATCTAAAATCTTATCAGATATATTGCATAAGTTATATTTATATACCTCCAAGCAAGTTAGTAAAATAATTTGCTCAATTTTATGGTCTGATTATTCAAATGAAATTGGAGTGAAAACTAAAACTACCTATAAACAGTTAGCAAGAAATTTGAAGTGCTTTGAAAGCCTGTAAACGAAACAAATGAGTCTGATAAAAATCAAATTAATTTATTGAACTTTATTGGAGTTTTGTTTTACAAAATGCTTTTCACGCAAAACTATTTTGGCTCTATCAGATTGAAGCCATCGCCGATTTTTTCATCAGGATCCTAGCCAATAGCTTCTTTTTTTATTTCTTTTCATGGATAATTTTTATTTTTGCAGTACCTAGTCAATTAGACATTTGGTGAACTGTATTCTGAAAAACTAAAGTTCTGGTTAACTAAGGGATTTATGAACTGTATTTTGTACTTGATTGACTGGTACAAGGTTAACCAGGCATTTGTTGAACCATTTTTCTCAATCAGAAAGATTAGTTGTTGCAATCAGGTTTTAAAGTTACTTTTATTAACAAATCAGTGTTCTATTGCAATCAGACAATTAAATGGATATCCAGTTCACAAAATATTCAGTTAACAAAATTTAAAAAAATTATAAATTAGTATTAGCTTGCAATGCAGCTAGCTATAGAATGCAGATAAATTATTTAAAATCTCATACGATAAAAATAATTCTTACCTATCACTATGAACTAAATCAGAAATATTAGCTGGTGCAAGTGACAATTGGAAGGGAGTGTTAAAATAATGCTGCTGCTCTTCAGACCGATGAACTATTTGCCCATTACGCATGATTAAAAAACCACTGTCTCCTATATTGGCAGTATACAGCATTTGATCTGTACGGTTTAATACAACTACACAAGCAGTACTGCTACCTAAAAGATAAAAATATTTATAAGTAATTAACTAATCATATACTAACCAATTTTCTCAATCAAAAAATCAAATATTAATTATACAGCAAAGAACATAATTATATTTTTTTGAAAAATATGAATGCAAAACAATTCATTTATCTATTCTGAAGAGTGCTTAATTAGATAAAATTAAAATAATTTAGAGTACAGCTGATGCAATTTACTTAAATCAAAAGTTTACAACTTGGTGTATTTTGACATTGCCAACACCAAATAGTGCTCTACAGAAAGTTTAAAAATACATATCATATATAAAATCCTTTATCTGGTGCTTCCTGGAAAACTTTATAAAATACAAGTACTCACTATTTGTAAAAGATTGTGGAAAAACATTGATTTAAAGCATAAATAATTGTTATGTCATGATGAAGCAGGGTCAGTTCCTCCTTCAATTATATTTGTGATTCAATTTTCTATGCAACATTTTTCAATTCATTTGAGCACAAAACTACAGTACAAGCAGACTTTTCTTTATAATTACAAATGTCCATTTATAAATGAATCACAATTTGAAATGACATTAATTGAAATAAAATTCTGTACAAAAATATTTAATGCTAATTTGAATTTTTAATATAATAACAATTTTTACTTTTTTTAATGCCATTTTGAATAAACCATGCTAAATAAAATCCCACTTATTTATATTTTTCGAATTTAGTCAAGTCACATTTGATTTGTAAAGTTTTTAAAATTTGCAAAACATAGATATATGTCAGAACTTAACCTATTAGTGATATTTCTTTTGCTCACAAAATTATCCATATTGATATCAAATGAGAAATTCTTTTATGAGAATTAAGACAAAGTTATCTAGTAGAGTCAAAACAGTGGGAGATTTAAATTCTAACTTCATACATTTTGTATTGCTGTAAAGTTTACTCAATTTCAATTATAAAGAAGTGCACAAAATTAAAAATTACACATTTTAAAACAAACATAAGAAAAAATTCAATTAAAAGCAAAGCAAATAAAAGTGAAATAAAATTTATAATGGAAAATTTGCGATTTAAAAAAACAAATATTTTTAAATAACAAGAATAAGAATGTAACAAGAGCAATAAATTATAAGAACGTTTGAAAACATTCAAGTACTGTATTGTTATATTTTTGCTTTATTTTAAGTAAGCAATTACTGATCTTCATTCCAAAAAAAGTAACCATTACTCATTACAGGTAACTTACTTTTACTTAATTACTACCTAACTCTGCATACATGTCATTTTTCATACACTAAGATGCATAAAATTTTTACATAGGATACTTCATTCTTCCAGGATAAGCAATTTTCTAACAATTGGTAATCAAAATCTGGGTCCTAAAAGTATATTTTTTAACCTTACTGAAAAGATTTGTGCTTAAATATGTAGTCGATAAAAAAATCTAAAATGCTATTATAATTTCTTTAAATTTGTTATAATACTAGTGAATACTAAAGATGTGAGACAGGTTTGGGCTTTACGGTATTAAGTGCAATTTGGGCTCAGACTCCAAACTATTAGAAAATGTTGATAATATCTTAGAAATCAAATAATAACGTTTTATTTTATTACTAAAAAGTTACTACTACCAGGTGTCTGAAATCTTATTTGAAATCAAACACTTGATAAATATGTTCTATCATTCTATGCTAGGAAGTGTTGTGTTGTAAAATGTGTATTGTTGTGCGCATTTTGTGGGGAAAATATATGCATAAATTTTGTTTTGTTATCAATTCTTCCAAGTTTTTCATTATTTATTTCCTGTTTACTATAAAGTGTGTATAGATTTACCCCTCAGACTATTTATTGTATTCTGAATACAAGATTTTAACTCAGAAATAATTTAAAGAGAAATTGTTGACATTTTTAACATTGGTGAAAATACCAAGGAATAAATTTTACATTTTTTTTCCTTACTTTTATAAAGATAATTGAGTTGGAAATTCACACAAGTGTCTGTATATTGCATATACTAATGTTGCACCCACAAAAGCAAAATAAATAAAATAAACAATTAACTGGAGAAAATTTCTGCTATAACTTGATTCATTTTAGCATTCCAGACATCTTAATGCGCCAGATAATCTGGCTGAATGAAATTTAAATTAGACTTCAATATTATTTATGGGTCATTTGATTTAAAATTTCCAGAACCCCCAATAATTTTTCAAGTCAGCGCCTATGCTTATATTCAGGCCATAAATTGCCTATGGGGTATAATGCTCTGAGGCTACTAGACTGCTATTTGTTAAATGTGTGTGGTTAGCTAGCATAGAATGTCGAACACCCAGACTACTCGACTGGCCCTGGGGCTTACAGCAACTGTTTCGAGTGGTCGGGTACGAGTAGCATAGACTGTAATAAACCTATTTGTAATAGAGTGTAATAAACCTATTTGTAATAGAGTGTAATAAACCTATTTGTAAATCTCTTTAATTGTAAAATGCGGCAAAAATAAGCATGCGGCATGAAATATTATTTCAGAAAATGACAGATATTGAAACATAGACTAACTATTTGCAAAATACTACTTACAAAATATTGAGTGGAGAGAAGAAAAGACAAATATTAATTTTGCTACTACAAACAACCATATGTACAATAGATACAGTATCGATATAAAGAATTTGTATTTGATGATATTTTTCTGGAGTGATGAATTGTCAAATGTGATAATCCCTTGGAGTGAAGTGACATCTCCACTTTGACACGGCGATTCTATTTTAGTTGTGTTGTTGCTTAGTGTTGAAGACCCAGACCGACCGACTCGTCAACAAGGACATGAGTAGCCATTTGGTCGGCCGGTTGTTGCTTAGTGTGTAAAAATGCATAAAAAATGTGAATATCATACAAAAATGAAATATAGCACAAGTCAATGGATAAAATAATGTAGAAGCAGGAAATTTACATAAAAATGACCGTTCTCCGATGACCACAATGTGAAACAGCCATTTGTGCAATCTGAGTATTTACATATAATTTTTTTTGAAAAGTTTTGGATTTCATTAAACCAGGTACTGTTTTTTGATTTTGATTTAAGCATGGCTTCTGCTTTGTTTCAGCAGGTAATTGCTACGTGAGACGTATAGATTTTTTAAAATTTTGTTAAAGTACAATCTATTTTCTATGTATCATTCTTTTTTAAATTTTGTTAAAGTACAATCTTTTTTCTAAGTATCATTTTTTCTATTTCGTTAAATTACAATCTTTTTTCTAAATATCATTTTTTGATTTCGTTAAAGTACAATATTTTTTCAAAGTATCGTTTTTTTTAAATTTCGTTAAAATAAAATCTTTTTTCTAAGCATCATCTTTTTTTATATTTATACATTATTTTATACTAAATAATGTATTACTTTTTTTTATGCATTTTTGATTTTTAATTATATATTTTTATATTTGTTACGCACAAAGCCTAACCTGGCATTCGTTAGGACTTTTCAAACACAATCTTCCTTGGCACCGAAAAAATTGGCGGATTGCATCAAATTCTTTAAATCGAAGCTGTTCTGTAAAATTTTAATATCATTATATGGTTTTCATATTTTTTTCTACATTCAATTTATGTTGTTACTCCAAAGTTTCAGTACTCAAAGTAATTATCTATGCATTTTTTTTTTCTTGATATCTAAATTTAATCGCCCATTTTTACAAATGGACATTTTTGAAAATTAGTAACAATTAAGAGGTAAAATTAAAAATATATATCATTTTCGAGTGGATTCGGGGTCGAATATATCAGACTTGGATAAGCTTGGGCTCTCTAAATTGAGCCAGAACTCATCTTTAAACGGTACACATGAAAAATCATGGAAAACTTGTGTATTGTATCCCAAAGAGTTTAAATATAATGAAATCCTACTTCAGAAAACATTCTGGAAGGATTAGGGCGTCGAAAGCTAATCTAACTTCAATGGTTTGATAGGGAGAAACAATTGAAGAGTGAGACACATGAAGTGGTTTCTTTGTTAGACCAAACCTGAGGAAGACTAATCCCACTGGCCTCTAGAGATCTAGCTCACACTGGAAATTATATTTGATAAAAACTTATTTAAAAAGATTAGTTGCAAAAAATATATAACATGTCAAATTTTTGTAGCAACATACTCCATATATTTTTAAACTCTAACATAAAATTTTATAATTTCAGAGAGAAAGTTCTAGAAATATTAAAGAATTAGAAAAGGTAAAGGTGCATGTACCAGACAAACAATAACAGTATTACATAAAAACAAATCCTAAATCTTAATTTCAAATTACCAATTATTTGCTCCTTATTTTCTTTAAGTTCATAATAACTAGCAGCTATAAGATGACCAGGATTCCTAGGATTGAATCTTCCTGTAACTACAAGCCTTTCACATGTTTCCATTAAACTATATGAAAACCTGGATGGATCAAAACCATAGTTTCTCCAACCACCAACACCATCAGCAACACCTATAAAGTATAGTTCAGGTTCAAATATAAGTTATAAAACAAAAAATACACTTATTAAAATCTTAAAGTAAATATCCAATTAAAATGTTGGTGTATACACTCCATAGCAAATTTACCAATGAGTAGGTTAAGGAAGGAGAGATAGGGAATGTATGGGACATTTTTTATCAAAATATTTATTTCTATGCAACATACAATTAAAAAAGCAAGTTGCACATTTAATTTTACACATGTTATTCAGCATCACGTTAAACATGTGGGTCCGAAAGTCCTTCCGAGAGGTTGGTGGTAGGGGAAGGAGGGTACGGTCCCTGTGGATGCCTTCCCCACTGGGTTCCGGTCTAAATTGGGTGGCACTTCCCGACCGTCCAAACAGTTACCTTACACCTTTCTGGTAGGTCGCACGGTCTGGGTTTCAACAACATGTTATTCAGCTACAATTCAAACATGTTTTGGTTAAACAATATCGCATATTTGGGAAATATAAGTTTAATAAAAAAGTCTAAATTGTCCCATCTATCCTCAAGCCAGGGATGAATGGGACAGTAATATTTTTCATTATCCAAACTCACACCAAGTAAGATTCACTTAATATTTATGCTGGTAAAATCAAATTCAAATGTTATAAATGCTTTTATTCTATCTGTATCACCTTGGCTTAGTGGTTTTGGCAATTTGGACATAATTTTAGATTTTGAAATATGCATATTTTACTTTACTCTGGATAGAAAAACCCATAACTCTCAATTTTTTTCTTTAAAAATTGAACTTTGTAATTATCACTACCATGAACATTTAAAATGTTTGCAATAAAATACACAACACTTTGTTTCTGATCATATTTTGTTAATATAAAATCTCCATCTTATACGGGAGAATTATCAGAATTTTTTTCCATAAAAATTTCTTCATTGTAAAATCATTAAATTGTAAAGATTGTTTTTGACTCACAATGTAAAAATTCGAGTATATTTATACATTTATATACTCTATAGCAAATTTACCAATGATCAGACTAGGCTAAGGAATGTATAAAATGATGAACTCCAACATTTTACCAGATGGATTTTTTAAACTAGGCATACACCGCTATGCATTGCACAGTGAGTAGGCATAGATGTATCTGTATTATATATTTTATAATTTTTTCCTTGGCTTTTTATAAATTAAAATATATTAATAAAAAAAATACCTTATTATAATTTGATTAAATTAAAAGTTATTTATGAATCAGAACTTTAATTATTTAAATTGTAAAGTTTGGTATCAATTAGAGTATGTGTCACAAATTTGAGCCCATACAAATGAGCGAGTTGAATTGTGAACCCATAAACACCAAAATAAAAGGAAATAATAAAGTTAACCTATGTTTATTATCTGCAAAAAGCAAATTCCACACCTTTTTCTTGCAAATTATTGAGAGCCATTCCCTCTAATCATCAACACTTTGTTTTTAACCAATTATCTTAATTGAATCCAAATTAATACCAACCAAGATTTTGTATAAATAAATTGATCTGCAAAGTTTGTCAATTGAAGTATTCATTCAAAAGTTAGAGCCTGTACAAACAAGCCAAATAGTTGAGCTCAATAATGATATTCACATATTTCACATACTCGTACAAAATACACTTATGTTTATGAAAATTGTAACACCATGAAGGAATTGTTAGATTAGAATGAAACGTACGGGACATGCAATTGATGAATTACAGAACATGTAATTAATTAGCAGAGTGAATGTGCATACCAGGGCTCCGCAGCACCCTCTGAACAGTTGTACAAAGAGTATAAATTGAAGACAGTGGAAGAGCCAGATAAATATAGTATCAATCTTTGCAAGTTAAAAAGTATTTTATTCGAGTCACTATGCTTTGTTCACATCAGAGGGTGCCTTATGAGCAAGCAAATTACAGAGTTCAAAAGGGGATGTATAATCGGCCTGCGGGAAGGAGGATTTTTATACCGGGATATTGCTGCCTGTATGAAACATAATGCCATGACAGAAATGCAAAAATGGAAGCAGTGGACAAAAGAAAACCAGACATATAATGCATATTCTTTGATTCTTTTAATACATTTAACACATTTTTCTAGAAGAATAAAATTAGTCTTTAAATTTGTTATTTTCGGAACTGTTTGCAAGGATCCTGGTGAGCAAGTTCATAAAAAAAATATTTTTCAATTCGCATCACATTTTATTTTAAATGAACATGAACACCAATGTAAAGCAATAAGTAACAAGCTGCAAAATTTTATTAATATGCAGATCACATTTGGTAGAAAAAATATGTTAAAACATATATGCTCTACTTAAATTTTTTGATCTCACATTCAGTAACTACATGTATGAAAACAGTTATGACATTTTTATGCCCTCAGACTTTTGATGACTTTAGCAACTGATGTGTTAGTTGTCCCATAACAAAATTAATGAATAAAAGGTTAAAAGAGATGATGATGTCAAATTAATTAAAACATGGATCGATTGCTCTGCCTTGTTCCATGATGGTACAACATTGAATAGAAGCAAAATTATGTTTCTTACTATTAATGGCATCTAAGATTCATTAGATAAAACATAAGACATCCACAAAAATTACTTCAAATTAGCAGGAGACTCCTTATTACTAGATTATATCATGCTACAAAATTTCCACTTGCAACCTCACCAATGAAAAGTAGATTTTTTTTCATCGTCAGATGAAAAAAAATCTACTAGTGACTAGTAAAAAAATCTATAGTGACTAGTAAATCTATAGTGACTAGTAAATCTACTAATATATAGTGACTAGTAAAATCTATAGTGACTAGTAAATCTACTAATCTGACTAGTAAAAAAAATCTATGTATTATGTTTTTTTCAATACTTTTACCTGTCCTAGAAAATACTACCTTTATGAAAACCAAATCAGTCAATGACTTGCCAGCTCACTGTTTGAAATACCTTCTGATGTGATTTATTGCTCAGCTCAGCTCAGCATAATCATTACAACAGTGAAAGGCATTACATTACTAATGGCTTAACTATGTCATGAAACTTCACTGCGAATGTACACTTACTGTGGCTGCTACTAATATAAACTGATGCCACTCCACTACCATACCAGAAGAATCTATATTTGAAAATGTCTATATACCATGGCCTTATACAAGAAAAAACTTATTACCTCTGCCAAATAATACTACAAGAAAGATTAGAATCAGTCTTCAATAACATAGCAACTGCCATACATATTTTTGAGTTTATAATGGTCATGTTAAGCAGAAATTTTAAATTTCTTCATTAAAGAAATTGTATATTCATGCTATTTTACTTTTTTTTACATAACAATTACATAATTGCAGATAAATTTTAATGCAATTCTGTTATTTATATTGTACTGGCAAGTGAAGAAAGTTTTTGGTGAGTAAACTCAGAGCTAAAATTTCTTGCTCTAATTATAGAATATGCTGTGCAAAAATATTTATTCAGTACTTTATAGTTTTTCTCATATGCATTTGATACCAAGAATGCTTTATTTGAGAAATGAAAACTCCTTGGTTTCCTGAGGTTTAAAATATAATGATTCAGTTATTCACTTATATAATGAAAAATGAGCTATTTTAGCTCTTAAATTCATTTGCATCATTTTATTTATTTCATATTTATTTTCTTTTAACTTATTTTGCTATGAAAGCAGTTTTGAGTTTTATTGTCAAGTATGCCAGCTTCTATAAAAGCTTAGCACAAGGCACCCATCTCATACCCAAGTGGTAAAGATATAATATGTAAAATACTAAGATTAATGTATATAATTTGTAAAAAATTACATACAATGAATACTTTTAGTCTTTCAATTGACATACAGTAATGAATTTCTGTTGCTTTGGAAAACTAGTAAGACAAAAAAATTTATTAAAAATCAATCTATTTATAGATGAATTTTGTGTATAGTTTAGTAGGTATATAAGCTACAGGCTAAATTTAAATATTAACACACAAAATACAATATATAGACCAATTAAAATTTTATTTATATAATTAAGATCAATAAAAAGTTAATCTTACGCAGACATAAGTAAAAACAATTTTGATTAATTTGAGGATAGTTATGATTTCGAAACCCGCGAAGGGCATTCTAGCGCTATGAAGGTCATGCAAATTAGAAATGTTCTGACATTTGAGAAAATACAATAAAAAAGTTTTAAATGTATAGGTTTCGGATAAAAAGACTTTGTATTCCAATTACATACCTAAAACATCAGCTGTTTTATACCTAGCAAAGAAACTCGCATCATCGCCATAGCGACCTCGATTTAAAAGTGCAGAAAATCGTGACGAAACTTTAGGAAAACCACATGCTACAGCCAATAATCTAAAATCTCTTTCTCTTTTTCGGTTTACAGTAGCTTCTGTACTGCTGGAATAATTGTAGACACCACTAATTAAAGCGCGTGTTAAAAATCGTCCGTAAACAATAACAGACTGCATAATTGTATAGCAATATTCACATTTTTGTTAACATCTGAAGATATAATACCAATTCTTCATCATACGATGCAGAGACATTTTGTGATTTGATTTATATATATATATATATATATATACACACACAATAAAGCCACACTTTAAGTTTTCACCAAAAAGTTTTGCGATGTTTGGTGTTGGTCTGAGAGAAGAAACAACTCCGTTTACACGGTTCCGCGAGTTAAATTTATACCACGTGGTACACGGTATCTTTAAATATTTTTTATCTCTTCTCAAAACATTTGTATCATATTAATATAAATAAAACATTTTTATGATTAATTTAAAGAAATTTTACTGCAAACGGTATCAAAGTACAAAATAAATAAAATTTGGGTCTCAATCATGAAGCTAAATTTTGGCATGAAAATTTGGAAACACAATTTTTAATTGATGAATGCTAGTTTGTAGTAAAGAAAGAATATCTAGAATATAAGTTTTGCATCTCTAAATTCAGTTTTTTGATTAAAATAAGTGTGTTTGTAAAAATAGTCTTCTATAATTTATAGTTCTAAAACCCGTAATAGCTCTGTGAACAATTTGTCTAATATATCATTCTTAGAATAAAAATCTTAAGCTTTTAACGTAAATAAATATTTCAACAATATTAAAATTTCTAAAAATTCATCAAATTTACGTTAATCTGAATGTTGCCACTCAAATGCATGTTAAATTTGTGCTAAAACCTTCAAGTAAAATTGAGCAGTATGGCTTCTGTGCCCTGAGGAGAGCAGTCGTTATGTATTGTTGTCTAATTGTAATTCATTTAGGACTTTTTGTCTGTTTAATTAGTATTTCATGATATTGTGGGTTAAAAACTGATAAAATGCTGACTTATATTTGATATTTGCTAATAAACGTGTGTGTTAAAACTATTTATTGAGATCTATGTTTGACATATAAATAAGCAAACGGATGATTATATGTGATAGTAAAGAAAATCTTTCCTCCAATGGATTATATGCATAAACTAAGGTCTTAAACGACCTTCTTTTTATAGATATGTTTATATCATCATAAAATCATGTTTATATTTAAATGTAGAAGCTGATATGAAAAGTTAGCTTGATGCAAATTAAACATTAAAAATTAGGTGAAATTTTAAAAGTTCATCAGTGTTTATTTACAAAGACGTTTAAATGGTGGAAATGTCGGAATACCAATGGTAATTACATTTGATTTAATTTGTCTCAATTTCTTATTTCTAACTGTATATTAATTTTAAAATGACCTCTTGAATTGTGATGCCACTTGCTATGAATATGATGTTTACATGTTTCTCTTGCAACTAATTGTTAGTTAGTTAGCATTATCTATAGCTAAATTTGTTTCTGTATTGGCTGTTGCGACTCATTTGAAGTGTTTATGACTAATATTTATAGGTTATTTTGGATTTAAGATTTTTAGTGAGCTTAAGGTGAAAAAAGGAGTTTTCTCATCCTCAGTAATCAAAGATAGAAGTGTGTTGCTTTCAAGATGACAGTGATTGTGGATTATTTTTAATTAAAATGCCAGTTAATAATTCAGTTTCTGCAAACATTGGAGACTTTAATGTTTTGCTCATGTATTTCTTTGCAATGTTGGATAAATTTTCTTTACATTTTCAGGTGTTGCTTAAACTGTTTTTAAGTATAAACTTGCTGTCAATAATGCTACTTTTTAAACACGTAATTACATTGTACTTATAGTATACTTATTAGAAACATTAAATATATTAGTTGCTTGATGAAAAATAAAAGTAGGGGTAAATTTCTAAAAGTGCTAATGACTTTTTTTTTTTTGTTATTTATAGCGTATTGTGCAATAGAACGCAAAAGAAAACATTCATTCTTCTCAAATATTACTCAAATTTGGGATTTTTTAAAAAATAGATATGTATATATGGGGACATTATGTATGCTGCCCGTACTATATCCTATTGTAACAAATTCCTTATAAGATTGATGCCTATTTTATTGAAACTGGTACTGAAAAGTAAATGATGCATAAATTAGTATAATATATCAAGTCAGCCGCAATAGTTAATTAAATTAATAATTTACAACTAGCGTGAATTTTTGTGTCTTATGTGTTAACAAGTAATAGAAAAAATGTCTTAATTATAATTTTGTTTGAACTGAAAATTGTGGCTGGCAAAATTGATCAAACAGTGTAAATTGATTGAAAAGTTATTTTGCATAATATGAATATTGGAGAAAATATAGTGTTAGATTTTTTAAAGCTTTTATTTAACTGGTCATGATCAATAGTTGTCTATGTCAACTTCTTTGATGGCATTTTTAACAGATTATGTTGTAACTATGTTCTAGGTATACCTGAAATTTGATACCCAGCTTATTCTAGTAGAACATTTTAATCTAAAAATTTGGTGAATATATGGTAAATCGGTAGAATAGCCCACACCTCATTTTTCTAAGTGCAAAATTGCGATCAACATTGGCGAAGTAAGCGGAATGAAATTGTAACCCTGTGCATCACACCAACTTGGCGTAATTTTGTACTTTGAAAAATGAGGTGTGGGCTATTCTACCGATACCCAGAAGTATAGGTAATTGACATTTTTCTGCGAAATGGCCCGCAAAAATCCTATTGTAATAATATAGTTATGGGTTATAGAAGATGAAGAGTCCAATATTCTGCTTCGATTCTATATATAGTGATCTCTCGCTAGGATGGGCAATCAAGGGCCAACATTTGTCCATTTTAGCGAGATCTCTGTTGTAATAGGAGTCCATAAATCTGAAGTAAAACAGTAATGAAAGTTTATTTTCCTAAACTTTATGTAACATACTAGTACTACATTGAAAATTCAACTACAAATCAAAACTAAAATATTTTTATTAAAAGATATTAATAATATAGAGAAAAAAAAATGAAAGCATATTAACATTCAAAACATAATGTAGTCACACATATTACTATTTTAAAAATTAAGTAATCTTTGTTATTTCTGAGTAAAAAATCTTTTTAAGTCATTCTCAATTTTAGGCAATTGCTCAAAAGTATTTTCTGAAACATCTTCTGCTGATTCATAAAATTTTGTTAATCGTAACAAATAAACGAACATATTAAGCAATGTTTATAACATCCAATGGCCATGGAGAAAACCCAGGGAATCTGTATTTGTATATATAATAATGAGAAATTCATCTTAAATGGGTGCTATTGTAAGGAGAGTCCACTGTATATATAAAAATCCTATTGTTGTAAGATAGTTAAAAACGAGTCAAATATTCAGCATTGTCTCTCTCTATATATATATGTAAGGAAGGAAATTTTTAACATCTGACAATGAAATATTAACACTGCCAAGCTTCTAATATAACTGTATAAATTGAGATCAATGTTTTATGTCAATATATTTATTATTAATTTCCTCCATTTGAAGCTTCTCATGATAATTTATAAAAAGCTTTTACCCCCCAAAAACAAAGTTTTTATGTTTACTTGTTTATTACTGTGCCAGAGCCTGAAATCATAGTTAACAGACATAAAACTAAAACAGAGTCAGCTGCCAAAGTGCCACAACTCTGAGTAACCCATTAAGGGACTTTAACATTCTTAATCAGATATAGATCAGATAACCTAGTTATGGATAGAATATGGTACTTGTTGTTTCCAGTCATATCAGAGTTGTCAGATTGGGCTGCTTTTGAACCCTGCTCATAATTTTTTGGCACCTTTAATATTTTGCCTACTGTTAGAAAAAAATTCTCAAAACTGTTAAATTTTGGGTTACATTTGTAAAATCTGATGTATTTTTGCATTTTTAAAATTTTTTTGATGATTCTGGATATATTTAAAGTGAAAAATGCAATTTTCATAAAACCTGTGTAAATAGTAGGTAGTCCTGTGAAATTGTTGAGGGAGACAAAAACCAAAGGATTTATTTATTTTTTTTTTTTTTGAGGGGGGGGGGGGGTCATGCTTGGCCATGGGAGATAAATATCTATGAACCAGCCCTGTCTATGTATGATAACTGTACCTATGAATAACTACAAAATTGTGTATTTGACGCTTATGCTAATGGTGTTTATGAGCAGAGTTCCCAATATTAATATTTCTTGGCTTTAAAAACTACACTGACTACCAAAAGTTAAGCACGGATTTTAAAATCAACAAAAATGGAGAAGTAAAGCTTTGATTAACTCAAAATTGTACAAGAATGTAGCAAATGTGTTTATACATTAAAGAAAACAAGAATTATGTACAAAGATGAGAAAACTCTGATATGGACTTTCCCTGCTTCATATTCACATTCACTCTATTTCTTCAATAATTTATTAAATTAAGTGTAATTGCAAACTAACACCTATAATTATTTAAAATTTCACTGGAATTTGCACTTTTAATTCAATTTCCGTTCTCATTTGGTAACTGAACTTATTTTCAAAGGTGGCATAGCGAAAATGCAAAGAAACTAAAATATCTCGAGAACGGCTAGTCCTAGTGTAATGGGGTTGGTCTTATTATTTTTATCGTTAACAGTTACATAAGAAACAAGAATATATTTTAACATTCAATTTAAATTTCAATATTAAAATTTCCTCCCTTACATAATATAGAGACAATGCTGAATATTTGACTCGTTTTTAACGATCTTACAACAATGGGATTTTTATATATACAGTGGACTCTCCTTACAATAGCACCCATTTAAGATGAATTTCTCATTATTATATATACAAATACAGATTCCCTGGGTTTTCTCCATGACCATTGGATGTTATAATTATTTATAACATGTCAACTCTGTCAAACTCTACGTTGAGTTTGACAGAGACACTTCAAAACTCAGATGAAAGTATTGATTTTTTGGATCTAAATATAAAAAGTCTGGAGGACAAAACGATTTATAAAATATACAACAAGAGAGATGCATTCAATTTCAAGATTAATAGTGTAATACCATGGAGCTCAAATTTACACAAAAACGTATTTCGTAATATTATTGTGAATCTTCTCACAAGAAGCTATAAATTGAATAGTAGTATTGAGGATCAGGCTAAATGAATTGAGAAATATGTGAAAGACTCAATAGAGAACAGGGCTCAATATCCCCAGAAGTTCTTAACCGATGTTATTACTGGTTTTTTCAGAATAACTATAACCGAGTGTTGCATGCGTTTTGGATACAAATCACAGTAGAGGATATAAAGTGAGTGGCGGAAGAAAGGTTGAGAGCTAAAAGCAGACTATTTGTGGAATGCTATGGCGATACATATGAGGTCAAGGAATTTGTGTTTTTAGGGTAGGTATCCTTATGGATATCATTGAAGAGAGTAAGTAATACGTGGGTGGAAATGAAGGTTTTTGTGGTATTGGTATTTGTGTCTGATTGTTTGAATCGGGGTTTATGCCTTTTTCCACTTTTGTATTGTTTTGTATTGTACTGTTTTGTAGTGTATATCTTCAAGTATATATCTTTCTCAAATTGGTACCGGGTTCCGGGAGTGTTTGCCGCGGCTCTAAGCATGCTTTAACCGGGGAGTGGGGGTCACAACCCCCCCCCCCCCCCCACGGCCACTTTGTGGTACTCGATTTGTTCATTTTTCTTTAATCCTTTTGGAAATTTCTATATATATATATATATATATATATATATATATATATATATATATATATATATTATCAAAATAGAGTAGTTTAGTTATCAATACAGTAAATCAAAAGAGAAATATTTCCTTTTATTTATAACTGCATTTCTCCTATAAAATTGATATGAATCAATAATAATGTTTTTAAATGTTGTATATAAACTAATGGGATCAATTATTAATAAATTATTTACGAAGTCAATTATTTTTACTGTTGCCTTCATGAAAATACAGCCATTTTACATTTAAAAAAAAAACCCTCACATTTTCCAAAAGAAAAAACACCTTTCTCATTCTTTTTATGGTAAGAAGGTTACTGTATAATGAACATATGAAAAAAGAAATATCGGGAAATTTAAATATAGAGCTCATCTTGAAAAAAATTGTTTTCACTGAAATGAGTTTTTTTTTTTACATTTTTCTACTTTGAGGCAAAAAATAACAAGGTTTCAATTAAAATGTTATCAAAATACATACTGACTGACAATAAGCATAAATTCTAGAATATCTACAGAAAAAATTATGTGTGTTACAATTAGGTGTGGAGCAAGAAAGGATTTTATCAAATACAAGATTTTTATTTCATGCATCCATAAAGCAGCAGCTAATGAATTCTCCAGTTCTTTGAAAATGTATTGCTAAAAAACTAATGCATAAAATCAACTAAAATTCTGTATAGTATAATAACTCTGTTATATGTAGCTTTGAAAAAAAAATTGAGGAAAATCTAAGGGAGTGGGTCAGATGACATTTTCACAATTTTTTAGTTGAATGGACATGGAATGACCAATACATATTCTGACAATTCTTATCTGACACATTACAAATTTTTTAATAATTTTTGTCTTTAATGCAAGAGTCAATGACTAAGAAATTATGAGAAACGTATTCAAACTGAGCGTGTCAGCAAAAAACTACAGTTCAACTATAATAATACACTTACTTCTAAAAGTTAAGCATGCAATGCAAATTTTTATTTTTCGAAAGCATATTTGAATTTGAGTGGCTGAAAATCGTTGTGGATGTAGATGGCAATATGCAAATACCATATGTTGCAGCCAATCACAATCGACTGTCCGGATATATGCTAATAAGGCAGTCGTTGAAAATGCCAACATTCTGAAAGATTTAAGGGGGTGCATTTAAATGCTAATATGACGAGTTTATAACTTTTGTACGATTAATTTTGATGATATTCATGCTTTTTTGGCTGAAAGAAGACGAATTACAGATAGTGAGCACTGTTGTGCTGTCGGATGCATTGAAGCAGAACAGTCAACCAAAGATGTCGCTATTTTCTTTGGCGATGATCATTCGATAATTTCTCGATTATGGAAACAATTCCAAACAAGTCAAACAGTTGACTGAAGACCTGTGCCTGGTCGTCCAAGGGTTACCACCCCCTCTGATGATCGGTATATTGCTATAGTAGCCAAGTGCAATCGACGAGCGACCTCCACAACTGTTACATCCATGGTTGCAGTGGTACTTGGTAAGACAATATCTGTCAGTACTGTGTGCCGAAGGTGGATATCGGTCAGTACTGTGTGTCATTTTAAATTGGGTGACATCATTCTTGTGGATCTAGCTCGTTCCATTCATGAAGAAAGATACTTTGAGTAATACTTTTGTATTTGAATGCCAATAGTCATTTATCTGTTGTAAGAATAACTTATTTCTTCGTCCATAACGCTTGGCGACGAATTTGGCGGAATGTCGCCAACTTGGCAACTATTTTAAATGTTGCTAAATTAACGAAAAACTCGCCAAATGAATAAAAATGACGCTAAATCAATGAAAATGATGACTTATTGACGAAAATTCAATATCTTGGAAGGAATATAAATATCTACTTTAAAAATAATCTTATTTTTTTTTTTACTGTAAAAGTAACAAATTCATTGCATTATATAAGGAAAGTCATGTGCTGCCCATATCAGATTTTTTTGTACTACTGCCAGTCAAATTTTTACTTTCCTTATATACATATAATGTGTCAGATTGCGTATTTCCTTATATACATATAATGTGTCAGATTGATTCTGGCATTATATACATATAATGCCAGATTGAGGGTTCCAGTCCCGCCTGCGGGCATGGATGTTGTATTGTCTTATTTGGGGCAGAAGTCAGACTTCTACCTTCGGGTGCCCCGGGTCATTTAGACTAAACAGAAGCAGTGCACACATTCTTCCTTAAATGTAATGTTAGGGACACGACAACAACAACAACAACAACAAAAGAAAGTATTGTGACGAGGTCGAAAATTTAAATTCGAGTTTTCTACGGGGAGAGCACGATTCAAACATCCCTGAACACGAATCAGGCATTTTTGAGGTGATGTCTGTGTGTGTGAAAGTATATATGTGTGTATGTGTGTGTGAATGAATCTGTGGAGACGATGTCTCACGAACAAATGAAGCGATTCGAACAAAATTTGGTACTAAAATCACAGTCAGTGAATACTGGAAGCCTATTGTTTTTACACGCAATCGAATGTTCAGAACCCACAATTTTGAAATGAAATTGTGAAAAAATCAAAAATGACGCAAAATCAATGAAAATGAAGACTAATTGATGAAAATTCAATACTTTGAAAAGAATATAAAAATCTACTATAAGAGAAGATTCTTTGGGTAATAGTTCTGTATTTGGACGGCATTAGTTATTTATCTACTTTAAGAATAGCCTATTTCTCCGACCATAATGCTTGACAAAATTTGGCGATGAATTTGGCGGAGCATCGCCAACTTGGCGAGTTTATTAAATGTCACCGAATAATAAAGTCGCCTAATTGATAAGAATGACTCTAAATCAATGAAAATGACAACTACTACATAATGAAAATTCAATATTTTAGAAAGAATATAAGAATAACCTATTTCTCAGTCTGCAACGCTTGACGGAATTTTGGCGGCATATCGCCAACTGGACGACTTTTTTTAATTGTTGCCAAATTGAAAAAAAATATTATCAAATTGATAAAAATGATCCCAAATTGGATGCAATGTTTTGCAAATTTTTAATTCCGTCATATGATGGACATATATTTTATTATATAAGTAATGCTCTTATGTCGTCAACATGCTGATATTTAGCTTCACAATGACGAAGATATCGTCAAAATTGCAAAAATGACGCCAAAGTTAATGAAAGTACTGTCTAATTGATGAATTTATTATTAAAATATTTAAATATATGGACTCTTGCTTAGGATGATATCAATATTGATAATTGTTAATTTAGAGTTGCGTAAAATATAAGTTAATTAGGTACGAAATAGTTTTACATGTTGTCATCCGGAAAAGAGCCAAATGTACAATTTAACGTTACAAAAACTGTGCCGTGAATTTTTTCATCACTTTTTCACCGTTAAAGAAGTAAATTCATTGCATTATACTATAAGGAAAGTCATGTGCTGCCCATATCAGATTTTTTAATACGATATTAATGGTTTGAAAAAATATTTTATGGGCATAAAATGTAAGAAATGTAGAGTCGGTGTATCTTAGTCCTGTCGGAAAAGTATTTTTCAAGATTTCTTGAACACAATTTTAACACTATTCAAGACAAGATATTTGTGCGTATATGTAGGCGTATTTGTGCATATATGTAGGCGTATTTGTGCATATATGTAGGCGTATTTGTTTCTTTGTCTTTGGGTAAGATAACTTAATCCATGTGCTTGCCACTATTAAATTTCATTTGTGAATACAATATGCAAAATATTGAACTACTTAGTATTTGTTTCTTATAAATTGCATGATTAAAACCCAAAATATTCAAAATTTGAGATTTTTGTAACAATAACCAAATCATTAAACTGACCAGTTTGTGTTTCTGCTTTAATTCTTAAAGTTAGAATTTAAAAAAAGGAATGTACGAGGCGATTAATACATCCGGGATATTGAAAAATTGTTTTGTATGTATGGAAATATTGAACAGCACTGCAAAATAGCAGAAAAAAAAAATTAAAATTATGTGAAAATTATTAAACAGCAAATGATTGAAGGTTTGCAATGCAAGTAAATCCAGTTTTCTTTTCTATTTACAAGCATCCTATTTTATATTAAGATCCTGTAGAAAATCATAGAATTCTATTCATAAAATACATATTATTTGAATACTTTAAAATACAATTATATCACATCGCTAAGGTTTACCAAGAACTTCAAAAGGATAAATCAAATGTAGAAGCATTAATAAAATATTATTTTTCTTTTTATCAAGGCAATTCGATTTATTTTTATTTCATTTGAACATTTTCATATAAACATTCGATTTATTTATTTATTCATTTTTTGCAATCCCGTAAGATGACACTCCTTGAATTAACACTATAAATTTTGTGCAGAATCATCAAGATACTGCATTTGTAAGAACACGCGTACAAAATATTTTTCTATCCTCACGACCCCATTTACAATAGGCACTCTACTGATCAACTTTTTGTATAAGCGTATTAATATAAATAAATTCAATGTAAAAAAAAAAATGTAATAGAGTTATAAAGAATATTTTTATTTATTTTTCCAAAAGTGTCATAAAAATATATCTGTATCCTCTTACATTTCTGAAAATATTAGAATTTAAGTTTTTTTGAAGTTTCATTTCATACAATTTTTTTTATTTTTTAATCAAATTCATCTGATGAAAAAACCTATTACTAACGCATACAGATCATATTCGTTATGTACTGAACAACTGAACTGTTATATGTCATATACTGAAATATTGTAAAACAGATAAATCTATATAAATAAAATTGAAAATCTGTCTGTCTGTTTATCCCATCATCACGGGAGAACGGCTGAACCGAATTTAATGAAATTTTGTGGTTAGCACTGGAAATAGTCCCACTTAAAATTTAGTCCATGTTTAAAGTTTCTACGATCAGTGGCTTACGAGATATTAGTACAAAACGAAATTTTCGTTTGTCTCATCATCACGGGAGAACGGCTGAACCGAATTTGATGAAATTTTGTGGATAGCCTTGAAATAGCCCCCCTTAAATTTAGCCCAAGTTTCGAGCGTCTAAGACCAGGGGTTGTCGAGATATTAATGAAAAACGAAACTTTTTCCTAGGATTTCTACTCTCTTAACTCCGTGGTTTATCCAAACGAAAAGCTTGAAAATCGTTTGCAAGTAAATTAAAACTTTATCTTTGAGTTTGGTGAGAAATTTTTGGCGCTAATTAGTCAGTTTCTGAAAACACGAATTGTTTGAAACATGATTTAAATGAGAAATATATCTCCATAGTTTATATTTCACAAGCTTTTACTGAACAAAAGTATAAAGAAATCAAAATGCTTATTTAATTTCGCAGTTTATGAGGAAGATTCTATCTTATATCATGTTGCTCAGAAACGCAACTAAATTAAATATGTCTGTTAATTTTAATTATTATTTTTTCGATTTGAATAATAAATAAATGGATATAAAAATATATTTTAGAAAGGGACGATTTGATTTTTCTTATAGTATTTTTGACTGGATAATAGCAATTACGGTCTTCTGATTTAAACGTTATTATTATTGATATTTTCGGGGATTATTGATTCAGGGATTATTGATATTTTCAAGTTATTATGCCATTGTTTTATTATGACAAAAATTGTTTAAACTCATATATTGTACGAGTAATCTTCTACAAATACACGGGTATATCTTCTAATCTACGAGAATATAAGTAGTACAGGTATATTGGCATATGTTTTGATATATGTTGGCATATATTAGAATCAATTACGACCTTCTGGTATAAAGATTACGGGGATTATTGATATTTTCAATTTATTACGTCATCTCTTTTAGCAAAGATTTTTGAGACTCATATTGTAATACTGGTAATCTTCTAATGTACTAATACAGGATATATCTTCTAATATTCGCGTATATAAGTAGTACGGGTCCTATACAATTTTAATGCTTTCATTTTGCATATATTGATTCAATTCCTTTTTTTTTTTTGTAAATTTGCTTACAAAAGGGGCCTGGATGTTTTATTCTTCAGATCTGCTAGTGAAGATAATGTTTTCTAGTGAGAACAGATATTCTTAAACTTCTCTTTAGGAGCAATAAATTTAATATTTTAACAGAATTTGTACATGATTGCGTATTATAAGTTTTTTTATATTATATACTCCGTACGATGAACGGGTATGCTGCTAGTCTATATAAATAAAATTGAAAATCTGTCTGTCTGTTTGTTTATTCCATCATCTCAGGAGAACGGCTGAACCGAATTTGATGAAAATTTGTGGGTGGCCTTGAAATAGCCCCACTTAAATTTAGTCCAAGTTTCGAGTATCTAAAACCAGGGGTTGTCGAGATATTAATGAGAAACGAAACTTTTCCTATGAGTTCTACTCTCTTAACTCACTTAACCCCCAAACGAAAAGGTTGAAAATCGTTTGTTTAAAACGCGAAAGTGATTTAAAACTGTATCTCTGAGTTTGGTGGGAATATTTTTTTCGTTATCACTTTCTGAAAGCATGACTTATTTGAAGCATAAATTTAAATGGAAAATCTATCACCATGGTTTATTTTTCATAAACTTTTACTCAACAATGTAAAGTACTAAGAAATCAAAATGGTTATTTTATTATTAGCATTTTATGAGAAATATTCTATTTCATATCATGTTGCTCGGCAACACAATTAAATTAAATGTGTTTGTTAATGTTTATTATTATTTTTTCGATTTGAATAATAAATAAATGGATATTAAAATATATCTTATAAATGAACAGTTTAATTTTTCTTTTATATTAATTG
Source organism: Amaurobius ferox (assembly GCA_951213105.1). Classification (NCBI taxonomy): domain Eukaryota; kingdom Metazoa; phylum Arthropoda; class Arachnida; order Araneae; family Amaurobiidae; genus Amaurobius; species Amaurobius ferox. The sequence goes on from OX578145.1 coordinate 138,837,514, forward strand.
CGGACTGCGTACATCACTGTCATTTATTTTGGCAAAGAGTTTTCAAGCTTATTTTATAGTATATTGTGTTTAGCCAATAAATTCATTTAACCGGTTGTTGAAACAGAAAAAGAATAGAACGGGTATATCTTCTAATACAATTTTAGTGTTTTCATTTAGCATATACAAACGAGATCAGGATGTTTTATTCAGATCTGCAAATTCAGAACTACGAATTTGGCGGGATATCGCTAACTTGGCATTTTTTCTTAAACGTTGCCAAATTGGCGGAAATGTCGCCAAATTTATTAAAATCGACACTATAACTATCACTACTAACTAATGAAATTTATTTTGTTTTGTTAGAAGAGAGTATTGAAATGATGCTACGTTAGTATTTGTCTGTCAGTCCAGCTGTCCTACTTAGTAACACATTTAGCGAATTTTTAAAATGTCACCAAATTGATAAAAATGTTTGTCATTTCGTCAGAATTCGTCAATTTGTCGCAAATGGGACTGTTAGTTCTACAGTCCCATAAGGCGATAAATTTGGCGATTTTTTAGAATGTCTCTACATTGACGAAAATGTCGCCAAACCTTTCATAGAGATAGCATTATTCAGACGATATTTTTTCCACCAATGTATTTGAAGGAAATAATATTATGTAGCTTAACAAAGGATTTAAATCCAATGTCTTTATGCGGCAGACAATTTTTATTAAATCTTTTCCGATTTGAATAATGAAGATATGTATTTAAAATAAATTTCATTGCCATTGTATTTTTGACTGGATGATATCAATTACGGTCTTCAGGTTTAAACATTATTATTATTGATATCTTCATGGTTTATTGATTCAGAGATTATCGATATTTTCAAATTATATATAATCTATGAAAGGTTTAAACATTATTATTGATATTTTTGGGATTTATTGATTCAGAGATTATCGATATTTTTATGTTATGCCATTGTTTTATTGCGTCAAAAATTGTCGAAACTCCTATATTGTACGTTGTACGAGTAATCTACAAATGCACTAGTATATCTTCTAATCTACGAGAATATAAGTAGTACAGATATATTGGCATATATTCTGACATATATTGCCTTATATTGTAATCAAGTACGATCTTCTGGTATGAGGATTACGGATATTATTGATATTTTTAATATATTACGTCATCTGTTTTATTTTGGCAAAGATTTTTGAGACTCATATTGTAATACGGTAATCTTCTACTAACACTCGGACATGTCTTCTAATCTACGACAGTATAAGTAGAACGGGTATATCTTCCCATATAATTTTAGCACTTTCATTTTGGCATATATTGGAATCAATTACTGCCTTCAGGTTTAAAGATTACGGGTTTATTGATATTTTAATCTATACATGTAATCTAATAATACAGGTTATATCTTCTAATATTCACTTATATAAGTAGTACGGGTTCCATACAATTTTAACGCTTTTATTTTGCATATGATTCAATTCCATATTTTTTGTAAATTTGCTTACAAAAAGGCCAGGATGATTTATTTTAGAGATCTGCCAGTGAAGATAATTTTCTATAGCGAGAACAGAGATTCTTAAACTTCCTTTTAAGAGCATTAAATTAAATATTTTAACAGAATAGTTTGATTAAAAATGTCACTTTGTATACTAAAAGAATTTGCATATGATTGTGAATTTTATGTTTCTTTATATTATATACAGTGGCTCCCAAGTGTGTTCGTACACTTACGAATTTCAATGAAATACTGTTCAATTCATTAATAAAAATTAATATTTCAGTATGGGAATTTTTTAATAATATCTATAACTTGTTCTTTACGAAACTACATAAAATATTTCAACAAGAAAGATCAATCATGCATAAGCATTGATTATGAAGCACTTTCCAACTGAAATGCAATTTCATTTAAAAATCTCTAAAATGTGATACATCCAGTGGTGATATCTTTTACATTATCACAGTACTACAGTAATTTATTATACTTAAATATTTAAACTTCATCGAAATATAAATCGTCTTATTCTCTATGCAAAATCAATGAATATTTCATTCACGTAACTTGTATTCCAGACTCCAGAGCTGAATAATGTTACGTGAAAAAAATTCAGCAATTCTTATATAACTCACCTTCCAATCGCTTGAGATATTTGCATTCTGCATAAGTTAAAATTAGGCTTCGGTGTAGAAATAATAAAAGTTTAGGGATAATTTAAAATCACATTTATTGTAATTGCGTAAGCACGGAATTTAGATACACAGATAATATATATATGTGTGTGTGTATTCAAAGTATTGGAATCGTGCCGAAGATCGGAACTCGAATTTTCGAAGGATCTAAACGTTTTGGGACTTCTAGAACACGAAAAAAACTATTTTTAGGGAGACGTCTGTGTGTGTAAGGGTGTATCTGTGTGTGTTTCTGTGTGTCTGTGAGGATATTGTATCCACTCTAACTGAAAAACTAATGGACCGAATTTCATAAAATTTGGTAGGTAAGCATTTCGTGGGAAACCCTGATGTTCATTACATTTTAGTACGATTCGTAATAAAAAAATCTGCCTTCTTTACGAAATGGCCGGCAAAAATTGCCTTTATCTATCTACTCGAGCTAAAAACTAATGGACCAAATTTAACAAAATTTGTTATATAAATCACTTGTAGGTTATTCTGGTACGATTCGGGAAAAAGGAACGGGCTATTTTTGCGAAATGGCCCTCAAAAATCGTTAAATATAAAAATAAAAGACTACGTATGCTCAATTATATCAATTAAATGCTTTATACGTGATTTATCAATTAAATGATTTATACGTGATTTTTGACAACAAAAAAAATAAGACTAACCTCATTACTCTAGGACTTGCCGTTCTTAGATATTTTAGTTTTTTCGCGTTTTCGCTACGCCACCTTTGACAATAAGTCCAGCTATCAAATGAGAACCAAATTTAAGTTTAACGTGCAAATTCAATGTCATTTAAAATACTTATGTGTTATTTTGTGCAGATAAACTCAAATTATTATTGAAGAAATAAAGAGAACGTGAATATGAGTCTGCAGGGAAAATCATGTGTTGCCTACATCAGAATTTTTAACAATCTTACAAAAATGATTCATAGAAGTGAACGGGGATTATTTGCAGGCCATTTCGAAAAAAATGTGGGATCTATATTTGAGGATCCACCAAATTTTTGTAGAATAAAATGTTCTACAAAATTTAAGCTGTGTACCAAATTTCAACTCTCTAGGACGTTGGAAAGTGCATTAAAAATGCCGTCAAATAAGTATAAAATGACAAACAGACAGACGACCATCAATCATGAAGAGTTATATAAAATTTTAAAAGATTTGAAAAATTGTTATCTACCATATTTATTACTTTCCTTATATACATAATGTATAAGGAAAGTATTGTGACGGGGTCGAAAATTCGTATTCGAGTTTTCGACGGGAGAGCACGTTTCAAGCATCCCTGATCACGAATCAAACATTTTTGAGGTGATGTCTTTGTGTGTGTGTGTGACAGTGAGCCTCTGGAGACGATATCTCACGAACGAATGGATCGATTTGAATGAAATTTGGTACAAAAATCACAATCCGTGAATACTGGAAGCCTATTGTTTTTATACGCAATTGAATGTTCAGAACCCCCTAAATTTTCGAGTAAAATTTTGAAAAAATCATCAAAAAATAAAACCTTTAATAAAGTTACGGAAATAGACATTTCTTATGTAATGTTGTCTTAGAAAGCGGTTGACATAAACTTTAGAACGCTAGCACGAACCGTTCTCGAGATATTGCACATTTTTCAAATAAATTTATCAAAAAATCCCATAAATTAAAAAATATATATTAACTGTTGAGAAACATGTTCACTTTTCATATGTAATATCATACGATAAATTTGATGAGATCATTTTCGTGGATCTAGCTCATTCCATTCATGAGAAAAGATACTTTGGGTAATACTTTTGTATTTGACCGTCAATAGTTATTTATCTGCTGTAAGAATAACTTATTTCTCCGTCCATAACGCTTGGCGAGATTTTGGCGACGAATTTGGTGGAATGTCGCCAAAAATTGGCGACTTTTTTAAATGTTGCCAAATTAACGAAAATCTAGCCAAATGAATAAAAATGACGCTAAATCAATGAAAATGACGACTAATTGACGAAATTTCAATATCTGGGAAAGAGTATAAGTATCTACTATAAGAATAACCAATTTTTTTGCTGTAAAAGTAGTCAATTCATTGCATTATATAAGGAAAGTCATGTGTTACCCACATCAGATTTTTTTTAAATGTAATCGAATGTACAGAACCCCTTTAAATTGTCGAGTGAAATTTTGAAAAAAACCATCAAAAAATCAAAACCTTTAATAAAGTTACGCAAATAAGCATTTCTTATGTAACTTTTCATTAGAAAACGATTGAGATAAATTTTAGAACGCTAACATGAACCGTTCTCGAGATATTGCTCATTTTTCAAAAAAATTATTAAAAAGTCGTATAAAATAAAAAAAAAATATTTCCTATTGAGAAACATGTTCACTTTTCACATGTAATACCATGCGATAAATTGGGTGACATCATTCTCGTGGATCTAGCTCGTTCCATTCATGAAAAAAGATACTTTGAGTAATACTTTTGTATCTGAACTCCAATAGTTATTTATCTGCTGTAAGAATAACTTATTTCTCCGTCCATAACGCTTGGCGAGATTTTGGCGACGAATTTGGTGGAATGTCGGCAACTTGACGACTTTTTTAAATGTTGCTAAATTAACCAAAAACTCGCCAAATGGATAAAAATGATGCTAAATCAATGACGGCTCATTGATGACGACATGGAAAATGACGACTCATTGACGAAAATTTCATATCTTGGAAAGAATATAAATAACTATTATAAAAATAATCTATTTTTACTTTCCTTATGTATATAATGTATAAGGAAAGTATTGGGACGGGGTCGAAAATTCGAATTAGAGTTTTCGACGGGAGAGCACGTTTCAAGCATCCCTGATCACGTATCAAACATTTTTGTGGTGATGTGTGTGTGTGTGTGTGTGTCAGTGAGTCTGTGGAGACGATAACTGACGAACGAATGGACCGATTCGAACAAAATTTGGTACAAAAATCAAAATCCGTAAATACTGGAAGCCTATTGTTTTTAAATGTAATCGAATGTTTAGAACCCCCTTAAATTGTCGAGTGAAATTTTGAAAAAATCATCAAAAAATCAAAACCTTTAATAAAGTTACGCAAATAGACATTTCTAATGTAATTTTGCCTTAGAAAACGATTGACATAAACTTTAGAGCGCTAGCATGAACCGTTCTCGAGATATTGTACATTTTTTAAATAAATTTATGAAAAAATCCTATAAATTAAAAAAAAATATATTAACTTTTGAGTAACATATTAACTTTTCATATATAATATCATGTGATAAATTGGGTGACATCATTCTCGTGGATCTAGCTCGTTCCATTCAGGAGAAAAGATACTTTGAGTAATACTTTTGTATTTGAACGCCAATAGTCTTTTATCTGCTGTAAGAATAACTTATTTATCCGTCCATAACGCTTGGCAAGATTTTGGCGGAATGTCGCCAACTTGGCGACTTTTTAAATGTTGCCAAATTAACGGAAATCTCGCCAAATGGATAAAAATGACGCTAAATCAATAAAAATGACGACTAATTGTCGAAAATTCAATTTCTTGGGAAGAATATAAATAGCTACTATAAGATAAACATATCGTTTTTATTGTAAAAATAGTTTTTATTGTAAAAATAATAAAAAGATTTTTTAATATATGAACTATGCATTGCTTAGCAGCTGGTAGCAATGTTTCTATGTGATTGAATTTAGTGTAGTGTCCCATGCAGTTGGAGGTATGTGCTGATTTCAGTATGCTCATATGACGAGTATAGAATTAATTTAAGATTCGCGTTAACAAGGGTGATCACCACTCTGGTCTCGAAATAATAAATAAAGCTGTGGTCTCACAAATATGAGAGAAGATATCCCATTGTTAGAAGTTAATGGAATGATTTTGTATTAGATAACGGTAATGTTTGTAAACACTAAAGTAAATTCTAATATAATTAAATAAAGAATGTATGTGCAAAAATTACTAGATTGTCTTTAATGACTAGACAAATTATATTTTCTTTGCAGCAAGGGGAAGTAGTCTCTCACTTTAGGGTTAACAATTTAATGCCCGAGATTCTACTATACGCAAAATTAATAATTTAATACAACATACGACACCAAAAATTCTACTTCACGGATTATTGCACTCAAACCCTCAATTTCAAAATGCACAAAATATAATAGTACACAGACAATACTGACCAGTGGCGCACCCAGAATATTCCTAAGGGGGGGGCCATTGGTGCACAAAATTTTTATGAAAGAGGATGACTCCTCGATAAATTTTCCGAGAAAAAATGATCAGAGGCCATATCAATTAACAAGGCGGTTGTCTTTTTTTGTACATTTATTTTTATCAAATTACTAACAATTCTTTAGTGCAGTGCAAGAGAATTGAATGATTAGAAGAAGTAGTAGTAGATATTTATACAAAACAACACAAATTAAGAAATAGATGAAGATAAAATTATTTGTTCTGGTCTGCTTATACTGTATACTTGTTTTCAACCACTCTCTCATGATTACATATTGTTATATTATTCAATTATGATCTATACATATTTATAAAACGAAGTCCAGCCTCCTGTTTTTCTTTGTAGCCAGAGCATTAATTATCTGGTCTGGATCAATTTCCACTTCACGGTGAATGTTCATTGACGCCAGTCCATTCAGTCTGGTTTCACTCATACTGTTTCTCAAGTAAGTTTTCAACCTCTTCATTGTGGAGAATGACCTCTCAGCACTGCTTTGAGAACTGAATCCTTATGATAGAAAAAATTTTCATGTTGACTGAACTTCTCCAAGGCCTTCTTCCAATTATTAAATCCTTTTGACACAAGTTGACCTGTAGCTTGTGTGGATCTTAAACCAACTTCATGGGGTGCAAAGAGAACACAAAATTTGCAATAGGCACTGTCCTCTGCCTTTGAGTAAGCTAGCCAGTTATGCTTACTCAACCAAGATGAGCAGAACTTCCGAGTGTGGTGAGGTTTTCCTTGACTTGATACAGCACTAGTGACAGTAGCAGGAAAACTGTAATTTGCATATGGTTCCCAAAGATTTTTTAGCGCTGTTATCCTATCTTCATCTGTGAGGTTAGATTTCTTGACATAATTAAAAATATCTGCAGCCAGAATTTCTATTTCAACTGTGTTTGGTATTGTGTTTTGTCCTACCTTTACCTCCTCACAAGCGTTTGAAGACAGCCCGGGGTCACGGCTGTTGCTTGCTTCGACTGCAGCCTCATCAATGTAACAAGAGCTCAGGGAAACGTCGTTGGGAACGTCACTATTTGCAATCTTACTTTTTTTTTAAATAATTTCCCAGTGTCTGTTGGCCTAGCCCTTTTCGTTTTTCACTCATTGTCTTTTTTTTTTACCTTGCTCCTCAGTTATTCAAGAACAAAATTTGCTATATAGCCGAAATACGCACATAAACACACACACTGATCGTTAAAGATGCATTTCACTGTAAGATCAGTTGAAAGTTCAGGACCATTATTAAATTCAGCTATTCACCACGCAGGCCCTCGTTCCGAAACTACCAATTCACTGTTATCACCTTGTGTCGTAACGTCGCACTTTATTTCAACTCACAGCAACACTTAATTCGCGAAGCGTTGGCACGATCTATTTATTCACTTCCACAATTTTCTCACTGGGTAAACGAAATCCTCGAGTTTTCGAGCGAACAGCCGCTTCCCCCATAGAGTTTCGTCCAGAACAGAGCACCAGGCGCGTTTGGGTCACGTGATTTTGGACGAGTCCATTAGTTAAATTCAATCACAGGTAGAAACGTCTTAAGAAGAACGGGTTTCCAGAATTGGCGCCTTTAGTGCGAATTAATTTATAATTTGTACAGTACGATAAAGAGCTTTATATGTATAATTACATTCAGTGTAAGTGTTGGGATATGCTGGAATTGTTTTCTTCACAATGATTAAAATTATTTATTACAATAATGGTTGTAAATGTTTTTTTTTTATACTTTCTCGAAGGCAGACCTAGTTCTCCCTTGTGCTGACAGCGCCCTTCGCGTTTTGCTTTGTCAGCCCAAGGGGGGGGCCAGGGCCCCCTCGGCCCCCCCCGTGGGTGCGCCACTGATACTGACTGCATATGCATTGCGTACTTGAATACTAAAGCAGCAAAGGTAAATAGTCTCTCACTGAAGAAAATGGGAGGGTTTAAGGATTAAAAATACAATTTGTCCGATATTTTACTATACGCAAAATTAATGCACCAAAAAATTCTACTTCACTGATTATTGCTTCCAAATACTCAATTTCAAAATGCACAAAATATAAAAATACATAGACAATACTGACTGCCTATGCAGTGCGTACTTGAATACTCAAGCAGCAAAGGTAAGTAGTCTCTCACTAAAGAAAATTGGAGAGTTTTAGGGTTGAAAAAACGTAATGCCCGATATTCTACTACACGCAAAATTAATAAATTAATATAACATACTACACCACAAAATTCCACATTGATTATTGCATCCAAATGCTCAATTTCAAAATGCAAAAAAATATAACAATACATAGACAATGCCTATGTATTGCGTACTTGAATACTCAAGTACTAGAAGAGTCTTTCCACTTTCCTCTACAAGAATTAACACATTGCATGTTCCTCCCCATTCAGTTTGGCATCCCTGGGCTCAACCTGGTGCATATGCCACAAGTGGATTATACAAGTATAATCCGTGGGTTATACAAGTATAATCCGTAGCTCTTCCCAGTAGGCCCTCTAGTACTCGGAAGAGGTCTGAAATGGCATTCTCACATTGCATATCTTTCTATGCGTTTTCATCTCCATTTCAATCTTATTTGAACCTTCGTCAGTTATAAACACTGATACTAGTTTCCATTTAGGGAACACATTCAAGGGAACTCTTCCCATAATTTCCTTGGAATAATGTCGGCGGAGGCACTACCATCCTATTGAACTGGGGCGGGGCCTGTCATGCAATTCCCAGTCGATTCTTGGAATCAAGCTTCAGCCTCTAATAGGAGTTGATCGTTGTCGGAATATATAACATAGTTGTCGCGTTTAAAAAATATTGTGGTAGAAAATAATTCAATTATTTTTGATTCAGAATATTCTTCTTATCAGTTCATTTTACAACAATGAATATATGTAGTAATAACTGTCAGTAGCAATCTCCTCTATTTTAATAATACATACATATATTAATATTAATTGTCTAGTATATAATTTTATCGTTTACTATATATTTTTCGTGAAATTTAGAAAAATGAAAAAACACTACTACTGAGATACTTTTTTAAAGTTTTTTTCGAAAGAAAAGAAATAAAATATTAAAATATTGAAATTATTTTTATATAATCATAATCTAGACCCTATTTCAGGTAAAACAAGAAACATTATTTGCGTTTTTTTCTATTAGTTCAGAGGTATAAACGTCTAAAGTGTTTACATTTTTCTTATGCTCCGTTTTTCCTTAGGAGTAACCCCAACCATAGATGTTACTTATATCAAAAATATCTCTGTAGCAGAAAATTTAATTATTTTCTCCCCATATTAAATAATTTTTATTTAAAAAACTGCCTAACAATATTTTACTGAAATTTTTTTTATATATTTTATGGGATAATTTGAATATTTCCTAAAACTTTCGAAGCAATTTGTGAATTTTAAATTCGCTTAAAAAATGTTTGAAAAATTAGGTCCCGTAGGGTTCAATGCATTTCACTTTTTCAACCCGGGTTCAATCCAAAACTAATTGGGTGATATTATTCATTTATATTCCCATAGGTCCCACAGACCGTCTGAAAACATGCTAAACTTTCATTTTGATAAAGTCATTTTTACGGCAGTTATCATGCTGATAGATAGACGACAGAATGAACAAAGTCGTAAACACTGGTCAACTATGTTGTAAAGTATTAAAAACATAGTAAAAATTTTTTATTTTATTTTTTTTTTTGAAAAGTTAATAATCAAAAAGTAACCAAAATGTTACGTCACAAAAGTCTTCGTACACTTAAAAAAAAATCTCTACATACAGTAAATATTGTAATATTTCTGTGAATTAGTACTTAGTATATCCCCTAGCATCCACAACAGCTTTTAAACGCCTGTGAATTTTTTTTTTTTGTAATTTCTGCATCATTGTTCCCCCATTCTTCGATCATTAGTGTTTTTCGTTCGCTTCTCATTTTAATGCCGTGTCTTCGTACTCTAACCTCCAGTTCTCTCCATATATGTTCTATTGCGTTTAAATCCGGCGACTGAGATGGTGTTTTCAGAACTTGTGGACAATTATGGAGACAGCAGAGGCGGACATCGAGAGCCGTGTGCTTAGGATAGTTAACTTGATAAAAAACAAAGTTGTTTCCAATATCCAAATTTTGGGCTGATAATTTTAAATTGTCCTTTAAAATATTTAAATAAATATCATGATTCAATATGCCATCAATAAATACCAAATTACCTAGACCTGATACTGACATGCACCCCCACACAAGGACACCTCCACCGCCATGCTTTACTGTTCCAACTAAGTTCTTGGGATTAAGTTCCTCATTTTTACTTTCCCTGCAATACATGGTAATGTATAGGGAAAGTATTGGAATCATGCCGAAAATCGCAACTTGAGTTTTCGACGGATCTACACGTTTCGAGACCTCTAGAATACGAAAAAACCATTTTTAGCGTGACGTCTGTGTGTCTGTCTGTGCAGATTTTGTATCCACTCTAACTAAAAAACTAATGGACCGAATTTCACAAAATTTTGTAGGTAAGTCACTTGTGGGCGGGGCTGGTGCTGATTAGTTTTGGGTACGATTCGGAATAAAAGAACCCGCCTTTTTTTGCGAAATGGCCCGCAAAAGCTTGTATCCACTCTAACTGAAAAACTGATGGACCGAATTTCACAAAATTCGGTAGATGAGTCACTTGTAGGTTACCTTGGTGCTGATTAGATTTTGGTACAATTCGGAAAAAAATGACCTGCCTTTTTTTGCAAAATGGCCCGCAAAAATCGTCCAAATCTAAACTAAAGAACTGGGTATACTCAAATATATCCATTAAATGCTGATTTAAGACGTAATTTTTAACGACGAAAAGAATAAGACCAACCCCATTACACTAGGACTAGCCGTTCTCGAGATATTTTAGTTTTTCGTGCTTTCCCTACGCCACCTTTGAAAATAAGCCCGGTTACCGAATGCGAACGAAAATTGAATTAAAAGTGAAATAAATTTAGTTAAAATAAAGAGAACGTTAATATAAGTCTGCAGGGAAAGTCATGTGCTGCCCACATCAGATTTTTTTCTTCTCCGTACAATTATACGCCCATCGGAACCAAAAACGTTAAATTTGCTTTCATCTGCAAATAACACGATTCCTATACGTTTCGGGCTTATTTATCATTGATTTTGCGAAGGAAAACCTAATCTTTCCACTTTACGAAAAATTTTCTTCGGGCAGAACGCCCTTGTAATCCAGCTGATCTGAGCACTCGTCCAACAGTTTCAGGTGAAATTGAAGTTGAAAATTTTTCCGTAAATTCTGTAGAAATTTTTATAGCACTCAAAGGATAGTGGATTTTTCATAAATTTTCTAACTACAAATCTCTGATCACGTTGAATTAACTTTGCTGGACAACCTTTTCTTACCTTGTTTTCGATCCGATTTTCTTCTGTAAAGCATTTTATCACATACTGCACTATAGAATGGGATAAATTTACTAATTTAGCGATATTACGAACTGATTTACTACTACTATGATGAAGAATAATCAGTTTTCGAATGCTATTCGTTGTTTCCTTACGACTACGAGCCATTTTTAAATAATACTAAATATTACAAAGTAAGCAATCAAAGATTAAAGCCGAATGCCTTTTTAAAAGTCACCACAATGCAAAAATTAACAAAAAAGATCAATCATGCATAAGCATTGATTATGAAACACTTTCCAACTGAAATATAATTTCATTTAAAAATTTCAAAAATGTGATACATTCAGTGGTGATATCTTTTACATTATCACAGTACTACAGTAATTTATTATACTTAAATATTTAAAACTGAAATATAAATCATCTGATTCTTTATGCAAAATCAATTAATATTTCATTCATATAACTTGTATTCCAGACTCCAGAGCTAAATAATTTTGTGTGAAAAAAATTCAGCAATTCTTATGTAATTCATCTTACACTCGCTTGAGATATTTGCATTCTGCATATGTTAAAATTAGGCTTCGTTGAAGAAATAATAAAAGTTTCGGGATCATTTAAAATGACAACTATTGTAATTGCATAGGCACGGAATTTAGATGCACAGATAATATATGTGTGTATGTGTATGTACTCAAAGTATTGGAATCCTGCCGAAGATCGGAACTCGAATTTTCAAAGGATCTACACGTTTTGGGACTTCTAGAACACGAAAAAACTATTTTTAGGAAGACGTCTGTGTGTGTAAGGGTGTGTCTGTGTATGTTTCTGTGTGTCTGTGTGGATATTACATCCACTCTAATTGAAAAACTAATGGACCGAATTTCATACAATTTGGTAGGTATGTTTTTTGTGGGAAATCCTGATGTTCATTAGATTATAGTACGATTCGTAATAAAAGAATCTGCCTTCTTTGCGAAATGGCCGCAGAAATTGCCTTTATCCACTCTAGCTAAAAACTAATGGAACAAATTTAACAAAATTTGGTGTATAATATTTCAATAACCTACAAGTGATTTATATTCCAAATTTAACAAAATTTTGTATATAAATCATTTGTAGGTTATTCTAGTACGATTCGGGAAAAAGGAACGGGCTATTTTTGCCAAATGGCCCGCAAAAATCGTTATATATAATAATAAAAGACTACGTGTGCTCAATTATATCAATTAAATTCCTATTTTATACGTGATTTTTGACAACAAAAAGAATAAGACTAACCCCATTACTCTAGGACTAGCCGTTCTTGAGATATTCTAGTTTTTTCGCGTTTTCGCTACGCCACCTTTGACAATAAGTCCAGCTATCAAATGAGAACCAAATTTAAGTTTAACGTGTAAATTCAATGTCATTTAAAATACTCATGGTTGTTATTTTGTGCAGATAAACTCAAATTATTATTGAAGAAATAAAGAGAACGAATATGAGTCTGCAGGGAAAGACATGTGCTGTCCACATCAGAATTTTTAACAATATTACAACAATGATTTATAGAAGTGAACGGGGATTATTTTCAGGCCATTTCGAAAAAAATGTATGATCTATATTTAAAGATCCATCAAATTTTTGTCGAATAAAATGTACAACAAATTTAAGCTGTATACCAAATTTTAACTCTCTAGGACGTAGGAAAGTGCATTAAAAATGCCATCAAATAAGTATATCATGAAGAGTTATATAAAATTAAAAAAAAAATGAAATATTATTATCTACCAAATTTATTTTAAAATGTGAAGCCTCACCCATATGCAAAACGTTTAAACAAATGGAAAGATATTTATTATATAATATATCTCTCTTTTCTTTCTGGAAGATATCCCAAAGTCAGAATTTAATTGAATTTGTTTTTTTCCCTATATTAAATAATTTTTAATTAAAAAAAATACTTAACATATTTTACTGAATTTTTTTTTATATATTCTATGGGATAATGTGAATATTTCCTAAAAATTTCGAAGCAATTCGTGAATTTTAAATTTACTTAAAAAATGTTTTGAAAAATTAGGTCCCATAGGGTTCAATGTATTTCATTTTTTCAACCCGGGTTCAATAAAAACTAATTGGGTGATATTATGTATTTATATTCCCATAGGTCCTACAGACCGTCTGAACAACATACTAAAATTTCATTTTGATAAAGTCATTTTTACGGCAGTTATCGTGCTAACGGACAGACAGACAGACAGAATGAACAAAGTCATAAACACTTTTCAACTTTGTTGTAAAGTGTTAAAAAAAGCGACAGAGAATAATTTTATTTATGAATTTATCCGAAAATGTTTCTGGGTACAATTACTTTTGTGACGTGTTCTTTTTCTGCCTCCTTGCATTTTCATTTTTATAAAAAAAAAATGAGTCAATATTTAAAAAAAAAAATGTTAGGTTTTATTCAGAATCACATGGAGATGATATGAAAAAAATATTAAACTTTATATTCGAATTCAATTCCAGGCGACAGCGCTTTTTCTACAAATTTTTAAAGTGTACGAACACTTTTGGGAGCCACTGTACTCCGTACGAAGAACTGGTATGCTGCTAGTCTATATAAATAAAATTAACAATCTGTCTGTATGTTTGTCTCATCATCACCGGAGAACGACTTAACCAAATTTGATGAAATTTTGTGGGTAACCTTGAAACAGCCCCACTTAAAATTTAGTCCATGTTTCGAGTTTCTAAGACCAGGGGTTGTCGAGATATTAATTAAAAACGAACAATTAAACCTTCCATAGAGATAGCATTATGCAGACGATATTTTTTCCGCCAATTTATTTGAAGAAAATTATATCTCTGGATTTGGTTGGAGTTGATTGCGCTTATTAGTCACTTTTGAAAATCGCAGGTTTGAAACAGGAATTTAAATGGAAGCTCTATCCCCATGGTTTATTTTTCACAGGCTCTTACTCAACAATGAAAAGTATTAAGAAATCAAAATTGTTATTTAATTATCAGCATTTTATAAGGAAGATTCTTCCTTATATTATGTTGCTCAGCAAAAAAATGTAAATCAAATGTGTTTGTTAATTTTTCTTATTATTTTTTTGATTTGAATAATAAATAAATGGACATAAAAATATATCTTATAAATGAACGGTTTTATTTTTCTTTTAATTATATTAATTACGAGCTACGTACATTACTTTCGTTTATTTTGGCAGAGTTTACAAACTTTTATATTGTGTTTAGCCAATAAATTCATATATTGTGTTTAGCCAATAAACTCATATATTGTGTTTAGCCAATAAACTCATATATTGTGTTTAGCCAATAAACTCATTTAGCAGATTGTTGAAACAGAATAAGAGTAGAACGGGTATATCTTCTAATACAATTTTAACGTTTTCATTTAGTATATACAAACGGGATCAGGATGTTTTATTTTTTAAATCTACAAATTCAGATCTACGAATTTCGCGGGATATTGCTAACTTGCCAAATTGACTGAAATGTCGCTAAATTGATAAAAACGGCGCTAAATCAATGTAATTAATTTTGTTTTGTTAGAAGAGAGCACTGAAATGATGCTTCGGTAGCATTTGTCTGTCAGTTCAACCGTCCTACTTAGTAACACTTTTAGTGAATTTTTAAAATGTCGCGAAATTGATAAAAATGTTTGTAAATCCATAAAAATATCTTGAAATTGATAAAATTGCACTAAATAAATTAAATTAATTGTGTTTTGTTAGGGGATAGTATTGTGATGATGTTTCGTCAATTTTTCGCCAAGTGGAACTATCAGTTCTACAGTCCCACTTAGCGATAAATTTTCGATTTTTTAAATGTGGCCAAATTGATAAAATGATGCTAAATTCATCGAAATGACACCGAATCGATGAAAATTCAATATTTTGCCTAATTAAGTAGGATTTTCTAGATAATATCTGTCCTTTTGTGAGAATTAAAAAATATTTTTTCTAAATTTGTTTACAACCTGAATCAGGATGCATTAGTCTTCAGATCTGCCTGTGAAGATAATTTTGTATATCGAATCCAGAGATTCTTATACAGTTTTTAGAAGAATTACATTAAAAATTTTAATAGAATATGTTGAATAGCAAAGTTATTTAGAATACTATAGGAATTTACACATAATTGTGAATGTTAAGTTTCTTTATGCTTGTCTCATCATCACTGGAGAATGGCTGCACCTAATTGGATGACATTTTCTAGGTAGACTTGGAATATCCCCACTTAAAATTTAGTCCATGTTTCGAGTTTCTAGGATCAGGGGCTGTCTAGATAGTAATTTAAAATGCACAATAAAAATTCCATAGAGATGGCATTATGCAGACTATATTTTTTTCACAAAATTTATTTGAAGAAAATAGTGTCATGTCGCTTAACAACGGATTTAAATCTAATATGTTTATGCAGACGATTTTTATTAAATCTTTTCAGATTTAAATAATAAAGATATGTATATAAAATAAATTTTATTGATATTGCATTTTTGACTGGATAATATCAATTACGGTCTTCAAGTTTAAACATTATTATTATTATTATTTTCAGGTAATTACGCCATTATTTTATTTTGGCATAAATTGTTAAAACTCATATTGTACGTCGAATGAGTAATATTCTACAAATGCACGGATATATCTTCTAATCTACCGGAATATAAGTAGAACATGTATAGTGGCATATATTGGAATCAATTACAGCTTTCTGGTATTTTCAATTTTTTACGTCATCTGTTTTGTTTTGGCAAATATTATTGAGGCTCATATTATTGTAATACGAGTAATCTTCTACTGACACACGGGCATATATTCTAATTTACGACAATATAAGTAGTACGGGTATATCTTCCCATACAATTTTAGCCCTTTCATTTTGACATATATCGGAATCAATTACTGCCTTCAGTTTTAAATATTACGAGTTTATTGATATTTTAAATTTATACGTGTAATCTACTAATTCAAGGTATATCTTCTAATATTCGCGAATATAAGTAGTACGGGTCCCATACAATTTTAACGCTTTTAATTTGCATATATTGATTCAATTTCATATTTTTTGTAAATTTCTTTACAAACGAGACTGGATGTTTTAGTCTTCAGGTCTGCCCGTGAAAATAATTTTGTATAGCGAGAACAGATATTCTTAAACTTCTTTTTAGCAGCATTAAATTAAATATTTTAACTGAATAATTTAATTAAAAATGTCATTTAGTATACTATAGGAATTTGCACATGTATATTGAACCTGTATATTTTAGAAATTTAAAAATACGTAGTTTAAGATTCTGTAAAAAAAAAAAAAAAAAAAAAAAAAAAAAAAAAAATTTGCGTTTAACAATTAGCAAACTACCACAATGGCACATTTTTACAATTTACTGGAATTGCTACAATGCACCGTTCTAGAGTGAACGTGCCAAATCTGGCGGCTATTTGTAGAAGCGATAGGGAGATCCTGGCCATGGTTTTAAGAAGATTAAACAAACGACAGGCTCACTCTATCTGATAATAGCTCTTTGGTGCGATTGAAGTTTTTCAATATTTGTAAATTTAGGGAGTTCCGCATATCAAAATGTTCGATTTGCCGTATAAATGAGAAATACCTCCTTCAAAATGTGATAGAGGCTTGAAATTTGGTACATGGGTCAATCATTTAATAAAGGAAAAATATCAGTCACAGTGGTACAGCCCAGTGGTAAAGTCGCAGGAATTGCACTCGTGGAACCCGAATTCAATTCCCATCTTTTCCCAAATTATTCCCGTGCTTACGTGGAGTACGGGTACGTTAAATCTGTGGGTCCGAAAGTCCTGGGAGAGTTGGTGGCAGAGAAGACGGCTCGGCCATGTAGATGTCGCTCCGACTGAGTTCCGGTCTAAATTGGGTGGCACTGTCCCGACCGTCCAAACAGATACCTTACACCTTTGGTAGCCGGCCTCACATTTAGCTACAGTAAGCCTTTGGGTCTGTCGTGTGGTCTGGGTTTTTCACACCTTTGGTAGGTCGGGCGATCTGGGTCGAAAGAAATAAAAATAATAAAATTTAACAGGTTTGCTAAATTATAAATATTTAAATGCAGTTATCAAATGTAAAGCCATAACTCTTGAATTTTTAAAAAAACTATAAAAGAGTGTTACGTTATCATTGCGTAACTTATAAAGTAACTTGTAAACATATAACAGGAACTTGTATCTGTCATGACCTAATAATTATTTATGTAAATAATTAAAGTAACGATTTATTCATTGTATTTTTGAAGTAACTATCGAATCATGGCAAGATTTTTTTTTTTTTTTTTTTTTTTGTAACAATGCAGTAGCGCACAATTTGTGCAGTGTGACACAATCGGCTTTTTATTAAAAAAAAATCAGTGTTGCTGTTGAAATTTAGTTGATACATTTTTGTCATGATCATTAAATTGTTTTTATTCAAATGGCCGTAAGAGTATTATTAAAGTTAATGAGTTCGGGGTTGAAAGATTTTATTGTCAGTAAGGCCCTTTTACTTATTGTGACGTGCACAATACGCTTAGTGCGTATGGAATTAGTTTTTCATCTCCAAGAAGAAAAAGCAATGGAATTTAACATTTATCTCACTTTTTTTTACGATTTATACAACTCTGTTCAACTTATACGTTAAAATTGTGTTCAACTTCTATATGTTAAAATATGTATAAATGTTAGTAATATTGTTAATTTTAAATGTGTTATCTAATATTATTCTTGTTCAAGAGCCACCATGTCCACCAGTTGGCCAATTCTTCACTAGAACTTAAATTCTCACCTCCCTGAGATGCTAAATGTAATTTATTTTATAAAATTACTGAAATAGCTATATTTTGAAATTTCCAAATAATTTTCAATTGATCCCTCACCTCCACTGCCATTCCGTAATTTATATGTTGCTAATAATGTTCGGTGTAGTACGAAATTTTCTTACAAACAAAACCCCTCTGAACCATGGTTTTATTGCATAATACTCTACAATTAAATACCAAGAAGTTTCATTTTTCCTGCGAGTTCAAATTCTGTGATTCAGTGATAATAGTAATATTGCAATGTGTGTCATCTTTATTTGCAGGGCGTATTCGCTAGTGGATTCGTCACGGGTCTCAACCTTCCTTATTTCCATTCTACTCATTGTGTATGGAAGCTTCAGGTATGTGTTTAGTTATATTATAAAATCTGTATTTTTCTTAAAATAAATCGATATAATTTTGTAACTACTGCTAATTTGGGGTTAATTTTTACTTTCCTTATATACATAATGTATAAGGAAAATATTGTGACGGGGTCAAAAATTCGAATTTGAGTTTTCGACGGGAGAGCACGTTTCAAGCATCCCTGATCACGAATCAAACATTTTTGAAGTGTTGTCTCTCTGTGTGTGTGTGTGTGTGGAGATGATAATGACGAACGAATGGACCGATTCGAACAAAATTTGTTACAAAAACCACAATCCTTAAACACTGGAAGCCTATTGGTTTTATACGCAATCAAATGTTCAGAACCCCCTCTAAATTTTCGAATGAAATTTTGAAAAAATCGTCAAAAAATCAAAACCACTAATAAAGTTACGCAAATAGACATTTCTTATGTAATTGTTCATTAGAAAACGATTGACATAAATTTTAGAACGCTAACATGAACCGTTCTCGAGATATTGCACATTTTTCAAAAAAATTATCAAAAAGTCATATAAAATAAAAAAAGGATATTTCCTATTGAGAAACATGTTCACTTTTCATATGTAATACCATGCGATAAATTGGGTGACATCATTCTCGTGGATCTAGATCGTTCCATTCATGAAAAAAGATACTTTAAGTAATACTTTTGTATTTGAACGCCAATAGTCATTTATCTGCTGTAAGAATAACTTATTTCTTCGTCCATAACGCTTAGCGAGATTTTGGCGACGAATTTGGCGGAATGTCGCCAGCTTGGCGACTTTTTTAAATATTGCCAAATTAACGAAAATCTCGACAAATGGATAAAAATGACGCTAAATCAATGAAAATGACGACTAATTGTCGAAAATTCAATATCTTGGAAAGAATATTACTATCTACTATAAGAAAAACCTATTTTTTTTTACTGTAAAAGTAGTAAATTCATTACATTATAAAAGGAAAGTCATGTGGTGCCCACATCAGATTTTTTTTTTCTATTATTCCCGTATTTATCGATAAAACATATTTATAATGTTTGCCCGGGCCGTCATGCACACCCAAAGGGTACATACTTTTGCCTGACTCAAAAGCGTGCGAGTCTGAAGGAATTTTCGAAATTATGTTTATTTAGATGTATCAAAAGCATAAATTTGTGCTCAAAATTAACATAAAATATGTGTATATTTTAAAATATTTATTAAATAGCTGAAATCAACAAAATAATTTCATGCGCTCTGTTAAATTTCATTCATAATTTTTTCAAACATTGAATGCGGCCAACACTAAATATTCTTTAAAAAAAATCAAGCCCGACTTCGTGCACACCTCTAGTGCAAACTACTTCGTTGATGAATAACTTGTTATTCCCTGATCCTTGCAAAGAGAGAACCATTTTTTATTTCCACTTATTATGTCACATCTGCTCGTCCGAAACTTCCGGCCATCGGAAACAAAGGGTTGAACATCGTTGCTATCTTGGTCTTGGGTCTTGTAGATGTCAGTGACCTTGATCGCTTGTTCCACGTCCACACCGAGGCTCAGTAACTTAAATAACACTTCCGTGCGGCCGCGGTTGGTGGTGGTAACGGTGCGGCAATAACACGGAACCCTGCTACTAATAATTAATTTCTGCTTTTTTATTTCCTGTTCGTGGATGTACCCTATCTTTTTTTTTATTTAATTACTTGCTTCAATTATTCTTTTCTTACAATAACTTGTTAGGATTTTTACTTTTCCAAACTGTCCAAAGTTGGCCTGACCACCGGCTAGTTTATTAGCACTTTTATTTTTCCCTTATCGAAAAATCGAACGAATAAATGAAGTCGAGGGTTATAATAATCCAGTCGAAGCATTAGTGTTTTGATTACTGAGCAAATTAGAAAAATGTTTAGCGCGCTGTAGTAATTTTAGAACAGTGCAAAAAAAGAAAAAAAAAATTCCAAAATAAATGAAAATTTGTGAATTTCATTCAATTTTAAACAATAAAACAAATTTTTGTACTGAGTATATAGACATAACAAGAATGATCAATCATGCATAAAGCATTGATTATGAAACACTTTCCAACTTCAATGCAATTTTATTTAAACATCTCTAAAATGCGATACATTCATCGGTAATATTTTTAAAATTATCACAATACTACATTAATTTATTATATTTGAAAACTTAAAACTTCATAGAAAAAAATGAACTTCGTTCAAATGACGGCATTGAAATATAAATTGCCTAGTTTAAGCATCTCTAAACTGCTATACATTCCCCGGTAATATTTTTTAAATTATCATAATACTACAATAATTTGTTATATTTGAAAACTTCATCGAAAGCAAATGGAGTTTATTCAAATGACATAATCGAAATATAACACGCCTGGCTCTCTCTATAAAAGCAGCATTTCATTCATAAACATTTTTCATTTCCACAATACTATAATAATTAATTTTATTTAAAACTTAAAATCATGAGAGGTACAAGTAATTTAACTCTATGCTCAAAACTTCATCAAAAAATCGTTCGCTTCTCTGTAATATCAATGATTGTTTCATTCATATCAGCTATATTGCAGACTCCATGGGCTAAATAATTTTGCGTTAAAGAAATGTAGCAATTTTTATACAACTCATTCTACATCTTTTGGTATTTATATCCTCCATAAGTGAAAAGTAGGCTTCGTTGTAGAAATAATCAAAGTCGGATGATCATTTAAACTCAACTATATTGTAATTGCATTGTTTCAGGATGTAGATGCACATAATAAAGCGGTTTTAGGACGGATACAACACTAAATATGAATTAAAAATCACAATTTTGACACAAGATGGATGCCATATTTTATTTTGAAGTGGGTCACGTCATCTCTTCCTATAATAATCACGTGATCTCTTCATATAAAGGATGTAATTATTATTTTAATTTTTATTTAAAAAACTACTGAATATATTTTGCTGATTTTTTTATATATATATATATTTTATGGAATAATTTGAATATTTCTTTAAACTTTCGAAGCAATTTGTTAATTTTAAATCCGCTTAAAAAATGTTTGTAAAATTAGGTCCCATAGGGCTCAGTGTATTCCACTTTTTCAACCCGGGTTCAATCCAGAACTAATTGCGTAATATCATTCATTTATATTCCCATAGGTCCCACAGACCGTCTGAACAACATACTAAAATTTCATTTTGATAAAGTCATTTTTACGGCAGTTATCGTGCTAACGGGCAGACAGACAGAATGAACAAAGTCATAAACACTTTTCAACTTTGTTGTAAAGTGTTAAAAATCGGCCGTGGCTCCAGTCCGATAGAGCCGCAATAGTTTTGCGCGAAGAACGGCTTGTAAAATAAAACTCCAGTAAAGTTTGATAATTTTATTCTTTGTTTTCAGTCGCATTTATTTTGTTTACAACATATAACATGGTAACTAAAGTAAGATACATAATTGAAACAATATTTGTAAGTTACGAGCGGATATCATGTCAAAACGTTTGATCGCTCGTAGTAGACTTTGCATGATTTTGCAATACAAAGTTGAACATCTCCTCATGAAGTCTAAACGCTACATTTTCTGGTTCCATGATGTCAACATTAAAATATCCAAGTAATAGGATGGGTCTATTCGGAGCGCTGAAGTTCTCAATTTCAACCCTTAATCGAGGCCGCCTATATAGATTGTAGATCTCCTATATATATGTATCGCCCCCCCCCCCCCTCCCTTCATATCTGATTTTCCTCTTTTTCGTGAATTTTCATGTGTTGTCCTTCCTAAAAAATATATATATATATATTTTGGCGGTCCTGGCCTCCTCTGGAGCGTGGACCCTGCCAAATATAGGCGGCCCTGCCTCATGTTTTGAATCCAAAATCTAATTATACACTGCTCACAACTGAAATTGCAACATCATGAAGAAATTGGTGTATCCTTATGAAATTTACAAAATATAATTGTAACATGGAGATGGGCAAATGATTAAAAAATCATACCTGGAAAATGAAAGCATGGAACTTTATTGACATTAGATCAACATGGAATAGGCCCACCGCGAGCGGCTCTGCCGGATTGAATACGATGAGGCATCCCGTCAATGAGATGGTCAATGGTGTGGTGAGGGATGACATTCCACACAGCATGCAATTGGGCTCGTGACTTAACATTGTTTGCTGAAATTGGGAGTTCTCTTGCTGGAATTGGGGGTCTATCAGCGACCCATAATTTCCCAGATATGCTCAATTCATGGTAAATCCAGAGAATATGCTGTCCAAGGCAGGATATCAAAACCTTGTAGACTATTACCCGTGCAGTATGTGGTCTGGCATTATCCTGCTGAAAAAGCAGTCCAGGCGTGGTTGATAGATATGGCTGTACCACAGGTCTCACAATGTCAGAGACTTATCGTTGTGCCGTGATATTGCCAGAAACGTGGACCAAAGGTGTTGGTCCACCAAATGTTATACCACCCCAAACCATGATGCCACGGAGGGAGGCTGTGTGGCGACTGATAGAAAAAGCTTCCTGGTGGCGTTGTTAAAAGCGCCGCCACACGTGAGTACGACCAGCTGCCATGCCAAAATATAATCGTGATTCATCCGTGAACAAAATGTTTCGCCATTCTGTCGACCCATTGCGTCTCATTTGACACCACTGGAGGCGACATAACCGGTGAAGACGTTGAAACGACAGGTGTCGAAAAGGTCGTCTACCTCAGAGTCCTGCGTCATGCAAACGGTTTCGAATTGTTTGCATCGAAACCACGTTACCTGTAGTGTGGGATAAATGTCATTGTAATACGATTGCTGTGGTAAACAACTCCCGCGCAATGCTTCTCAGAAGCATACGATCTTCACGTTGTGTGGTACACCTGGAAGCTCCACTACCTATCTTCGTGTCGTTTCGTTGTTTTTCACGAACCGTAACACACATCGTTGAACTGTGCTCACATCACGACCCAATAGTTCAGCAATCCTTTAAATGTTCAATCCACCCTCACGTAAAGCAATGATTTGTTGCCGTTCCGTTAACGACAACTGAACGTATGCGGTACGTCGACGTACTCTTGGCATACTGTGATGATTTTTACATCCTGAAACCAATAACGCTACAATTTAGCTGTGATATCGCTCCTCCTTGATACGACGCTTTTATGCTGTTCAACAAGGTGTTACGTCACTATGCGTAACAAAACTGCGATCATTTGCATATTTCGCCTTGCTGTTTTCATCACCTGATTTACATAAGGCTACACCTACACCATTATGGTTTTGCGATTTCGGTTGTGAGCAGTGTATGGCTTTTAAAAGGCTACAAATTACTCCTTTACTATTTATAACTATAGGATTTTTAGTTTTGGAGATGTCTTTCTACTAACAGATACACAGGTTTCCCCGGGATAATACTGAAGTAAAATTAAAGCGATACGAAATTTAAAATGCTTCAGCCATCTATTTATAGAGCTGTAAAGCGGTCCAAAAAGTATGTACATCCGTTCAGACGTTTTCGAAGGGGAGCATTCATGGAAACTTGAAATGCTCTTGAGATATGACCCGTTTCTGAGTAAATTTATCAAAATTTAAATTTAAAATTTAATAAATATGTTTGAGTTGACTTTTTAAAGTATCATTATCGAGACTGTGCCAAATGGTAAATGCTCAAGGTCGATTCCTCACTAAATCTATGATTCATTTACTACGCATGTTAGTCGGTCATCTGTCCATTTTCTGATAAAGTTTCCCGGTTCTCAAGATCTAGCTAGTTACACTACAGAAATAATTTATCTTACTGCGTAGACAAAACTTATCGAATCCAGGACCGGTTAAAAGCGGGCCCTGGCTTGAAACGTGATCACAGACTCATTTCTATAGTCTGCAACAAGACTTATTGCATTTCAATGCCCAAGTCACGTTTTGCCCTTCTGGTTTAAATTTCTGTTCTCTATTCATCTTTTCACACACACCTTAGTTTTTCTTCCTTCGCTCATTCCATATTTTGCACGCCTATTATTATTTCTAAAGAAATTTTAGATTTGCTTACCTAGGATCATTTGCATTACCTTTCCACTGATTTGCCCCATTCACCATCGGTGTTTTATAGGATAAAGCACCGTGTCTTTCCGCCCAGTCTGGATCCTTCGTAACAGACATCCCTCTCGGACATCCGGCCTTTGCCTGATAACAAGCCTAGCCCAGTGTTTTTTAAACTTTTTGGATCGCGAAACCATTTTAAAATTCAATTTGACATCGGAAAACCAAAATGAGAAAAAGTCCATTGTGGACCAAATTATACAATCAAATATTACGCGTGTTTTTTAATAATATATATATATATATATATATATATATATATATATATATATATATATATATATATATATATATATATATATATAAAGAAATACAATCCCAAAACGTATGAAATATGAAATTCAAGAACGAGAAAGGCGCAAATTGCCGCACTATCAGAGTCTTGAAATATAAGATTTAAAATGAAAAAAGAAAATATATAGGTGGAATGATTGTGTTTACAGGGTTGCAGAAAGGTCAAGGGGGATTGCGACCCCTATTTCCTGGTTAGAAGCTAGCTTTGACTTCATGAAAACGCTCCTAGAGACTCTGCACGCCCGAAACAACAATCGATCATGCCCATGGGGAAAAAATGGCCCCCTTCTAGCCACTGTACCTGGTGATGTGTTGTTTTTAAGTTTGTAAATCTCTTTTTTAACTTCCATTAAGGATGGTTGTAGGACAATCTCGTTGTTGTAAACAGGAATTGGGTTGACCAAGTGTTCATCCTGTGTGTTACCATTCAACTAATCATCAAAATACTCATTCCATCGGTGAAGAACTTCCTGTCATTCAAAATTACATTATCTTTGTTTCTACATGCAGTTACTCTAGGTCTAAAATCTTTTCGAACGAGATTATTTCACGAAAGAAAGCTCTGCTTTCGTTAGATCCCCTCAGATGTTCAACATCTCTAAATTGATCTTCGTGAAAAAGTCGTTTTTTAAATCAATGAATTTTCTTTTCGTGTCTTCTAGCTTTCCTATATTCCTCGACTGAGGTTCTTGTATGTCGTTTTTGTAGCATATTTTTTATATGCCACTACTTTAGTTTGTGATGCCAACATGCATTCCTGGTCAAACCAATCTTTCGATTTAGTTTTTTCAGTGTTACCCAGTGTGCTATTAGCCGTATGCATGATCGCACTTTTGAGTGCTTTCCATTTGAATTCCACATTTTCCATTTCAACAAGGTTTTTTGAATTTGACTCCTCACTGAGATTAGACTCGAAGCTTTGCTTAGTTGTTTCATTTTTTAACCTTTCACAATCAAATCGCTTCTGTCTCTCGCCCTGTATTTTTCTGGCATTTGCGATTTTAGCATTGAGCTTAGCAATGACTAAGAAATGATCGGAATCACAGGTTGCACCACGATAGGTTCTAGCGTCCTGAATATCCGAAACATGTATAGAGTCAATAAGTACATGGTCGATTTGATTCTGCGTCTCCCCATCAGGTGAGCGCCAAGTTATCTTGTGTATTCTTTTATGATTAAATAAGGTGCTGGATATGGTCAAACCATTCTCAGCAGCAAAGTATATTAATCGTTGTCCATTATCGTTAATATTATCATGTAAACTGTATTTCCCAATCGTTGGCCTAAATTCATTCTCTTTCACTATTTTTGCATTCATGTCTCCTAAGATGATTTTAACATCATGCTTTGGACTGGTTTTATATAGCATATGAAGATTCTTAAAAAATAGTTCTTTCTCTTCCTCATCCTTATCCTCTGTAGGTGCATGAGCATTAATGATGCTATAGTTAAAGAACCTTCCCCGTAAACGAATTTTACACAGTCGAGACGGACTTGGAACAAAGTCAATTACCAGATGTTTTGCTCTATTGCTCAACAAAAACCCAGTTCCAAAAATATGTTTCTTCTTTTCACAACTGTAGTATATTGTATGGTTTCTTTTCTCAATAATTCCCTCTCCAAGCCATCTCATTTCCTGTATGGCAAGTAGGTCAATATTATATTTGTCAAATTCTTCTGTTAAAAAATGTAGACCCTTACTAAAATACAATGTACAAACGTTCCAAGTCCCAAAGCGCAAAGTCCTTAATCCCTTTCCAAGTCTTTTTCCATAGGGCGGCCGGGTATTTCTTTCTTTCTTTCTTTGGATTTCGTAACAAGGAAGTTTTTATGGGATAGGGTTGTTAGCCCTACTCTCAACCCCCAACCTGGAGGACCAGTCCCCTGCTAATCCTCAGGGGCAGGGTGCCCGGTTATACCCCCGGACGCTGGGTACCCATTTTAGTCGCCTCTTACGACATGCATGAGCTACGTTGGGACTATTCTTTCATACCCGGTCACCACACGGGTGATATATATCCGATTTTTATAATATAACCGTAACTGAAAGCTACCGTTTATATTTGGATACAGGACCATGTGAAATGTAGATAGTGGCTTTATGTCAGAACCTTCAATACACAAGCATTTGCCGTGTTTGCTCCACTTCATCGATGAATTAATAGTGTAAGTGTTGTAATGTGTATTTGACTTTTTATACCCTTGTTTGAAGTATTGATATTCATGTACAGTATCTTCTTCAATGATTTTTGGGTATACTTTTCAACACTTTATATCAGATATATAGTAGATATACGACTCGTAAAGTTATTGGATGTTTTTAATTTAAATTAAATAGATATAGAGTTTTTTACGGTAAAATTATCCTCCTATTTTGTGTTAACCGGGGAGTGGGGGTCACAACCCCCCCACCCCCGGCCAATTTTTGGTATATTGCTTCCATATCCATTTTCTTCCTTTATGGTGGTATATATATATATATATATATATATATATATGCAGTTATCTCTCACTTATGCGCGGGCGCAGGGGACAGCGAGAAAAACGGTTAATTAATACTATGTAAAATGTAAATAAGATTAGTTTCAAAATGCAATGAATTTATTTTTTAATGAATTACTATTAACACAAAGAAAATGGAAATGCTTACATACTCAAATTTCGTTTTACTCCTATTACTGCTTTCTCACAAAGTAATTTACAATCAAGGATTGTTTTTGTTTTCGTGAATTTTCAAAAAAAGTCTTTTCAAGTTCATCAAGACGTGAAAAAGTTTCTTCACTTCCGAAATTGAACTGATAATAGTCATTACGAGTTTCTAATGCTTCTAACGCTACTGGAAGACAGCCGTGAGGACCTGATCTGCCACATGGCTAACAGGTTTGTTACCCCCACGACTGAGGGTCGCCAACGGACGACCAAGCTGAGGTCCAGAGAGCCACGATGCTGTGGAATGCACCAAACATAGCACCAATAGTAGACTAAACGCCAGGCATTGTGAGACTTCCTTCTTCTGGAACCAAGACCACACACACCACGCCCCAGAGAACAGCGACAGGGAGCAGAAGCAGCACAGCCGACCCCCGGGGAGCCTCCCCAAGAAGAGGCCGACCAGGCTGAGAAAAGCCCCAGCTCCACAGGATGGAGAAGGGGCACCTTGCAGCGGAAAACGACAGATGTCGATTGCAGTGACCATCCGAAAGTGCCGAGGAGAAATGCCAGCATATCTGGCAGACCAGAAGAGTTTTTTCCTTTTTGTAGGGGATTTCGACTTTCTACCCTTCGGTAGTTATGCAGAGGCAGTATACAACTTAAAGAGGCGCTGTCGTAACCCGGACCTATACCTGTACTGCCAGGTAAGCTTAACTTATATATAACCTAAAGGAAAAAAAGGAAAATACTAAAACTAAAAAAAAAAAAAGAAGAGGAGAGAGAGAAAGAAGGGCAGGGAACAAGCAGGCCCCCGGGAGGACCAGACGGCGGGCGCGAAGGCCAAAAGGCAAACTAAGGTCAAGAGACCAGGCCTAAAAGATGGCAAAAACAAGGGGAACAGAGTAAAATAAGCACTCAAACAGAGTCCAAAAGGGGAATCTACGGCAAGGGGGGGGAGAGAGAGGAGGCCACCAGAGGGCAAAGAGAAAAGGAAGGAAAAACATATCCTAGGAGGACAGCGGTCCACTGCCTTGTGGCAAAGAGGACAAAGTACAAAAACAAAGAAGCCTTAAGGGCTGAAAAGCAGCTTAAACTAAAAATACTAGCTAAAGCGCGCGCAGCTAGAAAACCCAACTTGATAGGAGTCCCAGGGAGTACCTAAAAGAGAAACGTTAAGGGGAGCGGAGGACGACGGGCTGCGAGATGGCAGGCCGAGGAAACCTACGCAGACCGGCTATCTGCAGATGGCTTCTTCCTGTCTTCTTACCTGAAAAGAGAAGGGAAGAAGAGGCATACATAAAAAAGTTCAATTATGTGATGCGGGGAGCTGAAAGGGAAATGCGTTAATCCTGAAAAAGAAAATGTGTTAATAACAATATAGCAGAGAAGATACACAGTGGAGGACTTTGTTTCAGAGAACACAGGCCAGGACAATCCCCCGGCAGCGCGAAAAACCAGAGTACCTAAGTACCAAACCTAACATTGAGACCTCTGCTGGGGAGAATACTCCATTGCCACGCTAAGGTGGCGACCCGTTGAACTAAAACTAAGGGATACACAACTAAGAAGTTAAGATGCTGGGACAATACCCCAGGAAAACGCAATTTTACACCAAGATAGTACATACTGGGACAATACCCCAGGACCAAGAGGAATAGAAAAAGCAGAGAGTAGGGGAGCCCCCCTAGGCTGAAAATGATAGAGGCGTCTAGGGGGGAGGAAAGAGAGACAAGAGAAGGAAAGGGAATGAGGAGAAAGAGAGAAAGAAAAGTCCTACGAGAGTAGGGGACATTGGAGAAAAAAGATTCTCCAATGACGAAGTGTCGCACGGGAGTAGAGGCTCTCTCCGAATCATCATCTTCCTTCCACCGATTCCCATCCTCATCCTCCCAGGCTTCTAACGCTACTGGAAGACAGCCGTGAGGACCTGATCTGCCACATGGCTAACAGGTATGAAACCCCCACGACTGAGGGTCGCCAACTGACGACCAAGCTGAGGTCCAGAGAGCCGTGGTGATGTGGGATTGCCCAAACATAGCACCCAAGATAGACATAACGCCGAGGATATATATATATCATTCTTCTGGAACCAAAACCACACACACCGCACCCCAGACAGCAGCCACAGGATGCAGAAGCAGCACGGTCGACCCCCGGGGAGCAACCCCAAGAAGAGGCCAGCCAAGCTGAAAAAAGCTCCTACTCCCCAAGGGAAGCAGGAGTGCCTAGACGGGAAGCGATAGATGTCGATTGCAGTGACTATCCTAAAGTGCCGAGGAAGAATGCCAGTATTTCCGGCAGACCAGAAGAAATTTATTCCTTTTGCAGGGGATTTCGACTTTCTACTCTTCGGTAGTTATGCAGAGGCAGTATACAACTTAAAGAGGCGCTGTCGTAACCCGGACCTATACCTGTACTGCCAGGTTAGCTTAACCTAAAATAACCTAAGGGAAGCCTAGAACTAAAACTAACGCTAAAAGGGAAAGGAAAGAAAAGAAAAGGGGAAAAGGGGGAAGCTGGCCTCCGGTAGGACCAGGCGTAGGGCACGTAGGCCAAAACAGACACGAAAGTCCAGTGACCAAACCAGCTGGACAGCAAAAGGAGTGCGAAGAGAGCGTGCAGGGCACGAAACAGGATACCAAAACGGGAGACTACTACAAAGGGAAAAGGGAGGGGTGCCACCAGAGGGCAAAGGAAGAGGCTAAATCTAACTAAGGCTAAAACTAAGAAGGAAAAGGTCCATCGCCATTAGGCAAGAAGGACGAGAACAAAAGAGGACTACAAGGGCCTGAAGGGCTAAAGGGCTAAATATAACTAAATACAAGCTAAGCACGCGGTGCGGGAAAACCCTTATGGGGAATCCCAAAGAGGACCTGGAAAGAAAAGAAAAACGTTAGAGGGCGGCAGGCGGCGGGCTGCAGGAGAGCAGGCCGAGAAGACCTACGCAGGCCGGCTAACTTGAAGCTTCTTCCTGTCTTCTACCTGAAAGAGAAGGGAAGAAGTGGCATACATAAAACAATTCTGAGAAAATGATGCGGGCAGCTGAAAAAGAATGAAGTGTTAACCTGAAAACAAAAGATGGAGTTAGTAATACAGCTGATGTTACACTAAAAAGGGGGGGGGCTGGGCCCCAAGAAACTTATGCCAGGACAATCCCCCGGCAGCGCGGAGAACCTAAGGAACGGGTGCGAGCCTAACACTAGGGCTCGCTAGGGAGAGTAGTCCTACGCCACACTTAGGTGGTAAACCGATGAGCAAAACACGACGAAGAGACACAAAATGTAAAAGGCGAGCTGGGACAATACCCCAGAAAACGCAAGTGATACACCGAGGGAGAATAAAGCTGGGACAATACCCCAGGAAACACATAATTACACCAAAAATAAAAAGACTGGGACAGTACCCCAGGACCAAGAGCTGGAAGAGAAAGCAGAGTGGAGAGGAGCCTCTCTAGACTGAAGGTGATAGTGTCGCCTAGAGAGGAGGAAGGAGAGGAAGGGGAAGGAAAGGGGCAGAGACGAAAGAATGAAAGAAGGAATCCTACGGAAGTAGGAGACATTGGAGAGAGAAGATTCTCCAATGACGGAGTGTCGCACGGGAGTAGAGGCTCTCTCCGAAACATGGTGGGAACTTCCTTCCACCGATTCCCATCCTCATCCCCCTAGGCTTCTAACGCTTCTGTGTGAGTTGGAGGAACTTTTGCCGCATCTTCTTCATCAT
This sequence comes from Amaurobius ferox, assembly GCA_951213105.1. Taxonomy (NCBI): domain Eukaryota; kingdom Metazoa; phylum Arthropoda; class Arachnida; order Araneae; family Amaurobiidae; genus Amaurobius; species Amaurobius ferox. The sequence goes on from OX578145.1 coordinate 138,869,253, forward strand.
CGTCATCCACCTCTTCATCTTTGTCACCACCATTTATTTCAGCTGCAATGTCTCCAATTTCCCGCAATTGAGCTGTGAAATTTTCATCTATATCAACGAATTCGTTGAAAGTACACGTAGCGAGTCCACCAGATACAGTATGCCAATCTTCTTCGTTTATGTCATTTTCTGGCTTCTCACATTCATTTTCTCCTAGAAACGAAAATCCTGCTTTCTTAAAGCAGATTTTAATACACTTGTCAGTGATGTTTCTCCATGATGAACACAACATATGAATTGCATCAAGGACAGTAACTTGCTTCAATTCGTCTTTCGTTGCACGTTTTGTTTCTAAAGCAGCCAGAAGTCGACGGATTAAAGTTGTTCTGTAGTGCACTTTCATACAACGAATGACACTCAGATCCAAAGGTTGAATGTTACTCGTCCAATTCACAGGAAAACACAACTTTCGTGTTGTTGAAAGTTGGAAGATCTTGTGGGGGGGGGGGGGGGGTGAGCAGGACACCGATCCATGAATAGGAGAACTTTCCGTTTTCCTGTCGAATTTATGAAGAAAATCCAAGAAAATGTGCGATGTCATCCACGCCGTTTTGTTGCTAGTGTAGTCGCCGCAAGGAAGCTTCTTCACGTTCTTAAAACAGCGAGGTTTGTTTGATTTGCCAATGACCAATGGCGAGAATTTTTCCGAACCATCGGGGGGGGGGGGGGGGCGTTGCAACACAACAAGACAGTTAGTCTTTCTTTACTTTTTTCGCTCCATGGCATGGATCTTCCTTGAATATTAAGGTTCTGTCGGGCATCATTTTATAAAAAAGACCAGTTTCGTCACAATTGTAGATGTTTTTCGATTCGTATCCGTTTACTAAAGTAGCCAAGTCTTCTCTCCATTGTTCACCAGTTCCTTCATTGACACTCGCATTTTCCCCTGAAAGGACACGAGTTTCCAGTTCATGCCTATTTTTGAATTTTTCAATCCATCCATGTGATGCAGAAAAGTTTTCCATTTCAAAACTCTTTGACAACTGTACGGCCTTCACCTTTAGAAGCTCAACGTTAACAGGAATGTTCGAGGCACGAGCTTCTTTAAACCATAGCACCAAAACTTTCTCAAATTTTTCGTACTTTCCGCCTTGAATTCTGCTTTTTTTCTTCGACTGAATTCCACATTCTCGATGAGCTACTATTATCGCCTCCCGATTTTTTAAAATCCCTCTCAATGTCGATTCTGGGACATTAAAATGCTCCGCTAAAGCTTTTTTCGAGGTGCAAGGATTTTCTTCGAATTTTTTAATAACATCCATTGCGACAATTTCGTTCTTTTCGCCATTTTAAAACGTAACCATCTAACCATAACTCCAAAAATTGTTCTTTCTTTAGCGGTCAATGCCACGTGGTACGTATCGTACTAACCTCTCTAATTGGCTGCGACTGTTACTGACGTCAATCACAAGAACCCCGACGTACACCCCTGTGTATAAGGTAGAGGAATGTGTTCCTGGAATCCGAACAATAGGGGAAGGGCGAGGGGATACATTCTTAGAAGCAGAACAAAAAGGGTAAAATTCTTTCGATAAGCAACACCTGACTACTTGAGGAGGAACCTACTTTTTGTATTTTTTTTTTTTTTTTTTTTTTTTTTTTTTGCGACGCACTTAAGTGGAATCTGAACAAGTTTACGCAGAGGTTAAGATTAGTGACCCTATATGGCATGGTTGAGGAAAAGAGGAAGTACTGGCAGACTTTGTTAATATTAGTGGCGTGGGATAGAATTCAATATAGTTGCAATACATGCTGGACATGAAATAGGAATTTGGAATAATAATTCTGAAAGAAAAGGGCATGTTATTGGGAAAGCTTGAAATTTCTGTATTATATACACGGAATTATCACTTAGCGGAAGCCCTGGAATACTGTCGTGGAACACACTATGAAAAATGCTGATGTAGTTTATACGAAGATAATACAATAGTAAATTGATACGAACCATGATATGATAGAGGTCTGCACGGGTTTGAGTCTGCTCCTGGGCCTAAGCGTTTCCCGATACGTGGGTCAGGATGGACCTCTTGGAAAGTTTTGAGACGACACAGGCTGAATTTAAGAGATTTCGTGCCTTTCCAAACGAAGTTCACTTTTAGACAGTGTACGAATGTGTACATTTTATATTTTTGTCTTTGCTCTTCTTTATCTTTATTTGTACTTCTTTGTAATTTTGTACTTCTCAAAATTGGATTTCTCATGTAACAATTTCTGAATTTTAAATAACTATACTATTGTGAGATAGAGGACAACGTTGAACCATTCGTTGGTAAGGATCTCTGTCCTCTTAAGAAAAGTAAAAAGTTTATACATGAATATAACTCAAAATATATGAAAAATTGAATCTAAATATCGAATTGGCTTAAAAAGCAAAAATGACAAATATCCGTCCCAAAGTGGATTGATGGATTGCGTGTTCAGTATGAGGGAATGGCCTCATCTGTGCTTCAGACTCTTCTTTCACCTGGTGTTTGACAGAGGTCCTATTCGCATAAAAGCAGATGACCTTATAGCCTCACGAAATCAGTTATGAGTGCGATTTAGATCCTTATTCCACAAACTTCAAACACATGTTTTGTTTGTTCCATAATAGGACATTCTAATACCATCAATACTATTTATATCAAACTAAGTGAACCACACGATTTAGAAGGCACCCATAACAGCGGAAAACGTAATTGTGAGAAAATGTGCTTTAGACTCGTATCCCCGGTTTTTATTCAATTGTTAATTTCTACAATACGAAGAGAAAATCTTAATAAGCATCTTTTTGCATAATTCTGAGCACGTACACTCTAATATATTATTTTACACACACACACATTTGCACGCAGCCACAACTGCCGCCGTGTTCATGCGGAATACGATCAAACATGCGGGTCAGTAAGTCCTTCCGAGAGGTTGGTGGTAGGGGAAGGAGGGTACGGTCCATGTGGATGCCTCCCCCACTGGGTTCCGGTCAAAATTGGGTGGCACTTCCCGGCCGTCCAAACGGATACTTTACACCTTTTTGGTAGGTCGGACGGTCTGGGTCTCAACAACATCACACACACACACACACACACATATATATAGAGAGAAAGAGTTGCGAACTTGTAAAATGGTTTCTCCCTCCTCCCTCTCCCTTTCGTCTCTTTCGAAGACCAGACGGAGAAAACACAGTACAAGCATCCTTTCCCATAACATGACATGAGTCTAGGGTTGCCACATTTCGAAGTTCGAAGAAGGGTTTCCAGATTTGGTGATTTAACAACATTTGGCGACTTTTCGAAGATTCGAGAAACACCTCGAAATAACCGTTATTCTACGAAATATGAGAGATTTCCAAGAGTTTCTATAGAGTGTCTATAAAAGGAGCCACGACTCCGTTAGAGAGCAGTTGACGTGATATGAGCAACATTGTACTGTGATTTTTGTCAATGTTTTGAGAATAACAGTGGTTGCTTTGTGAAATGAAATACGTCAATGTTTCGGGAATAGTATCAGTTGGTTAGTGAAATTAGTGGAACATTTAATTACTGTTTTATTCTATATTGTTCCTGTTTACGCTGTGCTTGTGATTAAACGTGTTAGTTATCCTGAAATTCGGACTCCTTCTTGCATCCCAAGCGCGCACCCACAATTCCAGAGTGTACGCCGTAACAAAACTAACACGTTTATTCATAATAATACTAATTGATGCGTGGGAATTTAAATCGAAGTAAAATAGGAAATGATTTGGAAATTGAGTGGTGTTATTTGTAAATATATTATTTAAGTAGTGGGCGCTTATTTAGGACCTGGACACCACTAAGTAATTCGTTCTAATATATTTTTCTGCCATTCTGCCAACGATAATACGGACGAGAACTGATTTAGGGAATATTAAAAGAGCTTATTTAGGGCTTATCAAATGAGTTTGTTTAGGGGCGTATTGCGCCCTCATTGTATAATAGGCATGATTGTTCATTGGAAGAAATGGAGTGCATGAATGATTTTCGTTTAAAAAGATGATTTGGAAATTGAGTGGTGTTATGTATCTGTATTATTTAAGTAACGAGCGCTTATTCGGACAACGGCGGGTAATTTGTTCTAGTTTGACTATACATATTACAATTAATATATGTCTATATAAATATTACTATAATTAATTTCTATATAAATATTATTTTTTGAAATTTTTCGAGTAAGGTACTTCTTACGCAGTAACATTTTTATTTATAAGATATTTTTAAGCTAAATTATAAATTTCCTTTGTCGAACTATTTTTCATTTTATATAATTAACTTTTTACGAAAATTCATTAATTTAAATATTTTTGTTCGGTCCAACAAACCTTCTCATGCTTTACATTCTTCAACTGTTTATAATTCTGAATGCTAAATTCGCTTACAAAAATACATACGTTCCTTTTAGATTTCACACATTTCCTGTTTATTAAGTAACAACAATGCTGATTAAATTACCGCTTTTTGCGAACTTTCAAAATTCCATTCCAAAGATACCCCGTTTATTACAGCGAATATTTTTTTTTTTAAGGTCTTTGTAACTTAACGTCGAAAAATTTCCGTTCATTAGATTTTGATCGTGAAAGTCAAGAATCGATTTACTGGATAATCTCAAAAGTACAGCAAACTGCCTTTTCCTCCCCCACACTTTTCAACCCGCAAAAATTGATTTCCTTAGTTCATAATCGCAATATATTTTTTTGCTCCCCCCTGCTGAAGTGTATTTAAATCCCTGGGTAGGGTACTGGTGATACATGTTCAGAGATAATTTGGAAATGCTAAGAATTATTTTCTTTTCTATACTTATTTCACAGATTTGATAATACCAGAAAATATTGGGCTGTTTTATTCTTCCGAAAGAAAAATTATATTTCTCTCTATGTTAAAACAAGAAAGATCAACCATACATAAAGCATTGATTATGAAACACTTTCCAACTGCAATGCAATTTTATTTAAGCATCTCTAAAATGCGATACATTCAGCGGGACTATTTTTTGCTCTACATGTATTTCCAAAACCTTGTGCCACTTGATGCATTGAAATATTTTAAATGGAGAAACAAGTCAGAAAAATCTAGTTTCATAAAGTGAGTCAGAATGTTGGACTCTAAATCAGTTTCAATGATTGAAAATGTTTCGTAACATCTCTACATTTATACTAAATCAGTTTCAATGATTGAAAATGTTTCGTAACATCTCTACATTTATACATTTGTAGCATCTTTACATTTTTCATAAACTATGGAGACGCCTGCATATATGCATTTGCGCTTTATTATAATAGATGTGCTCACATGCATTTTTTATTTTCCTTTTCACCTTTACGAATCACCAGGTGGTAGACGAGAAACTTGTCTCCAACCAACCATTTATAATGTTTAGGCGCACTACTCCTTTTTTTTGTTCAAGCAAGAATTATTCCGTTCTTCGTTTTGTTCGGAGCATCCTAAGCATGTTGAAACAAAAGATCGACATTTATGCGTGAAGTGCTTGCGCATTCATGCATTTAAGAAGCATTTTGAAATTATTTAAATTAAAACACTTAGTGTTTTTGCGTGTTGAATTTTGTGCTTAAAAGTTCACACATTGAAACGGTGTATATGGCTCTTAATCAATTGTTGGTGGCAAAATTTTTGCTATATTGTTTTTACTTAGTGTTTTTCTAGCAAAAGTCTATTTTTCTGGATCTGTTATGGGTAGAGTTCAGCTAACTAATTTGGATTCCGGAGGAATTCAAATTAGGTAATATTCCATCAAATTCCGGAGGACAAGGAGGTAGGGGGTTCCGGTTCATTAAGGGTTCATTAACGATTTCTCATTCCGGTGTAAAAAATTTCATTTTACTTGAAACATCTATCTCTCAAGGTTGGCTATATAGAAAGTTTAGATAATGCTTGATATGAATTCAGCATTAAATTCCGAAGGAGATACGAAGGCTCATTAAAGATTTCCACCCGTTTTTTTTCTTTCCGGCTCAAAAAAATTTCTTGAAACATCCATTTCTCCGAAGTGGCAATAAATAGAGCTTAGATAATGACCCATATAGATTCAGCATCGTATGCTGAATCTATATCGGGTATCATCTAAACTCTATCTATAGCCGATCCTAAGAAATATATGTTTGACGGAAATTCATCCAGACAGGATGAAAGGTTCACTAGGGTTTGCCATTTCCAGATCTGGAGATATCACTTAGCATTTTCCAAAAATTCGTCTGACTTAGAGGAGTACGGCAAAGAGTATAAAAATGCTTAACAGTTTCTTTGAAAACGAAATGCACACACCATTTGCCTCCCTATCAAGGCTCCTTCATAAATGTCTTTAAGTTGTTTTTAACAAGATGATATATTTATTTCTGGGACCAGGCTCCGCAAAGGCTCCTTTTGTACTAAACACTGAAGGTCCTAAACATTGAAGAATTTTAACTCCCCCCCCCCCCCTCTTCCCCGACTAATAATCTTTTTTGAAGAGTATTGACATAGGAACATAATTTTAGCAAGTTAGTGGCGTTTAAAATTTATATTTCTGAAATGACACCGGTTATAACATTTGGCTGGACATTTTAAAACAGGAATCATTTCAAAAAGTAATGTTAACACGGAGATATGGATAAATATATCCCAGAACGTCTAACTTTCCGTCGTCATATGTTAAGAGTTTATATCTCAAAATCGTGAAGCTTTTTTAGGGTTTTTCGGTGCGGTCAATCGATTGGTGCACATTCATAAAAAATCTGATGTAGGCAACACATGACTTTCTTTTTTATAATGTAATGAATTTACTACTTTTACAGTAAAAAAAATAGTTTTTTCTTACAGTAGATACTAATATTCTTTGCAAGATATTGAATTTTCGACAATTAGTCGCCATTTTCATTGATTTAGCGTCATTTTTATCCATTTGGCGAGATTTTCGTTAATTTGGCAACATTTCAAAAACTCGCCAAGTTGGCGACATTCCGCCAAATTCGTCGCCAAAATCTCGTCAAGCGTTATGGACGAAGAAATAAGTTATTCTTACAGCAGATAAATGACTATTGGCGTTCAAATACAAAAGTATTATTTAAAGTATCTTTTTTCTTGAATGGAACGAGCTAGATCCACGAGAATTATGTCACCCAATTTATCGCATGGTACTATATATGAAAAGTGAACATGTTTCTCAATAGGAAATATTTTTTATTTTTATTTTGTATGACTTTTTGATATTTTTTTTAAATGTACAATATCTCGAGAACGGTTCATGTTAGCGTTCTAAAATTTATGTCAATCGTTTTCTAATGAAAAATTACATAAGAAATATCTTTTTGCGTAACTTTATTAGCGGTTTTGATTTTTTGACGATTTTTTTTAAAATTTCATTCGAAAATTTAGGGGGGGAGGGGGTTCTGAACATTCGATTGCGTATAAAAACAATAGGCTTCCAGTGTTTACAGATTGTGATTTTTGTACCAAATTTTGTTCGAACCGGTCCATTCGTTCGTCAGTTATCCTCTCCACAGACTCACTGACACACACACACGCACACACACAGACATCACTTTAAAAATGTTCGATTCGTGATCAGGGATGCTTGAAACGTGCTCTCCCGTCGAAAACTCGAACTCGAATTTTCGACCCCGTCACAATACTTTCTTTATACATTATGTATATAAGGAAAGTAACTTGTGGCGGAACGTCACTACGCAAGATTCTGGCCCGGCCTGGACCGTCGCCTCCGAGGTTACTATCGGGGGTGACGCCTAGACCCTCCGCAATTTCAGAAATATATTTTTATTTTACAGTCTCTCTTCGGTCCCATTACATTGCAAGATTTAGCAGTAGGATGGTACCGCCTTTCATAAAGCACGTACTATGGTTAATAAGAGCCTGTCTCTTATTTTGTTCTAATAATATTAATAGGACAAGTGAACTTTAGCCAGTCGAGTAGAGATCAATTTCAATTAAAACAAGAAAGATCAATCATGCATAAAGCATTGATTATGAAACACTTTCCGACTTCAATGCAATTTTTTTTAAACATCTCTAAAATGCGATACATTCCTGGGTAATATTTTTAAAATTATCACAATACTACTATAATTTATTATATTTGAAAACTTCATCGAAAACAAATGAAATTTATTCAAATGACGTTATCGAAATATAACACGCTTGGCTCTCTCTATAAAAGCAGCATTTCATTCATAAACATTTTTCTATTCATTTCATTCATCACAATACTATAATAATTTATTTTATTTAAAAACTTAAAACCATGGAGGTACAAGTAATTTAACTGAAAATCAATGAATGTTTCATTCATATCAGATATATTGCAGACTCCATGAGTCAAATAATTTTGCGTTAAAGAAATGCAGCAATTCTTATACAACTCATTCTACATTTTTTGGTATTTACATTCTCCATAAATGAAAAGTAAACTTCGTTGTAGAAATAATCAAAGTTGGATAATCATTTAAACTCAACTATATTGTAATTGCTTTGTTTCAATATGTAGATACACAGAATTTAAGCAAAAATAAAGCGGTTTTAGGACTGATCCAACACTAAATATGAATTAAAAGAACTTTAAAAATCACGATTTTGAGATAAGATGGATGCCATATTTCATTTTAGAGTAGGTCATGTGATCTCTTCATATAATGGTTACGTGATCTCTCCATATAAAGGGTGTAATTATTATTTTAATTTTTATTTAAAAAACTACTGAATATAATTTGCTGAAATTTTTTTTATATATTTTATGGAATAATTTGAATATTTCATAAAATTTTCGAAGCAATTTGTGAATTATAAATTTGCTTAAAAAGTGTTTGAAAAATTAGGTTCCGTGGGGTTCAATGTATTTCATTTTTTCAACCCGGGTTCAATCCAAAATTATTTGCGTGATATTATTCATTTATATTCCCATAGGTCCCACAGATCATCTGAAAAACATACTAAAATTTCATTCTGATAAAGTCATTTTTACGGCAGTTATCGTGCTAACGGACAGACGGACAGAATGAACAAAGTCATAAACACTTTTCAACTGTGTTGTAAAGTGTTAAAAATGTAAATTGAACTGTATCAATCGTAAAATAGAAGCTCGAAATATTACGGTGCCTCTCGTGGTGGAGGACTGTACGTCCGGGAGGCAACAGCATCAGAAAATGAGCTGTCTACAAAATTTTAACCTTTATTGGGAAAGGGTTTAATTTTATCACCATTACGTAAATATGACATACCTGCCAAATCTCCCGATTTTTCCGGGAGTCTCCCGAATTTTGAGGCAATCTCCCGAACTCCCGAAAAATTCCTATATCTCCCGAATTTTTACAATAATTAGAAAAAATCCCTACGAAAGGGATTTTCCTAAAAAAATCCCTTTGCAGACGTGTCAACTCTCCGGATTTTTCATTACTTCTCCGGCCTCCGGATTACTAACGAAATTCTCTGGCTTTTTTGTTTGAAATTTATCTATTAACCAGACATGGTATAATTCATCGAAAACACCAATTTTCCGCATTTTTAGCACTGATTCTTATCATTCCCGGGATGGTAGCAAATCCATAAAACAATGCAGGGTAATGCCAATCAAATTAACGGAGATTTACGGCCGCGTGTATTGTAAATTAAGATTTCGATCGCTTATTTTATGAAAGTAATAAACATACTTCTTCAAAGGTTATTGAGCATAAATCGCTAAAATGTTATTTTGTTCATTAATTTCGCATAAACACGGCGATTGCGCAATTCAGTTTGTTCTCATGAATCGCCGAGAGTACACTAGTATCTTTTTCCATCCATCTCAATCCTCTAAATATTGCATTTTTGATTGACTAAACTAGCTTATTTTCATATTCTGATTAATTATTATGGTTAATTTCTTAATTATTTTCGCATAAATAATGCGATTGCGCAATTCAGTTGCTTCGCGTGAATTGCCGAGAGTACGTTAGTATCTTTTTCCATCCATCTCCATCATTTAAATGTTGCGTATTAGATCAACTAGGTTATTTTCATATTCTGATTAACTATTGTGGTTAATTTCTTAATTATTTTCGCATAAATAGTGCGATTGCGCAATTCAGTTACTTCGCTTGAATTGCCGAGAGTACGTTAGTATCTTTTTCCATCCATCTCCATCATTTAAGTGTTGCATATTAGATTGACTAAACTAGCTTATTTTCATATTATGGCTAATTATTAAGGTTAATTTTTTAATTATATTTGCATAATACAAATTTTTCTATTTTGAAAAATCGGTATGAACTCTGTGAAGGGATATTGAAGAAGAATTTAGTAAGGAGTTCTTAAAAAAAGCAAAAAGAGCTACTACTTTATTTTTAAGTAGTAAGGATTCAATTTGACATTTTTTAATTATATAGAACTTTTATGTGCTGTGTTTTTATCTACCAAAAGATTTCTTTCATTCAATATTTTATCTGCAGAGAAGTGTTTCTGTGTCAAAGACATGTGAATGATTATTAAACAGTAACCACTGACATTTTTCTTTATGCATCATATTCAGTGTAATGAACATAGTTATAGACTCTGATGAGAATAACTCTAACGAATGTGCTTATTTTTTAAAAGATGTTTTAATTCTTTTGTATTCGTTGAAATTAAATTGTGTTTATAGATACAATACAGATTGTTTATCATATTTGTCTATTTTTTATGGTGCAGTTTTGTAGTAGAGGGAAAAAAATTCCTATTCTGTCTTGAAAGTTCCCTTTTATGCTTTCTGTCAAAAAAAAAAATTGTTATCGCGCTGTGCGATTTTTCGACTTTTGTCACGAATTGCATATATTTAAAATCTCCCTAATTTTCATTTTCCAAGGTTGGCAGCTATGATATGAATTTATCTGCAATTTGGTTTTCTGACAGAACATTTAAATATAAGAAACATTAAAACCGTTTATTAAAGAAATAAACTTTTGTGTGGCTCAACTCGACCTTCTCGTACCAGAATTTTCATCCCCCCCCCCCAAAAAATTTTCAAGAAAAATTCAAAAAATCGGTATCGTGGGTCTAAATAATTACAAAAATAGCGTGTTACCATTCATTTTAAAGGGTTTGAAAAAATCTTTCGATTGATACTTGACAATGTACCCCCCCCCCCCCGAGGGGGCGGATAACTTGCCCCCAAATGGACTAATCACGTCACGAACAAAAAAAAATTGTTTTGCCGCTATTTTTTACAATGATTGAAACTATAAAGTCTCATGATTGAGCCATAAATAAACCCTTTTATGCATGATTATGTCAAATTTTGTCATATGTTTCCATGTTAAAATATATAATTTTGAATAAAATTCAAAGTTTTCAATCGAGTTTGAGAAAAATTCTATCTAGTTCTAAATTTTTTGATAACAAAGCCGGATATAAAGTTCGGCGAAAATCGATTAATATTTGTAGCTGCTACTGTGTACACAAGAAATCGACCACAGACATCAGACAGATGGAGATCACTTCAAAAATTGTCAAAACATGTTCCGAAGGTTTTGAAACGTATATTGGCATCAAAATCTCGAAATGGAAATTATCAAAAAACAATACTTTCTCAATACTGCATATGAGAAAATAAAAATGTATTATTGCCTGGTGTTTCCTCTTACTATTTAAATATCTGAATATTTAGGTGATAAAAGAGTTTAAAGTTCCATCTGTTTATTTATAGATTGCTTCTTCAGAAATTTAATGTTTCTTGTTTGGGGTGTGTGAATGATGCTGGATACATATAGGTTAGATATCTATGCTCATGCTTTTATGATGTCATGCTGTACAATAACTAGCTGGAATATGTTGGAATTACTTCCTGTTTTGTTTTCTGGAAAATTGGACCAAACACTGGGTTATCCTAGGGAATAAACTGCCGTGGATTTGCGAAAACTTATGGGAGTTACGAAATTGCATCATTGAACAGAAAAACAAGCACGATTGTTTTCAGTCACTTTGCTTTCTAGATATTTGTCTTCCGATCTTTTCTCTGCGCATCGGACTATAATAATCGTATGAAGTAGGTCAGCCAGTTTCGCTTATGTGATCTTGTGTTTCGCATTTCAAACTTGAGCCGGCCGTCATGATCACAATTGGCTCACCTCGCGATGACGAACCGCGTTTATAAACAATAACTGAGATAACAAAAGAACTGCCTGAAAATAAGAACTGGTTTTTGTTTCGTCTGGGACGTTATCTAAAATTGTCTGGAAAGGGCGATAAAAATTGACTTCTCTGGTGAGCATTGCATCGAGAAGCAAGTATGTAATATGTATGGAAAATGACTTCAAGCCGACGGAAGTGATAGCAATGTTTTCATTGTTATGGGGGTTCTTCAAGAATACAAACCGTTCACTATATGGATTTTACTTGGCATTTATTCACTTATTGAAGTCTTTCTGTAAGCAGGTATCAAACGAGTGGTTTTTATTCTTTGAAATGTGGCTTAAAAATATCGTGAGTCTTCGCTTGATTTCCTCATGCATTCATATTTCATAGTTTTAAAGCCTACTTGTATCACAATCTTTATCAGAATAATAAGAAAATAATTTTTTTTTTTTTAAATTTCGTACTCAAGTTATTCTTTTAAACCATTTCAGAAAAATTCTTAAAACATTTCGCTTATCAAGTTGGCAACAGCTTGGCGACTCTGATAGATGTGTTTGGCTTATGTTAGTGTGTTAGATGTGTTTGGCTTATGTTAGTGTCGAGAGAGTGGATTATGAGACTGACGCGCTGCCTACTGCGCTACCGAGGCGCTTATGTTAGTGTGTTTGGCTTGTATTAATATAAACTATTTTGATGCCATTAAATTTCATAGCGAATAAAGTTATCAGTTTCTCCCATATACTCTGCACTGCCACCTGTGTTCCGTCAATTATCATTGTTTTCCATAGGAAATAATACTATAAAAATGTTCAATATCGAATAATTCGATTTCTGTTAAAGAAAATTACTAAATCTATGTCAAATGTTTCATCAGATGTATCTATACAGGGTGCCCACTTATATCCGTTACACCCCCCGCCCTTAACTTCTAAACGGTGTCAGCTTAGGCCATAAAGTTGGTGTCTATGTATAGTAAAAAGGCTATACACTACTCGATGAGACAACTTACAACGCCATCTATCGGCAAATTTTGGAATTAGCTGTCCTATCTCGTAAACGGTGAAAGATACGTGAAAAAAGTCAATTAGAAAGTTGTAGAGCACTCTCGATTTAGTACGAAAAGATACCTTGCCCACATTAATACTGAAAACAGAATGCAAAAAATGAACATTTGTTTGATTGTGAAGCGAAGCGAGAAAAGACCACCTTACGGACTAAATACGAGCCTGTGTTGTGGCGTAGGAGAAACGCACGTGATTCGCATTCATGAGGACCATGGTTCTGTCCCCACCGGTTGCGTGTTTTACTGAATGTCTCTACAAACCATGAAGACTTTCTGCTGATCTTGCAAAATTGTCTCTCCAAACACACAGCTCAACTCAACCATGTCTGGTATAAAAATCACATAGATCTCGTGTATTATGCGAATGAGGATGGAACGTCATACCTGTTCACCAGAGACTACTACTATGAAAAGGATGTTTCTGCTGGGTTGTACGTTAAAGCGGTGAGTTATGGCAAAATTTGGCAGTAACGAGTATTGCGAGATGTTGTTAATTTACGATGAATGTGAGCGTAAGGCAAAATCAGCTGCAAGGCTGTATCGTGAACGTTTCCCTTAAGGCCAGCATCCTACACGACAGACCATCTTAAAAATTGTAAAACGTTTAAGGGAGACGGGCTACGCTACGTGACCAGCCGACCTCGAATTCGTACACCTCGTAATGTAGGACGCAAAGTGCAACCTGAAGATGTGCTAGCATACGCTCTCGCCCATCCTCAGAGCAGCATAAGAATAATCAGTGAAAATTGTGGCCTCTCAAAAAGCCGCGTCTGGAAAATCCTGAATGAATCAGGTGCTCATCCATACCGATCCACACCTGTGCAGGAATTGCTGCCAAGAGATGCTGAGAGAGACGTTACACGTGGTGGAACTTTGTGGTGAATAACTTAGAGGTCCACCCAACATTCCTGGCAGACATAATATGGACGGATGAGGCATGTTTTTCGAGGAACGGAATGTTTAATAGACAGAACGTTCATACCTGGTCGCTGTAAAATCCGAGATATGCCGTCGAAGTTCGACATCAACAACGCTGGTCGATTAATGTTTGGTGCGGAATTTTTAATGACGAGCTCATTGGACCAGTATTTTACGAGGGCACGTTAACGGGACAACGGTACTTGCAGCTTCTGCAGGATGTAATAACCGACTTTGTTGAGAATCTACCGTTGCACCAACTCCTAAATGTATGGTTCCAACATGACGGCGCACCTCCGCATAAGATTTCAAACGTTCAGCAGTACCTAATAGAGACATTCCAGAATCAAGTCATCGGGTATGGTGGTTCCGTCAAGTTTCACCCGCGCTCACCTGACTTGACCTCATTGGACTTCTTCTTATGGGGACACATAAAAGGGCAGGTATATGGGACCCCTCCGCCAACATTGCAGGATCTTCGACGACGCATTACTGATGCTTGTGCGTCCGTAACACCTGCCATGTTGCACAATGTGCAGCGAGAAATCCAGTCAGAGTGCAAATGTGTATAGTGGCTAACGGAGAGCATTTTGAGCAATATACTACTGTAAATAAATGATCCTGAAGACAAGGAAGTGTCTCAGTTTCTTTCTTCCACTCTTTATGACATGACAATTTTCGAAATCGTGACCAAACAAATGTTCATTTTTTGCATTCTGTTTTGAGTATTAATGTGCGCAAGGTATCTTTTCGTACTAAATCGAGAGTGCTCTACAACTTTCTAATTGATTTTTTTCACGCATATTTCACCGTTTACGAGATAGGACGGCTAATTCCAAAATTTGACGATAGATGGCGTTGTAAGTTGTCTCATCGAGTAGCGCATAGCCTTTTTACTGTACCTAGACACCAACTTCCTAAGCTGTCACCGTTTAGAAGTTAAGGGGGGTGTAACGGATATAAGTGGGCAGGGGGGTGCCACTCCTCTGCCACGAACACTATCTGTGACGTCAGTTGGAGTTGGAGTTTACTTGCAGAGCGCGGCACAAGATGGCGCGCGGTTTTTTTTTATTTTTTGTTTGAAACACGTGTATTTTTAAAGTGTTTATTGGTTTCGAAGACTTCTTAAGGCCCTATCACATTCAACAACTTTTCCGGCAATTTTTCGGACAACCAACTTTTCGAACAATTTTTACGCCGAGTTGGGGGAAAACTCGTGTGAAATAAGGTCAAAAAATTGGGACAACTTTACCTGACCGGTATAGAAAAAGTTGTTCATTTGGGACAATTTTTTACCAACCAGCCAATCACAGATGAGTAGCGAAGGAATCGCGTGTGTAGTAAGGTTGGCGCAGATTCTACTACATTCTGGTTTGGCGTGAAATCCTCGCGCAAGTTGGAATCTGTGGAGCGCGAACAGATAGAATATAATAACAGATAGATTATATTGATATAATAACCAGGCAACGCGAAGTATTATTTTAGTTTAGATTTAGAATTTTGTTAAGTATTTACAATATTTCTGTGTCATAAAGGTGGATGTCAATGGAAGTCGTCTCGAAGTCGAAAAAAAGTAGTCTTGCGAGATGGAAATGGAGTTAATTGAATCAATACGTGAAAAATCATTTTTGTGGAATCTAAAAGATCCACTATATTTAAAAAAGAGTTTGAAGAAACATGCGTACGAGAAAATATCATCTTTACGAACCATCTCTTTCAAAGCGATTTTATATACATGAAATATTATATAATAAAAATTAAGATATTATTACTAATATAATTTCTTTGGTCTCTTATGATTCAAATTTATATTTACCAGCGGCTTGCTAGTTTACAGTATTACCGCGTTTCAGAAAATCCGCCTTTCTGTGTACGCGAGTTTGCTTTGGCGATATATACATATTTCATCAGTTTCCTAAAATAAGCTAACTAAAGTGATTCCATCACAAAACACAAAGGATCCTAATTTAAATTGTTTTAGAATATTTACTACACTATGGCAATTTCCTCGTTTTAACGAATACAATTATGTTCTCTTTCTCGAATCGTTAAAAAAAACATCAGACAGAATTTAGGAAATGAATTTTCATGTATGTTCTCCATAGACATTTTTTTTCTTTTATTGCAATGCTAAAACAACTTGAAAACTTATTCTGTTTACTCTTCAAAATAGTACTCTAAAATAACACTAAATGCATTACATGATATAATTTCTTAGTACATTTCAAATGTGAAGTTTTGGCTTGGGTGGTAGGGAATCAGTTCAGCAAACGACTGGGCTCTGGTTCGAATCCATGTGAATTTTAAATTTTACAAGTGCTGCCATCTGTTGCTAAAATATTCAAATATAGTTTTTCTTTAATAATCTGCAGAATTTTTTTGTTTTAAATTATTTTACGTTCTATATACAAAATAACCTTATATCAGTAAATTATTTTTAAATTTGAATGCTTATAAAAATTTATTTCAAAGTTACTTTGAAAAACATCTTGAAGTATATTTTATACCAGCTATAGATGGAATGTACATTGAAATCTATTTTAAAACATAATTACTCAAATATAAATGTAGATAAAATAATTTTCAAATTTGAAAGTTTACTTTAATGAGAAATATTTTAAACGTTACAAATGAGCAAAGAACATATTCGGATATTTAATATAGATACGTATTTGAAAACCTTTAAAATCAAGTATAAAATGGTAATGAACTTAAATTTGTTTAAGACAATAACGGCATTCTTGAATTTAAATACTTTCTACGTTTTCTTTTTCTTTGTTTCATTTCAGTCAATATCGGCAATATCGCTTTTTAAACTAATTTTGTATCTTAAAATAGAGTGAATATTTTTCAACAAATATTTATTTGCTTTTTTATACGGATGTGTGACAAATCCAAATATTTTTTAATGTTCATTCATCTGTTTAAGCTTCTGATATCTGAAGTAATCCATATAAAAAAGAGCAAATCAAAAATTTACAATAGATTTTGTCCACATCCTTCTCGGTTTATTTTGTTTCTTTTTCTTAAGCAGGAATAATCTAGCGTAATTATGCCAAGGGATATTTGATTTTTCCCTGCAGCTGATAGCAATTTAGTCATAATTACAAAGTAATAAAGGTTACAAAAGGAAGTACTAAGTAAAAGTCTTGTTTTACTGCCGAAGTCGAAGTGAGAACGCGCTGCCTGCCGAAAAGTACATGTACAAATGTATAGTTGTCGCCAAAAGGCGATAAACATACCGCCATAGTTTTGTCATTTAGCACAACTTCTTCAAACTGTCAATAACCCTATCGCCAACTTTTTCGCCGAAAAATTGGGGGAAAAGTTGTCCGAAATAGTTGGTTGTTACAAAAGTTGTTGAATGTGATAGGGCCTTTACAAGTTCAACTAGAATTTTAATCAAAGATTTGCATCTTAAATTCCAGGCAATGCTAGCTTTTTTTATGTGAATAAGTAAGTGTTCTTTTCGTAATATAATGTATATTTTAGAGTCGTGTTTCCCAACCTCAGATACATGCAAAAATTTCAGTATTGAAGAATAGGACTCATTTAAATTCGTTTATTAAACCAAAGATATTTTTTATTAAGAAATTAATGACTAAAAAAAAAATACATTTATATTTTCAAAATTTATTTATATTCCTTTTTTTAAGGTTGAATAATGCAAATTTTAATCAAAAATTTTCTTTTAAAGTAGTCAACATTGTAAAATTTAAATTAATTTGGGAAAATGCACTTCTTTCTTGAAACATTAGTTTAGTTCATGAAGTTCCATTATGTAGGATTTTTAAATCTTAAAAGATGAAAGTACAGTAAACTCATTCATTTCATTTTACAGCAAGTTATTTGAATCTTTATATATTTTCTAATGATGTTCTTGTAATTTTTGAAAAATCGAACAAGATTTAATCTCGCACATTTTATATTAATTAAATTTTATTACATTACATTTTATTACATTACATTTTATTAATTAAATTTTATTACATTCAAAAAATGGGGGGGGGGGGGGTAGTACGATTTAAGAAATAAACAGGCGCGGGTTTTCAAGGGGATAAAGGATGGGAACCGCTGTTTTAAATCAGATTGCAAGTTGTGTACATGTATGTGTATGCAAATTGTGAACAAAATTCATTTAAATTATAGAAGCATCACTTAAATCATTTACTAATTAGGCATAAGTACATCCCTCCCCTCCCCCCTAAAAAGACATAAAACTCTTAGTCTTAGCGTTTTAATTATTGTTTTGATTTTCAATTATTAGAGATAACATAATCGAAAATAACTTTATTTATATGCATTTAGAAAGAAATTACGCAATGTTTATTTGTGTATAATGAAAATTTTAGAATGATTGCTTGTTTAGGAAACTTTCTGAACATATTTTTGTAAATTCGCGTATTTAAAACAAAAGTCATATACATTATAGAAGTATCACTTAAATCGTTTACTAGTTAGGCATAAGTACATCCCCCCCCCCCCAAAAAAAAAAGACATAAAACTCTTAGTGTTAGCGTTCTAATTATTGTTTTGATTTTCAATTATTAGAGATAACATAATCGAAAATAACTTATTTATATGCATTTAGAAAGAAATTACGCAATGTTTATTTGTGTATAATGAAAATTTTAGAATGATTGCTTGTTTAGAAAACTTTCCGAACATACTTTTGTAAATTCACGTATTTAAAACAAAAGTCATATACATTATAGAAGCATCACTTAAATCGTTTACTAGTTAGGTATAAGTACATCCCCCCCCCCCCCCCCTAAAAAGACATAAAACTCTTAGTGTTAGCGTTTTAATTATTGTTTTGATTTAATCTCGCACGTTTTATATTAATTAAATTTTATTACATTACATTTTATTAATTAAATTTTATTACATTCAAAAAATGGAAGGGGGGGGGGGGGTACGATTTAAGAAAATAAACAGCTTGCCCGTATATTTTTCATCATGAATCAATATACTATAATACATTTAATTTATTATTCTGAAAGTATATCATAGTGTGTGTGTGTTAAACGATTAGTTTCTATATTTTTATATGTTTACATTGAATTTCGATTTGATATAAATTATCTTTTTGATCTAAAAAAAACTAATAAAATCAAGTGTTTAGCAATAAGTTCTTCACTATAAAAGCATCATTTAAATCGTTTACTAGTTAGGCATAAGTACACCCCCCCCCCCCTAAAAAGACATAAAATTATTAGTGTTAGCGTTTTAATTATTGTTTTGATTTTCAATTATTAGAGATAACATAATCGAAAATAACTTTATTTATATGCATTTAGAAAGAAATTACGCGATGTTTATTTGTGTATAATGAACATTTTAGAATGATTGCTTGTTTAGAAAACTTTCCGAACATATTTCTGTAAATTCGTGTATTTAAAACAAAATTCATTAAAAATAAGATCGCCTCCTGTAATAACATTGACTGGTTTCAAAAAGCGAAACGAAACTTTCAGATGATTTATACTTTTCAGAAAGGGAAATACAGTTTTATTATATATGTACCCTTCCAAAAAAAACCTGTACTGCATATTTAAGTTGTGTTCAAGTAAAATTAATGTTATTTAAGTATGTATTTCATATTTTAAATTTAAAAAAATGATTAAATTAACTTTGTTAGCATCCTTTAACATTGGAGTCTACCGGGCCGCTCCTGACATTTAACTCCAAGTGACGTTGCGTCTTTACGTGCTCTCATTGGCTAGAGCTGAAGTGGCGCAACCTTATAGATATAGTAACCTTGATAAGTGGGCACTCTGTATACATTCATTAGAATGATCATACATAACAAAAAGACAAATTTCTCAAAAGTGTTCGAAATACATCCATGTATCCGGTAGACGAGGTATTAAAACCATACTTTTCGTCAAAATTTTGAATTCTAAAATTTTCGGGCAACCATACTTTTCCTATAAAGGGTTTCTAGAAATGTTCTTAAGCATACTAAGTTTATTAGGAAAAGTTCACGAGTGTACATGTTACGTTTATCTATAGTAAAGTGACCAATGATTGCAGCGTCCGTATCGGATAATTTATAAACGTTAGAATAACGAACTTAACAATAGAGCTAGTTAGAAGAAGAATGCCAATTGCAGTTGAAATTTATTAGTTGTAGAATATTGTGTAATGTGTAGAAATTGGTGATAAAACTGTTACAAACGGCATTTATTTGATACAATAGGATTATAGGCGAATGGTTGTCCGATTCATTAACAAACAACGCTTATATGCACAGGCATCTATACTATAGTGTAGAGTCTATTAAAAATGCCTGAGCAAATGCATCTATACTATAGTGTAGAGTCTATTAAAAATGAACATGGCACATTTAAGTTTTAGAAATAATATCATACAATAATTATTTACAATTATTCGGCGTGCATTTAGCTACCGGGAAAGTACGACAGATATTTATTGCCTCCTACACACGCGTTTCGTGAGTTCCTGATGCCTCTTGCTGCAAATTGGAAAAGGCTGTACAATCTTGTAATTGACTTTTTTCGTTTATCTCGCTTTGCCGTCGAGTATGTTATCCATTTTTAAAGTATTCGCTAAGGGCGCTACAATCACTTTTATTTGATCGGATATGGTCACTACTATGGATACACTTAAAGGTGTACACTCGTGGACAAGGACCACCCATACAAAGATTTATCACGCCTTCCCCCCTTCATATTTGATTTCCCCCCCCTTTGTAAATTTTTCATGTTTCCCAGCCCCCCCCCCCCTAACTTGAGTGAGGCGTGGCCGAATCTTATAGACCTTTCCGTACAAAGTTATTGAAGTGTTTAAGAACTTTCCTATAAATCTTATATAATAATATGAGAAAAAAAAAATTATAACGAAATATTGATGGGTTAAGGGAAATGGGGGGTGGGGGCTCCAAAAAATTGTGGACCTCAAGACGTATGTATGGTAAATTCTGCCCTGATGAAGGTGTTGAAAGTAGGGAACGCTGAAAAAATGCGTGAAGATTCAAATGGTACAAAATAAAATTGACAGTAGTTAAAATTATCACATTTTGAGCCTTGCACATTCTCTAGAGCCGAAGCGAAATTGTTTTTGAGCGATCCTTCTATTTATATACAGCCTAAGAATTATCTTCTGTTGTCATGTGATTTTGGTGTTCACGGAAATATAAGTAAAATAAATCACTTTCACCTATACGCTCTTTTTGTTATCGTTGGAAATATTTCCATGTGGGATGTAGGCAATTTTTAACACTACTGTTGTTCACTTAAATATGTTTAGATATTTTAAGCTCAGTTTTTCACTCTTGGGTCTGTCTCATTTGTCATTTGAAAATCATGCTTGTTTTCGAAAGTTTATCTTTGTTTCTATGGCATCATTTTCATTGCTGCAGTCGTTATTGCTCTCTCTTCCTGCAATTCACAATACATGTAAAAAGGGAAAATCTGATGTGGGCAGCACATGACTTTCCTTATATAATGCAATGGATTTACTACTTTTACAGTAAAACAAGAAAGATCAATCATGCATAAGCATTGATTATGAAACACTTTCCAACTGAAATGTAATTTCATTTAAAAATTTCTAAAATGTGATACATTCAGTGGTGATATCTTTTACATTATCACAGTACTACAGTAATTTATTATACTTAAATATTTAAAACTGTATCGAAATATAAATCATCTGATTCTTTATGCAAAATCAAAGAATATTTCATTCATATAACTTGCATTCCAGACTCCAGAGCTAAATAATTTTGTGTGAAAAAAATTCAGCAATTCTTATGTAATTCATCTTACAATCGCTTGAGATATTTGCATTCTGCATATGTTAAAATTAGGTTTCGTTGAAGAAATAATAAAAGTTTAGGGATCATTTAAAATCACAACTATTGTAATTGCATAGGCACGGAATTTACACAGATAATATATGTGTGTATGTGTATGTACTCAAAAGTATTCGAATCATGCCGAAGATCGGAACTCGAATTTTCAAAGGATCTACACGTTTTGGGACTTCTAGAATACGAAAAAAACTATTTTTAGGAAGACGTCTGTGTGTGTAAGGGTGTATCTGTGTATGCTTCTGTGTGTCTGTGTGGATATTACATCCACTCTAATTGAAAAACTAATGGACCGAATTTCATACAATTTGGTAGGTATGTTATTTGTGGGAAATCCTGATGTTTATTAGATTATATTACGATTCGTAATAAAAGAATCTGCCTTCTTTGCGAAATGGCCGCAGAAATTGCCTTTATCCACTCTAGCTAAAAACTAATGGAACAAATTTAACAAAATTTGGTGTATAATGTTTCAATAACCTACAAGTGATTTATATACCAAATTTAACAAAATTTTGTATATATATCATTTGTAGGATATTCTAGTACGATTCGGGAAAAAGGAACGGTCTATTTTTGCGAAATGGCCCACAAAAATCGTTATATATAAAAATAAAAAACTACGTGTGCTCAATTATATCAATTAAATTCCTATTTTATACGTAATTTTTGACAACAAAAAGAATAAGACTATCCCCATTACTCTAGGACTAGCCGTTCTTGAGATATTCTTGTTTTTTCGCGTTTTCGCTACGCCACCTTTGACAATAAGTTCAGCTATCAAATAAGAACCAAATTTAAGTATAAAGTGCAAATTCAATGTCATTTAAAATACAATTTAAAATACAATGAATCAACAATTTTTACTTTCCTTATATACATAATGTATAAGGAAAGTATTGTGACGGGGTCGAAAATTCGAAATCGAGTTTTCGATGGGAGAGCACGTTTCAAGCATCCCTGATCACGAATCAAACATTTTTGAAGTGATGTCTGTGTGTGTATGTGTGTGTGTGTGAAAGTATGTGTGTGTGTGTGTCAGTGAGTCTGTGGAGACGATAACTGACGAACGAATGGACCGATTCGAACCAAATTTGGTACAAAAATCACAATCCGTAAACACTGGAAGCCTATTGTTTTTATGCGTAATCGAATGTTCAGAGCCATCCTAAATTTTCGATTAAAATTTTGAAAAAATCGTCAAAAAATCAAAACCACTAATAAAGTTACGCAAATAGACATTTCTTATGTAATTTTTCATTAGAAAACGATTGACATAAATTTTAGAACGCTAACATGAACCGTTCTCTAGATATTGCACATTTTTCAAAAAAATTATTAAAAAGTCATATAAAATGAAAAAAAAATATTTCCTAATGAGAAACATGTTCACTTCTCATATGTAATACCCTGCGATAAATTGGGTGACATCATTCTCGTGTATCTATCTCGTTCCATTCATGAAAAAAGATACTTTGAGTAATACTTTTGTATTTGAACGCCAATAGTCATTTATCTGCTGTAAGAACAACTTATTTCTTCGTCCATAACGCTTGGCGAGATTTTGGCGACGAATTTGGCGGAATGTCGCCAACTTGGCTGCTTTTTGAAATGTTGTCAAATTAACGAAAATCTCGCCAAATGGATTAAAATGACGCTAAATCAATGAAAATGATGACTAATTGTCGAAAATTCAATATCTTGGAAAGAATATTAGTATCTACTATAAGAAAAACCTATTTTTTTACTGTGAAAGTAGTAAATTCATTACATTATATAAGGAAAGTCATGTGTTGCCAACATCAGATTTTTTACTTTCCTTATATACATAATGTATAAGGAAAGTATTGTGACGGGGTCGAAAATTCGAATTCGAGTTTTCGACGGGAGAGCACGTTTCAAGCATCCCTGATCACGAATCAAACATTTTTGAAGTGATGTCTGTGTGTGTGTGTGTGTGTGTGTGTGTGTGAAAGTATGTGTGTGTGTCAGTGAGTCTGTGGAGACGATAACTGACGAACGAATGGATCGATTCGAACCAAATTTGGTACAAAAATCACAATCCGTAAACACTGGAAGCCTATTGTTTTTATACGTAATCGAATGTTCAGAACCCCCCTAAATTTTCGAATGAAATTTTGAAAAAATCGTCAAAAAATCAAAACCGCTAATAAAGTTACGCAAATAGACATTTCTTATGTAATTTTTCATTAGAAAACGATTGGCATAAATTTTAGAACGATAATTTGAACCGTTCTCGAGATATTGTACATTTTTCAAAAAAATTATGAAAAAGTCGCATAAAAAAAAAAATCCTATTGAGAAACATGTTCACTTTACATATGTAATACCATGCGATAAATAGAGTGACATCATTCTTGTGGATCTAGCTCGTTCCATTGATGAAAAAATATACTTTGATTAATACTTTTGTATTTGAACGCCAATAGTCATTTATCTGTTGTAAGAATAACTTTTTTCTTAGTGCATAGCGCTTGGCGAGATTTTGGCGACGAATTTGGCGGAATGTCGCCAACTTGGCGACTTTTTTTAATTGTTGCCAAATTAATGAAAATCTCGCCAAATGGATAAAAATGATGCTAAATCAATGAAAATGACGACTAATTGTCGTAAATTCAATATCTTGGAAAGAATATTAGTATCTACTATATGAAAATCCTATTTTTTTACTGTAAAAGTAGTAAATTCCTTACATCATATAAGGAAAGTCATGTGTTGCCCACATCAGATTTTTTAAGATGCTTCTGTTTATTTTTGAGTCTGAGAATAGTATCTCTCGACAATTGATTACCATTATTACTTTCCTTATATACATGATGTATAAGTAAAGTATTGTAACGGGTCAAAAATTCGAATTTTCTACGGGAGAGCACGTTTCAAGAATCCCAGATCACGAATCGAACATTTTTGAGGTGATGTCTGTCTGTGTGTGTTGTTGTTGAGACCCAGACCGTCCGACCTACCAGAAAGGTGTAAGGTAACTGTATGGACGGCCGGAAGTGCCACCCAATTTAGACCGGAACCCAGTGGGGGAGGCATCCACAGGGACCGTACCCTCCTTCCCCTACCACCAACCTCTCGGAAGGACTTACGGACCCACATGTTTAACGTGATCGTACTCCGCATGAACACGGCGGCATTTGTGGTAGCGTGCAAATCTAGCGCGCAAACCACGGGGATACCGCACCCGAGATGGCCAACAGCACGCGGTGTTCCGAGGTGGTGACCCACCAAGTACTAACCGCGCCCGATGCTGCTTGACTTCGGTGATCTAACGAGAACCGGTGTTTTCAGCAAGGTACGGCCGTTGGCCTACCTGTCTGTGTGTGTGTGTGAAAGTATATGTGTGTGTGTGACAGTGAGTCTATGGAGACGATATCTCACGAACGAATGGAGCGATTCCAATGAAATTTGGTACAAAAATCACAATCGATGAATACTGGAAGCCTATTGTTTTAAAACACAATCGAATATTCAGAACCCCCCTAAATTTTCGAGTGAAATTTTGAAAAAATCATCAAAAAATCAAAACCTTTAATAAAGTTACGCAAATAGACATATCTTATGTAATTTTTCCATAGAAAACGATTGATATAAACTTTAGAACGCTGGCATGAACCGTTCTCGAGATATTGCACATTTTTCAAATAAATTTATCAAAAAAATCCTATAAATTAAAAAAAATATATTAACTGTTGAGAAACATGTTTACTTTTCATATGCAATATCATGCGATAAATTGGGTGACTTCATTCTCGTGGATCTAACTCGTTCCATTCACGAGGAAAGATAATTTGAATAATACTTTTGTATTTGAACGCCGATAGTCATTAATCTGCTGAAAAAATAACTTATTTCTTCATCCATAACGCTTGGCGAGATTTTGGCGACGAATTTGGCGGAATGCCGCCAACTTGGCGACGTTTTTAAATGTTGTCAAATTAACGAAAATCTCGCCAAATGGATGAAAACGACGCTAAATCAATGAAAATGACGAATTGTAGAAAATTCAATATCTTGGAAAGAATATAAGTATCTACTATAAGAATAACATTTTTTTTAACTGTAAAAGTAGTAAATGCATTGCATTATATAAGGAAAATCATGTGTTGTCTACATCAGATTCTTTTCAAAAGGTAATCTAAGACCAGACAACACTTAACAAGTTGATTTTTTCTCTCAGATCAAAACACAAAGTAATATATATATATATATATATATATATATATATATATATATATATATATATATATATATATATATATATATATAATTGAAGTTTTTAATGATTACTTGTAATATATATATACCCGAGAAATACCAAAGAAAATTGCTTGTAAACTGAAGGTAAAGGTAAAAAATTTGCAAATCAGAAGCCAATTGTAGCACGATGAGCTAGGCAAGAAGTTTGGAAATTCAATAAATGGAATCTAGTGAATATAAAAGGAATAAAATGAACATGAAAAGCATTTCTGAAACCATGTACGTTATCAAGGGCCATACATGTTTCATTAATGCTGATTCTACGTTTCTGTTTACACAACTGTAAAATGTATTACAGAATTAATGTACATAGCCCGACGTAGAAGAAAAGACAAAGTGGATCAAATAAACAAAAAAATCAATCATGAATATAATATTCTTTTGCACCAGCTTGTGGCTAATGATTGAAATGAGGATGCAAAGTATTATAAAGTAATATCAAAAGAATATAATGAAAATAAAATGAAAATATATCTACCGCTATTACTGTGGTACTTCTGGAAAAGCATGTGTATTACCAATCATCTCAGAACAGGTTACAGTTAATTTTTAGTTACTGACTAAGCAGTTTTCGCAAAGCGGGTTAAAGGGAATTATACGAATTGTTTAACTGTTAGAAGAAGACATGAAGATTATGAATTATTTAGAAATGCTAGAGTATGATCTGTCAATATGTTGCTGTAATTGTTGCAAGTTTTTGAATTTAAATTTAAAATGTGTTTTAATAAAAGTATGTGTGTGTGTGTGTGTGTGTTGAGACCCAGACCGTCCGACCTACCAGAAAGGTGTAAGGTAACTCTTTGGACGGTCGGGTGTGTGTGTTGTTGTTGTTGAAACCCAGACCGTCCGACCTACCAGAAAGGTGTAAGGTAACTGTTTGGACGGTCGGGAAGTGCCACCCAATTTAGACCAGAACCCAGTGGGGGAGGCATCCACAGGGACCGTACCCTCCTTCCCCTACCACCAACCTCTCGGAAGGACTTTCGGACCCATATGTTTAACGTGATCGTACTCCGCATGAACATGGCGGCAGTTTTGGCAGTGGCTGGAATCGAACCCGGGCCTACCGAGTGCAACTCCAGCGCGCTAACCAATGGGCTACCGCGCCCAGGGTGTGTTGTTGTTGTTGTTGAGACCCAGACCGTCCGACCTACCAGAAAGGTGTAAGGTAACTGTTTGGACGGCCGGGAAGTGCCACCCAATTTAGACCGGAACCCAGTGGGGGAGGCATCCACATAGACCGTACCCTCCTTCCCCTACCACCAACCTCTCGGAAAGACTTACGGACCCACATGTTTAACGTGATCGTACTCCGCGTGAACACAGCGACAGTTTTGGCAGCGGCTGGAATCGAACCCGGGCCTACCGAGTGCAACTCCAGCGCGCTAACCAATGGGCTACCGCGCCCAAAGGGTGTGTGTGTGTGGAAACCCCAGGCCGTCCGACTCATCCAGAGGACTGTGTGTGTGTGTGTGTGTGTGTTGTTGTTGAAACCCAGACCGTCCGACCTACCAGAAAAGTGTAAGGTAACTGTTTGGACGGTCGGGAAGTGCCACCCAATTTAGACCGGAACCCAGTGGGGGAGGCATCCACAGGGACCGTACCCTCCTTCCCCTACCACCAACCTCTCGGAAGGGAGTGTGTGTGTGTATGAAAGGCCCAGACCACACAGCCAACCCAGGGGTTTACGGCAGTTAAATGTGAGGCCGGGAGAAATGGGGGGGGGGGGGGTGAAAGGCCCAGACCATACAGCCAACCCAGGGGGGGGGTGTAATATTTGACTTGAATAGTCCAAGGAAGATACAATTTAAATTATAAAAGAAAATCTATTTTATTCAATGCCACTAGGAATAGATAATAATTACATGTTCTGGACGACTCCTGATCTTTGACCAGTTCTCACCAAATGTGTTTGATGTCTGTGTAGTTCTTCACAAGTGCAAAACACACTTTCATCAGTGGGGGAGGGAGGGTATGAGGCATGCGACTGCTATCTTAGCGGTTTAGGATTTAAAAATGTGATTGGGAATCAGTTTCAATGAGAACGTTTACATAGGGTTAAGTTTAGTGACCATATATGGTATGATCGAGGAAAAGAGGAAGTGTTTGCAGACTTGATAATATTATTGGCGTGGGATAGAATTTAATGTAGTTGCATTATGTGCTGGACATGAGCTCTTTCTTAGGCGGGTTGGGCCTAAACAGTATTTTTTTCGGATGCCCCCTACTTTCGTGAAGTAATTAAGAAATGGTACCGGAACTTGTGATCCGAACGAGTGGGTGGTCGACGTTCAAATCGCTTTAGCGTACTAAAAGAAGGCATGGACATAAAGGGATTAACAGTTGACGAGCACAATGTCGAAAATAAGTAGCCAATCACAGAAGATTTTTGAAACTTTGGTTTTAACAAAACACGTGGTCAAAGTAAGAGTTCAGAGTGAGATGTTACCCCCGGATTTCTAGCATTGGGAAACATGGAAAACTCCATCTACTCTTTAGGATATCTACGTTTCTAGCATTGGGAAACGTAGGAAGACTCCATCTACTCTTTAGGATATCTACGTTTCTAGCATTGGGAAACGTAGGAAAACTCCATCTACTCTTTAGGATATCTACGTTCCCAGCATTAGGAAACATAGGGAGACTCTATCTACTCTTTAGGATATCTACATTTCTAGTGTTGGGAAACATAGGAAGACTCCATCTACTCTTCTAGGGACAATCCCACGATTTGTATATTCCCTTAGAGGAAGCGGGTCAAAGGCTACAGACCCAGTGCCCATACGCCGAGGCGTACTCATATGCCCCCCCCCCCCCTCAGGGGAATATGAGTTTTATTTTTTAGGGGTACCTTCGGCCAAAATGTTGATTTACCGAATATATAAAAAACACCTCTTTTAAGTGAGATATCGGTATGGAATTAGGTACACAGGGCAATAAACCGAGCCACTTAATTTCTTATTCATGCCTTTGGGCGAGCCGAGTGGTCTGGGTTTTCGACGGGGCAATAATTAAGATACGCATTAAGATAGATACTTGAAATTGAGTGCAAGTTAGCTTGATATAGATGACAACACATTCCATAATTAATCATTTAACAATAATAAGAAAAATCTATACTAAAAATTATATAAAAGTGTATATTACTGTTCTAGATTTGTTTATTGTGACACCATTGATTTTCAACGGGTATTTGGTTAATGGAATACTGAATTTTACTAATCCAAAATCCTTGCCTGACATAATCAACTTTAGTCTACTGCAAACTGCGGCTTGAATATATAGCTTAGTGTTTTCTTTCAAGATTCTTCATAGGCAAGCCATAAAACGTAATTATCCTCTCCATTTTTTACACGTATGCGATTTTAGTGACCTGTACGACTCTATCTTTGAGGTTGCATAGCGTGATTTGGGTTCTTAGATCAGAAAAGCTGACGAAGATCCAAGCATGACTGACCCTAACTTATTGTTTCTTCGGAGTATAGTTGATCACCCAATCACGTAAGCAACCAGCTTTTTTTCTTTCCCGACTTCACTCCATCCGTTTATGTGTGTAGGTGTGCTCCGCGAAGTTTGCGTGTCATCGAGACTCATTTCTATTGGAATTATATTTAGTTTCTTGCTGTCGGAGGCTAAAAGCTGAGTATTCCTTTTTAGGATTCTCAATATGTAACATTTTGAAATACATGCAACGTTAAAAATATGTAGTTTTGATGGCATCAATACATGCAACAATAAAACAGTTGAAATACATACAACATTAAAAATATGTTATTTTGATGACACCCGTTGATAACATCAGACAAAGATCCATGGCTATACCAGGTGGTCAGAATTAAAACACCCCTACTCTGAGCTCTCTATAGATCAAACTACTCAAGGCTCCAAAATTGTTGAACATACTATTCAAGACATGGGGAAAGGAATTACGCGAAAAAAAAAATAGTTCCAGAAACACCGATAGGTGGCGCTGTACAACAGAAAATATGCTGAAAAGACACAAAATACACATTTGTAACACATTTTATTCGAACGTACCAAACATTCATATCACAAGGACCTTATCAATAGAGTTTTATCCCCTTTTATGCCCAGAACATAGTAGCTGCAAACCAAGGGTTTATGCAAATTTTTGTGCTTACAATGCGAAATTGCAGTTACAATGACAGTTTAAGTGTCTTCACTTTTTTTTTTCTTTTTTTTTTTTCATATCAGCAAAAGAAATTAAAAAGGAAAAATTCCATATCGCATGTGTTTGTTTTTTTGTGATTATTTTGTGTCTTTTCAGCATATTGTTGTACAGCGCCACCTATCGGTGTTTCTGGAACTAATTTTTTTTTCGCGTAATCCCTTTCCCCATGTTTTGAATAGTAGGTTCAATAATTTTGGAATTTTTACACTGAGTAGTTCGATGTATAGAGAGCTCAGAGTAGGGGTGTTTTAATTCTGACCAACCGGTACATAAACAAAGTTCGACACAACGTAAATGAAAACATGCTGAATTACATTTTCAGCTGGCAATGAAAATATTTATGGTTTAAGCTGTTATCTGTATGCGCATACAATATTTCACGTAATTTGCTGAATTATTTCCAGATTATGCCCTCCCTGTGGAAAAGTAAAATGTATAATATTTCCAGAACAGCTAACAAGGATTTATTTCTAGTTAAAAGTACATATGTTGCAAAACTTTTCAATTTACACGATTTTGTAAAATGCACTGAAAAGTAAAAAATAATTTTTAGCTATCACAATCGGCTGATCAATTTTTTGTGATATATCAAATTTTTAGCTCTGTAGCTCATCAATTTTTTTTTTTTATCAGAGATGTCTAATCAAACCCTTTTTATGAAAATTTTATAGGGTTTCTATATACACTCTTTTGCAGCAAAAAATAAATAAATAAATAAATTTAAAAAAAAAACGAAGCACCATGATGAAAGTGACTGTTTTTATTAAAATGAATTATGCGTTCAGCTCATACACAGGTAATGAAATGATTACAAAATCAAGGCCGTAGGACCCATCAATGGTTAGCAATTGCACATTGAATTTTAAAATCAGTAATTGGTGAACCCCCCCCCCCCCCTTGGCGGCAATGCATGCTTATGTACATCTAGGTAAGGAGGGATAAAGTTTCCTAATGCCATCCTGCGATACATTCTGCCAGGCATTCCTCAATTGTTGCTCTGCTATATTTTGGGGTGCCCGAATCTGGCGGCCTAGCGTGTCCCATACATGCTCGATTGCCGAAAGATCTGGTAAGCTTGCTGACCAAAGAACAGTACCAACAGCAGGGAAACAATCCACAGATAAGCGAGCCGTATGTGGCGTGGCATTATCTTGTGAAAAAATGGTCCCAGAATGACGTGCCACGAAGGGTAACGCAAACGGCCGTAGGATTTCATCAACATATCGTTGAGTTAAAGTTGTACGCAGGATGACTAGGGACGACCTGCTGTCGTAAGAAATAGCACCCAACACCAGGGATAATGGCTGTGTGCCTGTTGAAGACCCAAGCCGTCCGACTCATCCGAGGACTTGAGCAACCAAGAGGACGGCCGGGAAGGAGCTGTGTGCCTGTGTAAAACAAAGGCTGATTGGGACCGCTGGCTCTAGTGCCTCCACATACGTACCCGAGAGTCATCTGCTGAAAGACTGAAGCGTGATTCATCGCTGAACACTGCGATGCCAGTCTGCTGGCAGCCACGATGCTCGGCTACGACACCACTCCAAACGACTCTGTCGATATTGTGCGGTTATAGGCAAATGTTTTAAAAGCCGCCGTGAGGGTAACCCCACATCAGCTAAGCGCCGTAAGATGGTAGAAGGTACCACGGGTGGTATGGAAGAGGCTGTAGCACGTTGGTTGGCGGACAATGATGCCGTTAGGCTAGTTCGGGCATGTCGCACAATCATCCGATTTTGTCTCGCATACGCATTTTAGCCTTCCAGAGCGTTCATTCCGCCGATGAGTTCCTTGCAGCAACCATTGCAGCCAGCACCTTTGCACATCAGTGTGTCCGTTTGGTGCAGGTGGCGGCCTACTGCTCGGTATGGCCAGCCAGCTTCACGCATCCCGACTATACGATTACATTCGAATTTGCCAAATTGCTTATAAGGTCTTCGGCAATGCCGTAACGGTATTATTGTTTGTGTCTCCATGGAGTTGCAACGCCGATAACGAGCAAAGATAAACCGCCCGCATTTTAACCTGTTTTATAGGCTGCTAGTTGCGCAGTAGAAACGCGCGCTATGACCGAAGTTAACACATATTGGCCTTGCAAATTTAATAATTTGCATACTTGGTATAAATTAATTTGCATGTGAAATTTCGAGATGATCGGATTATTTTTTAGGGGTGTTTCGTTTTTCTTGCAAAAGAGTGTATATTAAAACATCAATTCGTCATAAGCAGTATCACGTGTTAAAATTTTCATCTTATATATATATATATATATATATATATATATATATATAATAAAGCTAATTTTAAGCATAAATAATGGCTTACCCTAGTTTAATAATATTAAGGAGGTAAAAAATGTTAAAAAGGATTTGAAATAAAATATCTAACAAAAGGAAACCAATGATACCTGAGAATTTAAATTGATCTTAATTTTAAACTATAATATAATTAATTATACATGGGAATAAATTAACATTTTTCAAGAGTGATACATAGAAACGGACCGGCCGTCCAAATAGTTGCTCTTAGTCCTTTGGACGAGTCGGACGGTCTGGGTCTTCAACATAGAAACGGAGCACGATCATCAAAGGATTGGTAAAAGCTGGAAGCCCAAAATATTATACTGACGAACAATTTTTTTAAAAGAAAATATGCAAATTGAATATATGAAAATTTGATAGAATCTCTGTAGATGCAGCTTATCAAGGATCTTTACATCTACAGAGGTTCAAAATGTGTTACAATGCAGACATGCATAGCAATCCATATTAATAACAATATACATACATATATATATATATAATACTAGTAGTTTGAAAATCCAATGAACGATATATATATATATACATACACACACACACACACACATATATATATATATATATATATATATATATATATATATATATATATATATATATATTGATTCACACTCCATAAATAGTATCAAATTCAAAATTATCGATATGTATAGTGATTTAGATATCAATTATAAATAATCTTATAATATCTTGAAATTTCCATATATTGTGCTTATTTTCCTAAATTTCATAAATATCATATTAAATTTAGGACTGTAGCTAGTGGTCATAATTCTTACTCTACTACTGCGAGTAAATTATTTAAATGTACTAAATAATAATTTACGTTATTCTAGTAATAATTACCTTATTCTAAATAATAGTAAAGAATTAAAAAAATAAATTAACATCACTAGGTAAAATAATAGGATTTCAAACTTTTGATTTCAAAGATCTTTTTAGTAATATTAAGATCTCTTATCGAAGCTGCAACTCGATAAACCTAACTTTCTAAAACAGCAAATCTTCAATCAAGTATAAAACAGCAAATCTTCAATCAAATAGAAAAAAATATAAATTACGAGTCATCAAGTTAAAGAAAATCAGCAAATTTCAATGGTATGGAAACGATAATAGAAAAACAGAAAAAATCAAGCATTATTGCTATACACGTGGACAAGGGCTAGGCCATAAAAAATGGACTTGTTCCTAGCCCTTGTCCACGTGTATAGCAATAATGCTTGATTTTTTATGTTTTTCTATTATCGTTTCCATACCATTGAAATTTGTTGATTTTCTTTAACTTGATGACTCGTAATTTATATTTTTTTCTATTTGATTGAAGATTTGCTGTTTTATACTTTTATTTTTGGGGTGTTTTAGAAAGTTAGGTTTATCGAGTTGCAGCTTCTCACTTTTCTTTCATTGGACTTTCAAACTATTATTATTATATATATATATATATATATATATATATATATATTCCCTTTCTATCATTGGAATTTCATATTATAATTTTATTATTATTATATATACTATATGTATCAAGGGTGAGATTGTCGCCGTAAATGCGTATGTGTGTAAAATTTCAAGAAAATCGGCTCTGTAAAAGTGGGTCAAAAATTGATTTTGCCCAAACTTATAGAGAAACCTACCTAAATAGAACCGTGTAAAAAGCTCGTGTGCTATTGCTTTCCCACACTGTCGAAATTGGCTGGAATAGTCATGTATTGGACATATCTTGTTCGTCACTTTCCTAGTGGAAACAAGTAGGCGCCCTTGTAACGGCGAGAGGAGGTCAAGTGCAAGACTGCCGGTTATTTAGATATTAAGTAGTGCGTGAAGTGTAGTAGGCGTCCCGACTGAAACGTGCCCGTGTTGTTCTTATTTGGGTAGGGAAACCTGCCTATAAAAATAATCACTCTAATTATCAGCTATGCCCATTATATGACGAGGTGCATAAAATTATGTATAGGATTTCCCCCCCCCCCCCCCCCCCCCCCCCCCCCCCATCGGCTCGTCTGTACCGCTTGCACTCCCGTCAATACTGAAATGACTGCTCGACCACCCCCAAACAAAACATGTGACCCTTTAAGAGATCGTATACCAAAATCTAATCAGCTGCATTGTACCCTCCCCCCCCCCCCCGTCCGAATGACTTACCAAATTTTGTAAAATTCGTCGAATGGTTTTTGAGTTAGAGTGGATACATGAATTACACATATACACAAATAGACACATACATACACAGACGTCGCGCTAAAATTTTGGATCCTATTCAATACTGTCCCAATATATTACTATGTATTGTAGGGAAAGGAATAAAAAGAAATCTGATGTGGGTAGCACATGACTTTCTCTACAGACTCAAATTTATTTTCTCCATTTTTTTTTTTTAATAATTCATTAAATTGAGTTTAATAGCACAAAATAACACTGAATTTGCCCTTTTAATTCAATTTTTGTTGTTTTTATTTGGTAACTGGTCTTTTCTTCAAACGCAGGTTAACAAAATTTCGAAAAAACTATAATATCTCGAGAACGGTTATTCCTAGAGTTATGGGATTGGTCTTATCCTTTTCCTCGTCAAAAATTACGTATAAAACAAGCATTTAATTGATACATTAAAACATGCGTGGACTTTTATTTTACATTTTGACGATTTTTGCGGGCCATTTTGTAAAAAAAATGCAGATTCTTCTTTTCCGAATCATACCAAAATCTAATCAACATTAGAGTATCTCACAAGTGACTTATCTACCAAATTTTGTGAAATTTAGTCAGTTTTTTAGCTAGAATGGATACATGATATTTTTGCGGGCCATTTCGCAAAAAAAGCGGGTTCTTCTACCCCGAAGCATACCAAAATCTAATCAGCACCAGAGTAACCCACAAGTGACTTATGAAATTTTGTCCATTAGTTTTTGAGTTAGAGTGGACACATACATTGCACAGACAGACAGACACACACAGACGTCACGCTAAAAATAGTTTTTTCCTGTTCTAAGGGTTCCAAAACGTGTAAATCCTTCGAAAATTCGAGTTGTGATTGCAATACTTTCTCTATACATTACCATGTATTGCAGGGAAAGTCATAAATAAATGGATTACATAAAAAAAAAGCCGCTACGCGCACGTCGGCAACTCCTCTTTGTTAGAATTTGGATTACCCCGAGTTTCTGTTGAATTTAGGAAAGGAATTTATTTATAGCCGCATGCTTCTATTATTAGGACTTTTCCTGCCATTTCACTTGGCAGATACACAGAAAGTAAAAATCTATGATCCATATTTTCTCTCTGATTGTTGAATCACGGATTAAACAACCTTTCCAA
The DNA here is from genome assembly GCA_951213105.1 of Amaurobius ferox. NCBI lineage: Eukaryota > Metazoa > Arthropoda > Arachnida > Araneae > Amaurobiidae > Amaurobius > Amaurobius ferox. The sequence goes on from OX578145.1 coordinate 138,905,299, forward strand.
CAAAATGGTTGAAGTGCGCGCCTGATAAGGGTAAGTAGCTAAATGTGATAGGAGTAATCTGGCTTTAAGGGTAAGGAGTCTGGCGTTCATTGAGATCTTTCTCTGCTATTATCGTTTATGTGTCAAAAGAGTTGAAATTATTCTGATGGGGTAAGTCGGTAGAGATAAAGTTGTTTTCACGGTCGTTTGTAAGTATCCTTTAAAGTTGTTTGAATGTCTTATTTTACAAATGTTATTTTCCCCCCCTTTCACTGTATATAGAAAGGTGTTTTTCATTTTTTTGGAATTTCAGTTTTTCTTATTAAATATATTTTTTAGAAAACTATGATCGGTTAGAATAGGTCTTTCTTATAATATTCTCTAGATTCCCTCGCTTTAGTAACCCTCCCCCAATTTTATTTAATAACAAGAAAGATCAATCATGTATAAAGCTTTGATTATGAAACACTTTCCAACTTCAATGTAATTTTATATAAACATCTCTAAAATGCGATACATTCCTCTAAAATGCGATACATTCCTCGGTAATATTTTTAAAATTATCATAATACTACAATAATTGTTTATATTTGAAAACTCCATCGAAAACAAATGAACTTTATTCAAAGGACGTCATCGAAATGTAAATCGCCTCTATATAAAAACAGCATTTCATTCATAAACTTATTTCCATTCCTTTCATTCATCACAATAATATAATAATTTATTTTATTTAAAAACTTAAAACCATGGAGGTGCAAGTAATTTAAATCTATGCTTAAAACTTTATCGAAAAAATCGTCTGATTTTCTGTGTCAAATCAATGAATGTTTTATTCATTTCAGCTATATTGCAAACTCCATGAGCTAAATAGCGTTAAAGAAATGCAGCAATTCTTATACAACTCATCCTACATCTTTTGGTATTTGCATTACCCATAAGTGAAAATTAGGCTTCGTTGTAGAAATAATCAAAGTTGGATGATCATTTAAACTCAAATATATTGTAATTGCGTTGTTTCAGTATGTAGATGCACAGAATTTGAGCAAAAATAAAGCGGTTTTAGGACGGATACAACACTACATATGAATTAAAAAGAACTTTAAAAATCAGGATTTTGACACAAGATGGATGCCATATTTTATTTTTAAGTGAGTTACGTGATCTCTTCATATACAGGGTGTAATTATTATTTTAATATTTATTTAAAAACTACTGAATATATTTTGCTGATTTTTTTTTATATATATTTTATGGAATAATTTGAATTATTTCCTAAAACTTTCGAAGCAATTTGTGAATTTTAAATTCGCTTAAAAATGTTTGAAATATTAGGTCCCATAGGATTCAATGTATTTCATTTTTCAACCCGGGTTCAATCCAAAACTAATTGGATGATATTATTCATTTATATTCCCATAGGTCCCACAGACCGTCTGAACAACATACTAAAATTTTATTTTGATGATGTCATTTTTACGGCAGTTATCGTGCTAACGGACAGACAGACAGAATGAATGAACAAAGTCATAAACAGTTTTCAACTATGTTGTGAAGTGTTAATAAAAACCGAGATGCGTGAAAAGACATTTTTTTTCTGGAATTTTAGTTTTTAACACTTTCCAACATAGTAGAAATGTGTTAATGACTTTGGTCATTCTGTCAGTCAGTCCGTTTGCACGATAACCCCCATAAAAATGACTTTATCGAACTGACATTTTAATATATTGTTGAAACGGTCTCTGGAATGTTCGGGAATGAAAATAACAATACGGGGATGAATACGTATAACGTCCGGGAATGAATAATATTACCTAAATAGTTTCCTATTTAACCCATGTTGAACAAAGGAAGTAAATTGAACCCCATGGGACTTCAGTTTTCAAATACTTTGTAAGCGGAGTTAAAATTCACAAATTGATTCGAAAAATTTTAGAAATTATTGAAATTATTTCATTAAAATAAACTTTCAGCAAAATATGTTGAGCAGTTTTTTAAATAAACATTGAAATAATAATTACACACATATTATATAGGGCGCGGTAGCCCAGTGGTTAGCGCGCGGCAATTGCACTCGGTAGGCCCTGGTTCGATTCCCTCCGCTGCCAAAACTGCCGCCGTGTTCATGCGGAGTACGATCACGTTAAACATGTGAGTCCGTAAATCCCTCCGACAGGTTGGTGGTAAGGGAAGGAGGGTACGGTACCTGTGGATGTCTCCCCCACTGGGTTCCGGTCTAAATTGGGTGGCTCTTCCCGGCCGTCCAAACAGTTACCGTACACCTTCCTGGTAGGTCGGACGGTCTGGGTCTCAACAACAATACATATTATATGTCCGGCCGTTCAAATGGATGCTCTATGTTTTCGGATGAGTCGGACAGTCTGGGTCTTCAACACATATTATATGTGTGTGGGCATAATAATTACACACATATAGTGCACGAAAAAAGTATAAGGACAAGCGAAAACTCGCCAAATCCAGAAATATTTTAGACGGAAATGTATTTCTTCATTAAAATATTGATAAAATTTTAAGTTCTTTTTCATATAAATTAGTTAAGTTTTCCAAAAATAAATATCTATAAATTTACTTTATACATTTTAAACCCTTATAATCTTGGAAGAAAGTATAAGGACAACTGTTTTTTCATCTAAAATTATAGTAAAATTTGCATATTTGAAAGTAGAAAATGACCATTTGAAATATAAAAACTGGGTTTCTAAACAAAATTCACACTCACCTCATTTTTTCACGATTTTTGTACGATTCCAAAAGGAACGCATCTGTCTGACCTTGAAAAAGGGGAAATTCTTGCTTTAAAGTATGTGGATTGAGTGGGCATGAAATTTCGAAAAAAATTAAAAGATCTAAAACTGTAGTTTATAATTTTCTAAAAGAACCTGGAATGTATGGAATGAAAAAACGAACTGGAAAACCAGAAATTCTAACGGATCGACATAAAAGAATGGTTGTAAGAAGAGCTTGCTAGAAAAAAGAAACTGCAAATGAAGTTAGAAGAAATTTGGACTTACCATGTTCCACATGAACAGTTCAAAATGTTTTGAATAAACATCCGAATATTTGGTATGGACTGTTAATGTCACGTCCGCCTCTTAAAAAGGAACATAAGGAACGAAGACAGGAATTTTAAAAAAAAAAATGCATTTCTCTCGGTCTTCAAATAGATTGATGTAATCTTTTCGGACGAAAAGAAGTTCAATCTTGATGAGCCAGATGGTTTTCGCTATTTTTGGTATAATCTGCGTAAAACCAAAGAAGTTTTTTCTATACGTCAATACGGTGGGGGCACAGTAATGATTTGGGGAGCTTTTGCAGCAAACGGAACCACTCCTATAGTCTTTATCAACTACAAAATGAACTCTGACAAATAAGTAGATATGTTAGGCGAACATTTGTTACCTGAGGCCCCACTAACTACTTCAGGAGACTATATTTTCCAACAGGATAACGCTTCCATACACGTTTTTAAGAGTGCAAAACTCTGGTTTGAAGCTAATTGAGTAAATTTACTTGATTGACCGGCGAGGAGTCCCTATCTCAATCCAACAGAAAATTTATGGGACCAAGAAGTTTATAAAAATGGCACACAATATCAGTGTAAACAGGATCTTGCGTTAGTCATCAAACAAGCTTGGTATAACATTTCCATAGACACTTTTTAAAAAAACTTTCAGCATAGATGACCTCTCGGCTTATTCAAGTAATTGAAAAAAAAGGTTGTTTTCTTGATTATTAAGAGAAACGTTAAGTAATTTAGAACATGTCCTTATACTTTCTATATTTTCTTTAGTGATAATCTTTATAAGGTCAACTTTTGCAAGGTTCATAGTTGTTGTTTTATGTGTTGTAAATGTTATTGTATAATTTCATATTAGAGGTCAGAAATATCAAAAATTCATTTTGATAAAGTGAAAATAAAGTATATTTTCATTCAATTTTTTGTTGTCCTTATACTTTTTTCGAGCACTGTATTATTTGTCCGGCCTTCCAAATGGATGCTCTATTTCTTCAGATGAGTCGGACGGTCTGGGTCTTCAACACATATTATATGAAAAGATCACGTGACTCATTGCAAAACAACATATATGGCTTCCATTTTTACTTTCTCTGCAATACATGGTAATGTATAGGGAAGTATTGGAATCGTGCCGAAAATCGCAACTCGAATTTTCGGCGGGTCTACACTTTTTAGGACCTCTAGAATACAAAAAAACTATTCTTAGCGTGACGTGTATAGGGAAGTATTGGAATCGTGCCGAAAATCGCAATTCAAATTTTCAACGGATCTACACTTTTTAGGACCTCTAGAACACGAAAAAACTATTCTTAGCTTAACGTCTGTGTGTCTGTCTGTGTGTCTGCCTGTACGAGGTATGTACCCACTAACTAAAAAATTAATGGACCAAATTTCATAAAATTTGGATATTGGTATGGTTCGGAATAAAAGATCCTGTCCCCCCCCCCCCCCCTTTAAACACTTTACAACAAAGTTGAAAAGTGTTTATGACTTTGTTCATTCTGTCTGTCTGTCCGTCCGTTAACACGATAACTGCCGTAAAAATGAATTTATCAAAATGTTATTTTAATTTGTTGTTCAGAAGGTCTGTGGGACCTATGGGAATATAAATGAATAATATCACCCAATTAGTTTCGGATTGAACCCGGGTTGAAAAAATGAAATACATTGAACCCTATGGGACCTAATTTTTCAAACATTTTTTAATCGGATTTAAAATTCCCAAATTGCTTCGAAAATTTTAGGTAATATTCAAATTGTTCCACAAAATATATAAAAAAAATTCAGTGAAATATATTCAGTAATTTTTTAAATAAAAATTATAATAATAATTACACCTCTTATATGAAGTGATCAGGTGACCATGATATGAAAAAATCATGTGACCCACTTCAAAATGAAATATGGCATCCATCTTGTCTCAAAATCGTGATTTTTAAAGTTCTTTTTAATTCATATTGAGTGTTATATCCGTCCTAAAACTACTTTATTTTTGCATAAATTCTGTGCATCTACATACTGAAACAACGCAATTACAATATATTTGAGTTTAAATGATCATCCAACTTTGATTATTTCTACAACGAAGCCTATTTTTCACTTATGGAAAATGTAAATACCAAAAGATGTTGAATGAGTTGTACAAGAATTGCTGCATTTCTTTAATGCAAAATTATTTAGCTCATAGAGTCTGCAATATAGCTGATATGAATGAAATATCAATTGATTTTACAGAGAGAAGGACGATTTTTTCAATGAAATTAATTTTAAGCATAAAGTTTAATTACTTGTATCTCCATTGTCTTATATTTTTAAATAAAATAAATTATTATAGTATTGTGATGAATGAAATGAATGGGAAACTGTTTATAAATGAAATGCTGCTTTTATAGAGAGATATTCAGGCTTGTTATATTTCGATGACGTCATTTGAATAAATTCCATTTGTTTTCAATGAAGTTTTCAAATATAATAAATTATTGTAGTATTATGACAATTTAAAAAATATTATCGAGGAATGTATCGCATTTTACAGATGCTTAAACCAGGCAATTTATATTTCAATGCCGTCATTTGAACGAAGTTCATTTTTTTCTATGAAGTTTTAAGTTTTCAAATATATAATAAATTAGCGTAGTATTATGATAATTCTAAAATTATTACCGAGGAATGTATCACATTTTAGAGATGTTTAAACCAGGCAATTTATATTTCAATGCCGTCATTTGAATGAAGTTCACTTTTTTTCGATCAAGTTTTAAGTTTTCAAATACAATAAGTTAATGTAGTATTGTGATAATTTTTAAAATATTACCGAGGAATGTATCGCATTTTAGAGATGTTTAAATAAAATTGCATTGAAGTTGGAAAGTGTTTCATAATCAATGCTTTATGCTTGATTGATCTTTCTCTTTTTGTTTTTTTTAAATGGCCCACAAAAATTGTATGTATCTTCTCTTAGCTCAAGAACTAACTATATATCACAAAATTTTGTAAATAAGTCACTTGTAGGTTAGTTTGGTGCTGATTAGATTTTGGTACGATTCGGAAGAAAGAATCTGTCTTTTCTTGCAAAATGGCCCGCGAATCTAAAATAAAATACTAAATATGCTCAAATATATCAATTAAATGCTTGTTTTATACGTAATTTTTGAAGACAAAAGGAATAAGATCAATCCCATTACTCGAAATATGTAAATATTTAATTTTGAGGAACTGAGACGTTTTTCACTGTAGTTAAGCCATTTAATAAAATTTCTAAAATGCTTATCCCTTGATGGTTAGCCTGATTCTTATTAGATTTTGATATGATTCGAAAAATTATAACCGACTCTTTTGCGAAATGGCTCAAAGAGGTAATGAAAATCTGAAATAAATGACTAACATTGTTGAAATATATTTTAAGTACTTGTTCTTCAGGTGAATTTTGACATTTACGCGAATAAGACTAACTCCATGACTGTAGGATGAACCATTCTCGAGATATTTTAGTGTTTTGAAATTTTGAGGATAAGAATTTAAAGTGAATTAGGTTTCCATATGAAACAAAGATGCAATAAAAAGGAAAATTGAATATGATATCAGAAAAGTATCCATGTTATTTTCTGCAATTAAACTCAATATAATGCATACTGAGAAAATGAATTTGAATCTGCAAAGAAAGTCATGAGCTGCCCACATCAGATTTTTACTTTCCCTGCAATACATGGTAATGTATAGGGAAAATATTGGAATCATGCCGAAAATCGCAACTCGAGTTTTCGACGGATCTACACGTTTCGGGACCTTAGAATACAAAAATACTATTTTTAGCGTGATGTTTGTGTGTGTCTGTGTGTCTCTGTCTGTCTGTCTGTCTATGCAATGTATGTATCCACTTTAACTCAAAAACTAATGGACCGAATTTCATAAAATTTTGTAAGTCACTTGGGTGTGACCCTGGTGCTGATTAGTTTTTAGTACTATTCGGGATAAAGGAACCCGCCTTTTTTTGCGAAATGGCCCGCAAAAATCACCTGTATCCACTCTAGCTGAAAACAGGGTTGTTTGATTTAAATCGGCTTGATTTAAATCATGATTTAAATCATGATTTAAATCACTTGATTTTTTTAAAAAAATCATTGATTAAAATCATTTTTTAATTTTGTGATTTCTTGATGTTTTTTTTTTTTTTTTGTATTTTCATGCTAAAATAACCTGGAACAAAATAAATGTTTAAAATAATAAAATTCCACATCAAGACATCTTTAGAGTATATAAAAAGAAACTGAAATCCTTTCCTTAACTCTCGGTCAGTGGAGATAACACTATTCATTGCGTGGAGTATAAAATCCAGTAACAATGACAACTGACCAGTGTTGCCAACCTATTTTCTAATTTTGTAACTAAAAATCACTCAAAATATATCTAGAATTATCTAGATTTTCTGTCAGTTATCTAAAAACATAGCTATACAATATTTAACATTTTAATTGTTCTTGTGATGATTTATTGGGATCAGTGGTTGCGATACAGTTTTTACATGCATATTTCAAGCTACAAAAATTTAAAATACCTTTTGAAATGTTATTTATATGTGCTGTAATAATTTTTACCATAGAAATAAGAAAATTTGGTTCCTTCCTTTTTTTGTAATTTTTGCTGGCGCATACCATCACTGGTCGATATATTGGAAAGGTCTCGAAAAAGAGGGTCATTATACCGAGAGTCTGCTGTATTACTTTACTGTTTACTTTTTGTATTTTCATGCTTGTTTTTTTTTTTTTTTCCAATTTCCTGTGTTAGAAATTTGTACTAATAAAAAATCATTTAAGAGACTCAGATGAATCAAATTACCTGTTAAATGGTAAGTTTTTATTAAATAAATGAAAAAGGTATTATTAAATATTAATATTTAAAAACATCATCTTTCTCTAAAATCTTGACTTTTTAATAAGCTTGTCATAATCCCTTCCCTTTTTTTCAAGTCCTTCATAATATCAACCCTAATAGATTTTGAGATATCACAGCTCTTTATTAATATAAATTCAAATAAAGAACTTAAAACCGCATAATAGTTCCATATAATTAATATAGCCTAGATTTATAAATTGAATAAAATAACCCAATTAAAAAAAACGATTTATTTAAAAAGTCTTTGGTTTATTTTTAACCCCTGCATATATTTTTTAATCTTATATTAATTCAATTAAATTTTTTTAAATTATACAGCACATTAATATAGTCTAACCTACCTTCTGATCTGAAAAATATAAAAAATTGATTTTGAAAAAGGCTAATATAAATCAAAAAAATCCGATTTAAATCAAAAAAATCTGATTTAAATAAAAAAAATCCGATTTTTTTGATTTTTTTAAAAAAATCATGATTTTTATCCACCCTGGCTGAAAAGCTAATGGACCGAATTTCACAAAATTCTGTAGATAAGTCGCTAATGGGTGACCCTGGTGCTGATTAGATTTTGGTACGATTCGGAAAATAATAACTTGCCTCTTTTTGCAAAATGGCTGCAAAAATCATCAAAATTTAAAATAAAAAACTACGTATGCTCAAATATATCCATTAAATGCTTGTTTTATACGAAATATTTAACGAAGAAAAGAATAAGACCAATCCCATTACACTAGGACTAGCCGTTCTCGAGATATTTTAGTATTTTCGTATTTTCTCTACGCCACCTCTGAAAATAAGTCCAGTTACCAAATGAGAACGAAAATTCAATTAAAAGTGAATTAAATTTAATTAAAATAAAGAAAACGTGGATATAAGTCTGCAGGGAAAGTCATGTGCTGCCCACATCAGATTTTCTTTCCCTGCAATACATGGTAATGTATAGGGAAAGTATTAAGATCATGCCGAAAATTGCAACTGGAGTTCTCGACAAATCTACACGTTTTGGGACCTCTAGAACACGAAAAACTATTTTTAGCCTGACGTCTGTGGGTGTGTCTGTCTGTTGGATTTTGGTATGATTCGGAAAAAAGGAACCTGCCTTTTTTTGCGAAATGGCCCACAAAAATCGTTAAATCTAAAAATTAAAGACTACATATGCTCAAATATATCAATTAAATGCATGTTTTAAACGTAATTTTAACGATGAAAATAATAAGACCAACCCTATTATTCTAGTACTAGCCGTTCTCAAGATATTTCAGTTGTTTCGCATTTTCGCTATGCCACCTTTGAAAATAAATCCAGTTACCAAATGAAAGCAGAAACTGAATTAAAAGTGAAAATTCAGTGTCATTTAAAATAATTATGGCTGTCATTTTGTGCAATTAAACTGAATTTAATGAATTATTGAAGAAATAAAGAGAACGTGAACACGAGTCTGTAATGATGTGCTGCCCACATCAGATTTTTTCTGCTGTTATCATAGATGTTTAAACATAATTTACATTTATATTTAGTGTTGCATCCGTCATTGAACCACTGTATTTTTGCATATTATCTGTGTATCTAAATTTTGTGCCAACACAATTACAATATTTTTTATTTTAAATAATCTCTAAACTTTTGTATTCCTACAACGACGCCTAGTTTTTACGCTAAACTATAGCATACAGATGCAAACAATTCTAAGATGAGCGGTATAGGAATTGCTGAATTTTTTTTCACGCAAAATTATTTAGCTCTGAAGTCTGGAATATGAGTGATATGAATGAAATATTCATTGATTTTACATAGAGAGGCAGACGATCTATAAAATGAAATGGTTTGTCATAGTTACAAGAATTTCGAAGAACTAATTTAATATGATATAAGAAAACAATGTAATTTCAATAGTAGTGAAACATTATCATTGTGGCGTATTATTAACTGTAAAAGCATTCGTAAACACAAGCAATACCCTGCTTTCAACATATTACAGAAAATGGTGGAAATTGAATAATTGTCAGCCTAAGTGTTGCAATTTTTTTTTGTTAAATCAATACTGACAATAAAATGCGCTTTTGATGTGAATTCTAATATATATATATATATATATATATATATATATATATATATATATATATATATATATATATATATATATATATATATATAGTGTATTGACGACGATATATATATTTATTCTAATATATATATATATGAATTCTAATTCTTGTATATATTTTATATATAAAACCTAGTTGTTCAACATCTATGGTTTTTGCATCTCTGGCTGAAATGGGGGCTTTACAAAACGTGTAAACACTATGGACGCTAAAGTATCAGAATCTAATATAAAAATGCAAACAATTTTTACATGTTTCGTCACAACTAGGGTTCTATTTGTGCATATATAAAAATAATTTCAATATATTAACCTCCTATTTTGAACTCATTTTTTTGTCAATAAAGCTAAAAAACTTTGTTTGAGCGAGTTTTTTGACTCACTTTGCGTACTTTCATTCCAAATAACTTCTATAAAAGAAAAATATAAACAGTAAGCTATAAAATATTCGGTAGGAAATCCATGTTCTAAATTAATAATTTGATTTTAGGACTATCTTATAGTTTTCGACGAATCATCTCAAGTTCTAAAAGATTGAAAATTTTTCATTTTTCAAGATTATAATGCTTATATATCCAAAACTAAAAGTGCTAGCTCTGAACTATATAAAATAATTTGTATCCCTTTGAAAGCCCTACGAAGATATGTAGTTCGATTTAAGTTCAGATTCTTAGTTTTGAAATGGAGTGATTTTAATTTTGGTAATTTAATATTTTGAAAAAGATGTTCTAATTTTGATATTTTAATATTTTGAACTGTTTCGAAAATGTTTAAAGAAGACAAGCTAGCTACAAAAAGGATGGTATTCACGTAAAACTATTTGAGCCTCATCGGACTGCAGCCACTGCTGATTTTTCACCGGGTGCTAACTTTGCGAACTAATAACTTTTTATTTCAGAAACTGAAATCCCATGTCTTCCTTTATTATATCACCCAGTTTGAAAGCACGACGTGCAGTGATTTTCCTTTCAGAGTGGTACTTGTAACTTTAATTATGATCACGCTGTATATTGTCGGGAAAGTAAAACTACAGAAGTGCCTAGAAATGTCTCACTGGCAGCGCAGCGTTAGATCTCGTTGAAAAAGAAAAACCTTTCAGTTAGTTCTTAAGGGAGCGATGAAATGTTTCGTCTGTGGTCGATTCTTCGATCCAGCCGTCAAAATACAAAACACCAATGATTTGAAGAAAATACATGAATATTGATATTTCACGTGTCGAATGTAATATCGATCCTAAAATGTCCGTTATTCGGTTCTTTTTATACCGGTATTCTCCGGATTAGTTATTGTGTCAGAATACAACAACGAGTTCGGATACAACGACGATGACTCAGCAGCAATGGATAAAAGTAAAAGATTATGTGACGTCAATCATGGCGTAGCCTTTACTTAAATATATATATATACATACATATATATATATATATATATATATATATATATATATATATATATATCCTAATATATATATATATATATATCCTAATATATATATATATATATATATCCTAATATTCTTCTCATCCCTCTTTCCATTATAGTGATATGTTAGCTTCTTTTTTTATCCTTAGTCTTGGTCTATAGTTACTCATTTGTAACAGATACGTTAGATATGGATTTTATTGTACATACAGTAGTTTATGCATAGTTTTCGATTAGAATCTTTCATTTTATTTATATATATATATATATATATATATATATATATATATATATATGTGTGTGTGTGTGTGTGTGTGTGTGTGTAAGTAATATAGGCTACAATAGTCCAGAGAAGAGGCATTTCACATTACTTAAAATCTCCTTTATTTTGTGACACTGGAAACAGATATAGTTACAAACATAGAGGCTGAAATATAAGGGGATGTAAATACATTATAATGTTTATTCAAGAGAATGGTGATGTTTGGCTAATATTAGTTACTAAGGAGAAAAATTTAAGAATATTAAGCTAATCCAAACTTTTTAACTATACCATTTACTAAATATGCTGGATATTTATATAATTTACCGGTAATTTTTAGATTGTTAATGTGCATAGCTTGAAATTTTTTATCTGATAATCTATAAATTCTAAAAAAATGATTAAGTATAATATTTCTAAACAAATATATAACTCTAACTCATATATTATATATCGATATGTTGACGACTTAATTTGTATTATCATTGATGATTCCTATCCCATTAATATTGATTTTTACCCCTCTAACCTAGAATTAGTACCTAATGAGCCTAGTGTTAGTCAAACTGTAAATTATTTAGACCTAAGTTTAGATACCCTCAATAATCATGTAATCATCAATCTATATGATAAAAAAGATTCTTAGAACTTCACTATCATAAAGCTGCTATCATATCAATCTTGTAATTCTATTCAATTGTTTAGAAACATCATTTTAAACCAGCTATTTCGAATACATCGACTTTCTGATCCTCGGTTTCACTTTCTCCACATCAATAATCTTAAACGCATTTGTCAAAATTACCACTATCCGGAAGTATTTGTAAATAATATTATTAATAATTTCAAATACATCACGTAATAAATTTACAAATGCATTATTTATTCTTGATTGGATAACTCTTTTTTGTGAATTTCACCCGTTCTTATCATCTCCTTACCACTAGACCTGAGTCTGATACTGTTAACTATTTTTGAAAGACTACTTTCCACGTGTCCTGAGTTCTATACTGCTTACTATTTTTGAAAGTCTTTATACACATTATATTTCGTTCAAGTGTATTCATTCCGATGTCCACTCGCTTTGACGAAGAGATGTAAAATGCTCTGTCGAATGTTCTGCAAGCGTGTAGACTCCCACGTGGTGGCTGTGCCTGTGAGTTAATATTTCTGTTTTTTATATTTCTGGTTTATAATTCACTTGGTTTTTATTATTTGTCTTTCCACTAGCCAGTAGACAGTTCCAATGGTGTCCATAGGTAAATACTATCGCCATTGTCAGAAACTAACTATTCTTTCGGTTTTAATTCGAATTGTATGGCTGTCCTGGCGAGAATGCAATTTCGAACTAACCGCCATTTTTTGTGTAGTTTCAGTTGGTTGTTCTCCATATCTTGATCTTCAATCTTAAGCTATTTATTATTGCCTTTTCTCATTTTTGCCGTGTTAGCTTTTTATTTTATATATATTTATATATATATATACTTTTTTTTATTATGATTTTTGTATACTGATCTTTCCCTCACCCCCTTTCCATAATAGTGATAAGTTACCTTCTTTTTTAACACTTTACAACAAAGTTGAAAAGTGTTTATGACTTTGTTCATTCTGTCTGTCTGTCTGTCTGTCTGTCTGTCTGTCCGTTAGCACGATAACTGCCGTAAAAATGAGTTTATCAAAATGAAATTTTAGTATGTTGTTCAGACGGTCTGTAGGACCTATGGGAATATAAATAAATAATATCACCCAATTAGTTTTTTATTGAACCCGGGTTGAAAAAATGAAATACATTGAACCCTATGGGACCTAATTTTTCAAACATTTTTTAAGTAAATTTAAAATTCACGAATTGCTTCGAAATTTTTAGGAAATATTCACATTATCCCATAGAATATATAAAAAAAAATTCAGTAAAATATGTTAAGTAGTTTTTTAATTAAAAAAATTATTTTATATAGGGAAAAAAACAAATTCAATTAAATTCTGACTTTGGGATATCTTCCAGAAAGAAAAGAGAGAGATATTATATAATAAATATCTCTCCATTTGTTTAAACGTTTTGCATATGGGAGTGGCTTCATATTTTAAAATAAATTTGGTAGATAACAATTTTTCATTTTTTTTAAATTTTATATAACTCTTCATGATAAATTTAATTGATGGCATTTTAAATGCACTTTCCTACGTCCTAGAGAGTTAAAATTTGGTACGCAGCTTAAATTTGTTGAACATTTTATTCGACAAAAATTTGATGGATCTTTAAATATAGATCATACATTTTTTTCGAAATGGCCTGAAAATAATCCCCGTTCACTTCTATAAATCATTGGTGTAATATTGTTAAAAATTCTGATGTGGACAGCACATGTCTTTCTCTGCAGACTCATATTCGTTCTCTTTATTTATTCAATGATAATTTGAGTTTATCTGCACAACATAAGTATTTTAAATGACATTGAATTTACACGTTAAACTTAAATTTGGTTCTCATTTGATAGCTGGACTTATTGTCAAAGGTGGCGTAGCGAAAACGCGAAAAAACTAAAATATCTCAAGAACGGCTAGTCCTAGAGTAATGGGGTTAGTCTTATTCTTTTTGTTGTCAAAAATCACATATAAAATAGGAATTTAATTGATATAATTGAGCACACGTAGTCTTTTATTTTTATATATAGCGATTTTTGCTGGCCATTTCGCAAAAATAGCCCGTTCCTTTTTCCCGAATCGTAGTAGAATAACCTACAAATGATTTATATACAAAATTTTGTTAAATTTGGTATATAAATCACTTGTAGGTTATTGAAATATTATACTCCAAATTTTGTTAAATTTGGTTCATTAGTCTTTAGCTAGAGTGGATAAAGGCAATTTCTGCGGCTATTTCGCAAAGAAGGCAGATTCTTTTATTACGAGTCGTACTATAATCTAATGAACATCAGGATTTCCCACAAAAAACATACCTACCAAATTGTATGAAATTCGGTCCATTAGTTTTTCAATTAGAGTGGATGTAATATCCACACAGAAACACAGAAACATACACAGATACACCCTTACACACACAGACGTCTTCCTAAAAGTAGTTTTTTCGTGTTCTAGAAGTCCCAAAACGTGTAGATCCTTTGAAAATTCGAGTTCCGATCTTCGGCACGATTCCAATACTTTGAGTACATACACATACACATATATATTATCTGTGTATTATCTGTGTATCTAAATTCCGTGCCTATGCAATTACAATAGTTGTGATTTTAAATGATCCCTAAACTTTTATTATTTCTTCAAGGAAGCCTAATTTTAACATATGCAGAATGCAAATATCTCAAGCGATTGTAAGATGAATTTCATAAGAATTGCTGAATTTTTTTCACACAAAATTATTTAGCTCTGGAGTCTGGAATACAAGTTATATGAATGAAATATTCATTGATTTTGCATAAAGAATCAGATGATTTATATTTCGATACAGTTTTAAATATTTAAGTATACTGTAGTACTGTGATAATGTAAAAGATATTACCACTGAATGAATCACATTTTAATTTTTAAATGAAATTACATTTCAGTTGGAAAGTGTTTCATAATCAATGCTTATGTATGATTGATCTTTCTTGTTTATCCTTAGTCTTGGTCTATAGTTACTTATTTGTAACAGATATGCTAGAGATGGGGTTTTTTTTTGTACTTACCGTAGTTTATGCATAGTTTTCGTTTTTAAAAAAAATTTCAATTTATATATATATTTTTTTTTTTTTTTTCCCCCCCTAGTGTGTGTGTGTAAGCCCCCCAAAATATTTTGTCCCGAGCCCGGCAATAGCTAAGAATGACCCTGCAGATCAGCTTTGTGTCGCATCTTTGCAATCTCGAAATTTTACTTTTCGAGATCGGGCCTTGACACGGCGCTTTCATCATAAAAAAGGTATGCATTTTCCCACGTGCGCCCCAAAGAATAGGAGAGAGAAGGGAAAGAGGACAACCGGATATACTTTTCCGGTGGTGCTGTCAGGATTGCCTTTTTACCACATGTCGTTCGTTTTCAGAAAGAGACTGGCTTATTTTTTAACGCTCGCGATTCAATTTACTGTGGTGTAGTTCTTGAAAGTTCAACCTTGAATCGATCTGATGAATGTGCATGCGGTGTTGCGGATTAGGAGAGCAGCGTCCTCCACCTCAAACATTCGTTTTCGATTCTTGTTATGGATCTTTAACCCATATATATTAACCCCTATATAGTATACAGTATAACTACAGTGGCTAGAATACCAACAAATCTTACAAAATAATACTAAAGATAAAAAAGAAAAATTTAACGCATAACAGACCGATGAAATAGTCTGTTTTAGTGCAAGCAGCGAGTTTATAAAATATATTTTTTGCATTAATATATCCGTGGTAACCATGATAGGAATTGTTTTTGTAGAAAAATAATTCTCCTTAAACCCTATTTTGAAGTCGAAACATATTTTAAACAGTTAGTTTATTTAAATTTTTAATTTCAAATGACGTATTTTTTGCATAGAAAAGCATACAAGGTGTCCTAAAAAGATTGAAACTCGCTTTAATTCTTTACCTGTTGGAGATAAGTGGGCAATGTAAATTGCAAAAATGTTGAAAGTAAGGTAGGAAATAAGACTACGTTAATGAAATAGTCCTCCCATTCATTTTCAAAAAGTTACACTTTTTAAATTTTTATACAACCCCTTTAGACACATTTGGTCAATCAGAAATTTTTTATTTTTAATCAATAAGATCATTAAAAACACCACATATCTGTATCTTTAAAATTGAGCGAGTTACATTTAATTGAAAATTGGACGTTGTGAATGGGGACCCTATATCAAATTAGAAATTTAAATTTGTGACATATCACAAAAAAGATAAAGCTGGATGATAGTACATAGAAGACGTAGTACTGCTTTATATGATCTCTGTCAGTGTAATGCTTTATTTAGATGCATTTGTGATAAAATATGTTGACACATATTAACGTATTTTTAATCTAAACAATTTTCAGCAATTTGTTTATGATCCCTATTTTCACTGATGAAACAGCCTTTCACATGGTACGGAAAAGGGGCATAAGACACATTTTTTCCTTTATCATAATTCAGTTGATTTTAAAGATACCGATATGCGGTTTTTTTTTAATGATCTTGTTGCATTAAAAATAAAAAAAATTCTGATTGACCAAATTTGTCTAAGGGGGGGGGGGGGGTCGTATAAAAATTTAAAAAGTGTTACTTTTTAATAATTAATGGGAGGAGTATTTCATTAACCTAGTCTTATTTCCTACCTTACTTTCAACATTTTTGCAATTTACATTGCCCACTTATCTCCAACAGGTAAAGAATTAAAGTGCGTTTCAATCTTTTTGGGACCCCTTGTAGTGTTTTGTCTGCTATGAGCGGGTCAGTTTTGACTGCAGCGCCATCTGTTGCATTTCATGAACAATTCTCCCGATTTTTTTCCTTGAACGCGACACTAGGTATTCCAGTCACTATAGTATAACTACAGTTATATCGTACAGAATAGTTTGCTTATAACGGGCCTTTTCAGAGAAATTTCGGATATAATGAGAAAATTATAAACTTTTTAATGGTACACTTTTAATATTAGCCTTTTTAACCGGCTAAAGTTCCCCCCCGGATTTAACAAACGTGCGTAATAGTAAAACGGGATGAAATATCAAATAAGATGATAAAAAGCAGAAAATGGGGGGGGGGGGGGTTGTTAATGAAAGAATATAGAAGTTGAAAAAGTGGTGTGCGGGGGGGATGATTCGCATTAGGCACCCCAGAGAAATCTGTTGTTAGTTTTCCACCCACAATCTGGAAGGCGTATATGTGACAGTTTTCAGCTAAGGTAGCTGTAGAATAGGATGATTGGAATGGAGATATTGGATCAGTTCCTTTGAATGGTTTTTGGTGACAGGAAATGGAAACCACTTTCCCATGGAAAGAAATACAGATTCGATATCTTATTTTGGAGCTAATTAATGTCTTAAGAAACGTTATTTTGGATCTAATTTTAATTTGAATACGTCTTTTTGTTTTGATTGTTTATATAATAGTCAGCGCTTTTTTACATGTTTTATGATAGTTTAATATCTTATTTAAAAAATGTTTTAATGATTCAATAAACATATCTAAAATAATATTTTTAATATATATATTATTAACAACGAGCATATATATATATAATTTAAGTATTTCATCAGTTATTTGAGTTATAAGAATGTGAATAATTTAAACCAATAAAAAATACAAAACCAAGAAAACTGCATTTAAAGATTTTATTTTCAACAATTTAAATGCAGGTAGACCCCCTTCCCCCTTCTCATCTTTCCCTACTTTCAACAATGTGCCTTGCAAGCAAGCACTTGTGAAAATATAAATGCTCGCAGATAAAACCCCTTCCCTATCTACTTCATCGTGAAAAAAAAGCAACAGTGTAAATTAATTAAAAATATAATGGCGGATTTCAAAGCTATTAGGTATAATTATGTAAAATTTGTTGCGTTTACTTATTTTAATTAAATTGTTAGTGTGAAAAAATTGCTTAGAGATAATTGCTCCGTGTCTACGTGGAGTATGTGCACGATAAATCTATAGGTCCGAATGTTCAATCGAGGAGAGGGGGAGGGGGTAATAGGCTAGGGGAAGGATGATGCGGTTCCTGTGGTTGCTACGCCCATTGGGTTCCAGTCTGGCACTTTCTCGGTCGTTGAAACCATAGACCTTATATACTTGTAAGATCTATGGTCCAAAGAGTCACCTTACGCCTTCGGATAGGCTTGACGGTTTGGATAAGAAGAAAAAGTTGAGCAAGCTTCACAAAATCAGAAATGAAAAAAAAAGCCCACTATCTACCGAAAGATTCCAATGTCACGGCACAAAAGTGGTCTGCGCGAAAGTCTTCGTTTCACTCAAATCTCTTAGCAAATAAATCAATCAGCTTCCTCGTTCAGCGTTACACAGATTATTTGTAAACTGTATAAGAGATGATGATTTCATACTCTCAAGGAGCATCCTAAAACTCATCGACCTCGCAAGTCAATTCAGATTTGTAGAAAGTTTAAAATCAAAAAGATTTAGGCTATAAAGAGAAATTAGCCATCTGAAGCTCGCGTTTCATGCATGTACTTTCACGGACTGATCTGGTAAGACCTCTTGGGAGAATGGATCCCCGTGGGTCTCGTTAAAAGTTTATTTTGTTGACGGCTGTTCAGGTTGTTATCTGTCCTGCTGAGAGCAAAACATTCTCTTTTATGCATTAATCCAATTTTTGTTTTTTTGATAATTTATTCGCTCTGTGGGCGCACGCACTAGTAAATTAGATCGTCGATTTTTTACTTCCCTTATTTGCATAGTATAATCTATAAGGAAAGTATTGTGACGGGGTCGAAAATTCGAATTCGAGTTTTCGACGGGAGAGCGCGTTTCAAATATCCCTGAACACGAATCAAACATTTTTAGGTGATGTCTGCTTGTGTGTGGAGACGATATCTCACGAACGAATGACGCGATTCGAATGAAATTTGGTACAAAAATTACAATCCGTGAATACTGGAAGACTATTGTTTTTAAACACAATCGAATGTTCAGAACCCTCCTAAATTTTCGAATGAAATTTTGAAAAAAATCATAAAAAAATCAAAACCATTAATGAAGTTACGCAAATAAGCACATGTAAATTCGTATGTAAATTTTCCTTAGAAAACGATTGACATGAACTTTAGAACGCTAGCATGAACCGTTCTCGAGATATTGCACATTTTTCAAATAAGTTTATCAAAAAACCCCATGAATAATTAAAAAAAAATATTTACTGTTGAAAAACATGATCACTTTTCATATGTGATATCATGCGATAAATTTGGTGACATCATTCTCGTGAATCTAGGCCGTTCCATTCATAAGAAAAGATACTTTGAGTAATACTGTTGTATTTGGACGCCAATAGTCATTTATCTGCTATACGAATAATTTATTTCTCCGTCCATAACGCTTGACGAGATTTTGGCTACGAATTTGGCGGAGTGTCGCTAACTTAGCGAGTTTTGAAATGTTTCCAAATTAACAAAAATCTCACCAAATGGATAAAAATGACGCTAAATTAATGAAAATGACGACTAATTGACCAAAATTCAAGAATATAAGTATTTACTATGAGACTAACCTTTTTTTTTCACTGTGGAAGTAGTAAATTCATTGCATTATGTGAGGAAAGTCATGTGTTTCATCAGTGGCAGTTGCCACTGATGAAAGGTATGGTGATGCCCGAAAGCGCTTTGGCTTTGTAAGCTTATGTACATCGAGGAAGGTGATTTTATTAAATGACTTTTTAAACCTATGTTGGTTGTCTTTAATTTAATAGTTTTAAGTACATCGACCTTACTGGAATACCTTTATTACTTTACAGCAGTCATATTAATTTCCGTAACACCTGGTATTTGAAATGAGCGTGGCCTATCGCTTTCAGCCATTTACATCCCGTAAATGGAGAGGCATTAACGTTTAAGTTTCACACAGTCCGGAATTCGATCGGCAACCCAACTCGACCGGAGGAAGTCAATTTCATTGGCTGATGTTGATTTAGGATTTCGACATCATCGCCTCCATAAATCACCCAGACTCCATTAGGCGCGAAAAAACGTGGGGGAGGTTTTTAAAATAAAATGGCTTGAAGCCCAGAAGAAAAAAAATGTGATTTCCCTGTTCGCGCCATCCATCAAATCAAGTTTAACGTGGTTTATCGAAAGAGGATGGAGCTAACGCATGTTAAATCGGCTCCTCCTGCTGAAAAATCACGCGAATGTGAAAATATAATTCGGTTTTCTCATATATTCATATTTCAGTTTTAGATTCATATTTTCTCATGCCCCCCCCCCCCTCCCCCCATCATTATCAGTATCAGAATGTAAAATAAAAAATATTTTTTTGGTTAGTTTTATTTCTATTTTATTCTTTAAAAAAAATTTTTTTTTAGAATTATGCATTTCTTAAAATTTGAAGAAGTTTATTTTCTGAAGTTGGCAACAGGTTTTTTCTACCGATGAATTCATTTGACTGAGATGTGTTAACATATAGTGTTACGATATATTTTCTGGAATCGTGGGTTGTTGTTGAGACCCAGACCGTCTGACCTACCAGAAAGGTGTAAGGTATCTGTTTGGACGGCCGGGAACTCCCGCCCAATTTAGACCGGAACCCAATGGGGAAGGCATCCACAGGGACCGTACCCTCCTTCCCCTACCACCAACCTCTCGGAAAGATTTACGGACCTGCATGTTTAACGTAATCGTACTCCGCGTGAACACGGCGGCAGTTTTGGCAGTAGCGGGATTCGCGAACCCGGGCTGGAATCGTGGGTGTATTTTTAAGAATGATTCCGAATTTCTAGATAACCAACGTTTTTTTTACAGCACACGTAAGCGTAAATAGGAACAATATGCACAGTTAATAACTCTGTAGCTGTCTAACAAAGGTATATCATTTTCAAATATTAACTATATTGCCCACGATTTTTCTGCAGATTACCCCTTTTTACCCATAAGAAATAATGCTATGAAATTTATAAATTTCAAAAAATTCCACTTCATATCGGGGATATTGATGAATTATTTTTAGTTCCAGTGTTCATAATGTATCGACACATAAAATTTTATATCAGTACGAACATTTATTCTTGAGTTATTGTATCCGCACACACGCACACATATTACAGACGTGCATCTTTCCAAAAACTTTTCGAAATATATTCAAGAAGTCTTATAACTTGCTTATCCATCAAAATCTAAACTTCGAAAATTTTCGGAAAAATCTTATTATTTTTTTGTACAATAGAAGCATCTCATTTAAGCGTTCTTTAGTTTTCGAAAATTCGCTGTATATGTTCCGATGTAATTTTAATCAGAGGTTTACATTTTAAATCCGGGGCAGTGCCGGGTATTCATGCAAATTTAATATAAATAATAGAAATAGAAATGAAGAAATGATAAATTGAGTCTGCAGAGAAAGTTATGTGTTGGTCCCATATTTTTTTTTTTTTTTAATCTGTCACATATAATATTGTAAGTGTTTACGTAACGTTCTTTGGAACAGGTCAACGTTTATTCAATCGCAATCGATTCCTGAACAAAATAGTTTATAAAATGTTGTGATCGCTGTGTGGACTCAACAGATATATCTGATTTCCTGAGCCCATCATGTGTTAAATCACATAACAGGGATAAACGTAGAGATAATCGCAGCATTGATCGGTATAGATCTGCTAATTGAACCAATTGTGGATTTTATGGCAATCTGATCCAGAAATGATGCATGCAATCGCTGATTAACAAAATAGGTTAAGTATATAAAGAGATGGACTCATTAAAATTATCAATTGTATGCGCTCCCAGAGAGATAGATTATTTTATATTTAGAAAATTTTGAAACTGACAGTTGGCGCATTGCCTATCGGATCAGATAATAAATAACTCATTGATATCAATCTCATCAGCCATATCTATCTTAGATATCTAACATAGATATCTACCTCATCATTTTCATCAGGTAACAGACGGATTTTTTTTAAAGGAAATGTGTATTACTCAAAAAATATTATTTAGTTTTTGTATATTTATGAGTTTTCGACGTATCTTTTTGAAAATTTTAATCAACCTATTTCATTAAATATTCTAAAAAAATTCTTGATATAAAAATATGTGAACATTATAATATCTAAATTTCATGCATTTTCAAAATAATAATAAAAAAAATTAAATTAACTCAAAGCTCACTAAATAATATATATCGGATGGATGTGTGTGTGGGGGGGGGGGGGGAGAGACCATGATTCCCACTGCTTAGAACGTCTAGTGATCTTAATTAAATTTGCATGAGAATTATTTCGTAGGTCATATTTGCTAAAACATATTATTTATTTAAAAAAAAAGAGGACCATTGTCGCAGGAAAAGGGAGTTTAAACTGAAAAAATGAAGATTTTAAAACAAGTCTCAAGAAATAAAAAATGTGAAAATAACTTTTGTCTGAGCAACAGGGAATTGGACTGCCGACCTCCGGCTGGCAGGTCAGACTGGTGAGATGATTTTCATTCCTTTTATATCTGAAGTGGGCCCCACATTTTCTTCTTTCAGATCGCAAGGCAACTTTCCATCTATGTGAACTTTGAAACAATATCAGCCGGGAAATTAACAACACATCAGCAAATATGTTTATTGGTTTTGAATTAGGGATATGTACATATTAAAATAGACTCCCGGCCATTCATTAAATTGCTCTAAGTCCTTGGACGAGCCGGATGGTCTGGACTTTCGACATTAAAATAGACGGATGGTGAACAGGCGCCACAGCACACTAATATATAAAGATATGATAGTATGAGTAAATTGCAAATTATACGAAAATGCCAAATTGTCTCTACACTTGCTTTGTAAATATTATTTCATCCCTTTTCTTAAAACTGTGCCATCCCTTCCCTTTTAAAAATACGACCTTGGCCTTCATCCCAGCAAAACTAAATTCCCCACAATGGCCATGCCTATAATTCAAACCCATTACAGCCGATGTACATCAACCTATTTTGCGGACAATACGGTGGATATTGACATAGACTTGCGATGATGTCCTACAACGTGTTGCCCTCAATGCTAGTTGTCGTAAAGTGCGTTACGTTTTAATGAGCAGTTTCGTTGCTTGTGCTTACAATCATTGAACAAGATGGGTATAATAACTTAACTCTTGTCTTCCGTTTGTTGGCGTATCGGGATAGAACATGTTCTCAAATTCTTGTTCCCCGAAAGAAAAATGTTGCAAAAAAACTTTATGGAACATGTTTTACAATGTACATTCCAAAGTAAAGTACCAAGAAGTAATTAACTTATATGCGTAATTATGCTTAATTTAGAATACAGCGCCTATTCTAGACACTGCATTCAAAAACAAGGCCAGCCAGAAAATTGTTTAGGGGGAGTACATATTGGAGGTGGCGTAAAATAGTTGACTGCAGTATATGGCAAAAAGTAACAGTGTCTTTTCTTTATAAACGTCAAAAGTAAAGACACTGTTTTGACCTGATGAAAAGGGATCTAAATTCCCTCGAAACCATTGTCACGTAATTTACATATGTTATCTCTCTTTAAGGAAATACTAAAAGTGTTATATTAAAAATATGTTTAATATTTACCCTATTTATAAAGTCATATTTCATTTTTCTGTTCCATATATATTTTTCCTTTTCTGTTTTTCATTTTTAACACTTTACAACAAAGTTGAAAAGTGTTTATGACTTTGTTCATTCTGTCTGTCTGTCTGTCTGTCCGTTAGCACGATAACTGCCGTAAAAATGACTTAATCAAAATGAAATTTTAGTATGTTGTTCAGACGGCCTGTAGGACCTATGGGAATATAAATGAATAATATCACCCAATTAGTTTTGGATTGAACCCGGGTTGAAAAAATGAAACACATTGAGCCCTATGGGACCTAATTTTTCAAACATTTTTTAAGCGGATTTAAAATTCACAAATTGCTTCGAAAATTTTAGGTAATATTCAAATTGTTCCATAAAATATATAAAAAAAAATTCAGCGAAATATATTCAATAGTTTTTTAAATAAAAATTAAAATAATAATTACACCTCTTATATGAAACGATCACGTGACCATGATATGAAATGATCACATGACCCACTTCAAAATGATATATGGCATCCATCTTGTTTCAAAATCGTGATTTTTTTAAGTTCTTTTTAATTCATAAAATAAAATTGCATTGAAGTTGGAAAGTGTTTCATAATCAATGCTTTAAGCATGATTGATCTTTCTTGTTTACTTATATACGCTTGATCACTTCAAGAAATATATATGACCGCAAACTAACCAAATGCATTTAATTTATCGGTGTCACAGACCTGTTGCCACCATGAAAAAAGTAATTTAAAAAATTTTACGATAATTTTTTTTTATTAAACATTACTTGCGATCAACTATTCATATAAAAAAAAAATGCATTTTTTAACACTTTGCAGCATAGTTGATAAGTGTTTGACTTTGTTCATTCTGTCTGTCTGTCCGTTCGCACGATAATTGCCGTAAGAATAATTTTATCAAGCTGAAATTTTAGTATGTTGTTGAGATGGTCTGTGGGACATATGGGAATGTAAATGAGTAGTATCACTCAATTAGTTTTGGATTGAACCCGGGTTAAAAAAATGAAATGCATTGAGCCCTATGGGACCTAATTTTTCAAACATTTTTTAAGCGAATTTAAAATTCACAAATTGCTTCGAAAGTTTCAGGAAATATTCAAATTATCCCATAAAAATATGAAAAAAAATTCAGCAAAATACATTCGGTAGTTTTCCAAATAGAAATTAAAATAATAATTACACCCATATATTTATGAAAAGATCACGTGACCCACTTCAAAATAAAATATGGCATCCATCTTGTGTCAAAATCGTGATTTTTAAAGTTCCTTTTATTTTATATTTAGTACTGTATCCGTCCTAAAACCGCTTTATTTCTGCTTAATTTCTGTGCATCTGTATTATGAAACAACGTAATTACAATGTATTTGAGTTTAAATGATCATCAAACTTTGATTATTTCTACAACGAAGCGTAATTTTCACTTATGGAGAATGTAAACACATCAAGTTCAGATGAGCTGTAAAGAATTACTTAATTTTTTTGTCTAAAATATAGTATTCTGTGTAGCCGGCGCTAGTCAATGCGACACATTTAGTGGATGCCAGATATAACCTACGCTAGTTGTGGAAGGGTTAATGGAGTTTTATCGTTACTTTTTTTTTTCCGAAAAAACTTCAAAAAGTATCTGTCCGAGCGAGTGTTTTCATTATTCTTTCACTCGAACTATCTTCGAAAGTATAAGAGATAGATATAAATAGAATACAACAAAAATATGTGTTAGGAATCTATAATCTCTATATTTATATATCTCAATCTATATTTTTTTTTTTTTAAAAAAAGCTCTTATAGTTTTCGAGTAATCGCCTTGTCAAGTTGAAGAAGATTAAAAATTTTCCCGTTTTTCAAGTTTGTAATACTTAACACAATCTCAAAAACTTAGACTGTGAACAATAAGCAAGAATTTGTAGCACTTTGAAAGCGCTACAAGTATGTATATATAATTGGATTTTGGATCGAGCTCTTAGTTTTCGAAGTACAGTGGTTATAATTTCTATATTTTATCATTTTAACCTTTGTTTTCCAATGGATGGGAAAGGTGTAATATTTAAAATGTTACGATTGCTGCAACTTAGTCAGTTTACTTACTCAGTACTTACTCGTGTTTTGGCATAGGCCCGAGATATTTTATTTTGTTTAAAAAAAATTAGAAGGTTAAATGAACTTGGAGATTTAAAAGATGTTCAATGATTGATAAGTTATATGAACGGAATAGGAGCAGATATACGTATTCAAGTACGCATTTATGTGCGACCAGGCAAGTTTATAGATTAACTTGAATTAGAATCTCGTCAACTATATTGTATAAATTTAATTTATACACCGAAAAACAAGTTAGTAAAATAATTTGATATTTTGACGTGAAATCAGACTTCAGAGTATCCAGATGAAATGGGGGTGAAAACTAAAGGTGCTAGCTGTAGCTATAAACAGTTAGCGAATCATTAATAGCGCTTTGAAAGCCTGTAAACGAAATAATTGATTGGAGTTTTATGTTGCAAAATGTTATTCACACTAAACTATTTCGGCTCCATCGGACTGAAGCCACTGCTGACTGCTGTATCAGGAGATGGAAACTTAATTGTCACTGGGGGGGGGGGGGCAGTTGTTGTTGAGACCCAGACCGTCCGACCTACCGGAAAGGTGTAAGGTAACTGTTTGGACGGCCGGGAAGTGCCACCCAATTTAGACCGGAACCCAGTGGGGGAGGCATCCACAGGGACCGTACCCTCCTTCCCCTACCACCAACCTCTCGGAAGGACTTACGGACCCACATGTTTAACGTGATCGTTCTCCGCGTGAACACGGCGGAAGTTTTGGCAGCGGCTGGAATCGAACCCGGGCCTACCGAGTGCAACTCCAGCGCGCTAACCAATGGGCTACCGCGCCCACTGGGGGGACAGTGACAGAAATAAAAAAAAAAATTCCATTTTTATGGAGTTAAAACTATATTTTTTAATAAAAAAAAACTTTTTTGTTGAAAGATATGGAGAGTATAATGTATTTAGTCTAAGCAAAACATATCTATTTTATTTATTACTATTTTATTTTTAAGGCCCAAGTGACACAAAACTGATAATTATCAGATATTCAGCCTTAAACGTTTGCGAATTAACCCTGTTGTTTCACCACTCCATAGAGCTAAGCAAGTTTCCACTAAAGTATAAATTTCCATTTTCTAGAGGTGGTGGAGATCTGTTTGTTGTTTTAGCTTTTCAACATTCCAACGTAACTGCTTGGACCGAACGTTTTACCAAAGCGACTGTTGAGGAAATTTTATGGCCATTTCGGTAACCGTAAAAAAATTCGTTACTACTAAAATATCTCTGGAAGATACGGTAGAAAACGGCCCCTTTTTATTCAGTGAAATTTTCTTTTGTTCTGTCTATCAAAGCGAGCGATTCACTTATTTTTTCCCTTATTTTTCGTCACAGGTCTCTGAACATGGAGCAAGAAGCGAAACAGAAAGAGAAAGAGCGGAACGGCCAGCCCGATAACAGTGAGTATACTGGATTTCAGCTGTACTTCAAAAGTAAATAAACATTTTATAAATCTTATTAAATCAGTCGTTTTGAATTTTTGAATGCTGTGCTTATTTTTATTTATTATTATCATGACCTCTATTTTAGTATGAAACGTTTATTTGATTTTGTTTATTGTGTTTC
This sequence comes from Amaurobius ferox, assembly GCA_951213105.1. Lineage (NCBI taxonomy): Eukaryota > Metazoa > Arthropoda > Arachnida > Araneae > Amaurobiidae > Amaurobius > Amaurobius ferox. The sequence goes on from OX578145.1 coordinate 138,932,876, forward strand.
TATTATTGGTGGCACAAATTTTGCCATACTATTTTTTTTTTCTTCTTCTTTAGAAAAATTTTGCCCTGAAACATTTATTCTCAGGATCTGTTATAGATAGAGCTTTTAAGACTGGTGTGGATTAACCATTAAATTCTGGAGGAGGTTTAAGGATTTCCACTTCCGATACCTTCTGGTTCAAAGAATTTAATTTAATTTAGAACATCTATTTCTCAAGATTGGCTCTTGGCTATAGATATATAACTTATAACTAATATGGATTCAGAATCAGATTTTGAAGGCGGTAAAATAGTTCACTAATAAAGTGTTTGCATTTTTCATATACAATGTTATGACCGGCCGACCATCCAAACGACTGCTTATGTCTTAGAACGAGTTGGACGGTCTGGGTTTTCGACATGCAATATTATGCGACAAATGAATCTGTTAACTTCATTCTCGTGGATCTAGTTCGTTCTATTCACGAGAGAAGATACTTTTTGTAATGGTTTTTTTTTCGTCCATCATCATTTATTTCACGGTATTAAATGTCAGTCGCATTTTAGCGAGGATTTTGCACGTGGGTATGCATAAGTCATTCTGTTTGGAGTTACAAATTACCAAACGCTTTTGATTTCAATTTACGCGATGTTAGTTCAATCCCAAGAGCATTGTGCTATGGATTTTTCATGCACCATTATATCGCCGTGAAAGAAACAAAATCATTGTATTATGTAGGGAAATTTTTATGTGTTGCACACATGAGATTTTTTATACTGCGTATCGGGATTATGCGTTGAATTTGTTTCACTGCGGTGCAAGATTGAACTCAATTTTTCTTACCGTGAATCGTAAATGAGATGTGTGATACCTGAAAGTCATCGTCACGAATATCCCACGTTTTGGGTCGTCTCCATTTTTTTATTTGTGCGTTAACCAGAACGTGTTCGTAATGCATGATCTAGTAAACAAGCTAATCACGGCATAAATTAAGGCTGTTTCTTCCTGCTTCCCATCTTCCGATTCATTTTAGACATTTCGTAAAAAAAAATTCAATTCTTACAGCGTTGACTTAAATAGTGATGTAGGGTTCGCTCTGTCAATCACAGTTTTATCAATTTACGATATGTATATGATACAGAAATCATAAGCTTTCCCCAATAACGCGCCCTTTTCTTTCATAATTATTATTCCAAATTCCCATTTCATGTCCAGCACGTATTGCAACTATATTGAATTCTATCCCGCGCCACTAATATTGACAAAGTCTGCCAGCACTTCCTCTTTTCCTCGACCATACCATATAGGGTCACTAATCTTAACCCCTGCGTAAACTTTCTCATATGAAACTGCTCCCCCATCACATTTTTAAAGCATAAAGAACGCGAAGGCAGCATCTCTCCCATATCGCCATATCCCACCACCTCCGATGCAACTGTATATTGTGTGAACTAACGCAGACTGCATTGAGATGTCTTGAGAACTGGTCGACGATCAGGAGCTCGGTCCTATGTAACAAAGGATATATTTCGAGTGTCATAATAAAGGAGATTTTTGGTAATCTGAAAAGTCTCTTCACTGGACTGTTGTAGCCTATATTACACACACACACACACACACACACATATATATATATATATATATATATATATATATATATAATATTTTTTCCTTTGTGATTGTTAATAAAAGTTGGCGAAAATATTTCCTTCTTTCGCCCCAGACCGTCCGATCTACCCAAAGATGTATGGTATTTGTTGGGACGACCGGGACAGTGTCACCCAGTTTAGACCGAAACCCAATGGGGGTGACATCCACAGGGGCTATACCCTCATTCTCCTGCCACCAACCTCCCGGACGGACTTTCGAACTTATAGATTTAACGTGTCCATACTCCGTATAGATACTGGGATAGTTTGAACAGCACCAAAAATTGAACTCGGGTCCCCCGAGTGATATTCCCATGCTCTAACCACTAGGCTATCCCGCCCTTGGCAAAGATATTCCTCGAATTTCCACGACCCAGGCCGGGGGCTGACCCGAAGGTTTAGCGCAGTGGTTGGAAAAACTACTTTATTTTTGTAGTGATCTACTATTAAAGGACTTTAAAACCTATTTTTGGTCTTTGATTTTAAAGTTGACGTGTATCCATTTTATTTATTAAAAGTATAAAATAAAATAAAAATAAAAACTATTTATTTAAAAACATGTTTGTTCATTTTTAGTAGAATTTGCATCTCAAAATTTTCAATCAGATAAGCAGGATCTTATGGGAAATAAGACATCTGAATATATCCATATAAAAAATCAACTTCATGAGGCAATTGCCTTCTTAACCCTGCAGCCATGCATCGTACATCGTTGCGCGGAACACTAAATTTCATACAAATGAAGAAAGAGTGATCACGTGATATGTAGAATGGCACCTTGTTTGTTTAGTGAAATAACTTTAAAAGTAGCGTCCAAACTGGAAACAAACTAGTGATTTATTATATCACTCTACTCGCTACACTAATTACTTTTTAAAGTAGCGCGTTACACTACAAACTACGAGCAAAAAGTAGTGACAGCCGTAGTTTCGCTACTTGTATCTCGCTACTTCCGACCACTGGTTTAGCGCATCAAAATCCCCGACCGGGAAAATAGATGCCCCCCCCCCCCCCCCCCCCCAGGGCCACGAGCAAAATATTGACGATTTTTATTTCTGTTGTTGTCTAAGTATAAAAATGACTAAATATTAGGTCGCTCATAAAGTCGTGTAAAAGATTTTCACCCGCCGGATGGGAGTAAATCTTTTACACATCTTTATATGCGTTCTGCTGCCGTAGCACTTGTGCTCCTGAAACCCTTTGGGCACGCGCGAACCATACACGTTTCCCGATCAATATTAGTAATTACTGTACGAACTTTTTACGAAATAAAATTACTAAAGGGGATGTTACAAGTAATATGTATAACAACACGGTTTGCACCTCTCTACATATTTGCTAATCCACTAACAATCTAGGAACCCATTGTCACGCTTTCAAGATGAAATTTAGTTTCAGACTATTAGTCCAAGCTCTGCATTCTTGGAATTTTTATTTATATCCTAATATATTCCTTTCGTTTGGAACATGGTTACCATTTACTTTCACGAAATCCATTCGCAGGAATTCTATCCAACATCACCACTTTCGACTTCGTACCTTCCGTAGCCGAGGACGCCCGGAAAGCATATCAAATTTTTCCGTCTTGTAAGTGAAGGGCATTTCTCCGGGGTTAGTGCGTTACGACCCTTCCCCCCCTCCCTCTAACCCATACTATATTTCTTACTTCTGAACTATTCAAATATGAAGTCAAGATTCTATTTTTTTCTCCCCTTCTACAGGTATATCGTATACTCGTTAAATCCGTGGACAGTATACATTTTGCTCGTTAAAAGCGAACAAAACAGGCTTCAATGAAGCGGACTTGAGACACTGGATGTGATGCATTTTCTCCTTATATATTACTTTTTCTGCAATACATGGTAATGTATACGGAAAGTATTGGAATTATGTCGAAAATCCCAACTCGAGTTTTCGACGGATCTACACGTTTTGGAACATCTAGAACACTAAAAAAATTTTTTTAGCCGGACGTCTGTGTGTGTGTGTGTGGCCACTTTAACTGAAAACTAATTGACCGAATTTCATAAAATTTGGTATGTAAGTGGGTGATTAGATTTTGGTACGATTCGTAATAAAAGAACCTGCCTTTTTGCGAAATGGCCTGCAAAAATTGCCTCTATCCACTCTAGCTGAAAAACTAATAAACTAAATTTCACAAAATTTGGTAGATAAGTCACTTTTGAGTTATCCTTATTTTGATTAGATTTTGATACGATTCTAAAAAAAGAACCTGCCTGTTTTTGTGAAATGACCGGCAAAAATCGTCAAAATCTAAAATCAATGACTACGTATGCTCAAATATATTAATTAAATGCTTGTTTTATACGCAATTCTTGACGATAAAAAAATAAGACCAACCCCATTACTCTAGGACTAGCCGTTCTTGAGATATTTTAGTTTTTTGGCATTTTTGCTAAGCCGCCTTTGAAAATAAGTCCAGTGACGAAATGAAAACAAAAAGTAAATTAAAAGTGAAAATTCAGCATAATTTAAAATAATTATTGATTTTATTTTGCGCAATTAAACTCAATGAAGTATTGAAGAAATAAAAAGAACGTGAATATAAGTCTGCAGAGAAAGACATATGTTGCCCACATCAGATTTTTTTCTCTTCCTCGCCTTGTTCTCTGAAAGTTGTCATATTCCCATTCCGGCTACCATAAGATCGTACCTCAAGGAGTTTATTGGCAATCTTTCAAGGTAACACTCTCGTCTTGCTATCGATTCCCGATCAATTTCTAGTATTTTAGGAACCCGTGAGTATCAATCGCGTGCTGTCATCTGTCTCACACAGGTGTATTTATTGGGCGTAGCATTTGAAGATCCCTTCTTCGTGCGGTTGTATGAGCATAAGGCACTTTATAAATGTACTGGACGAAAAAATTATGGATTATCTTCTCATAAGGTGAAGATTCTGAAATAGAGTTCACCGAAGGTCCCCAAAAGTTCCTACGAATTACACAACTAAAATATAAATCGTATATGAAAGTGGTGTCGTATTTTGAAATTCAATTTGGGAGGGTTTTCAGTTTTAAATAAATATCAATCTCAAATGGTCCAAGTTAGAGGTCTGCACGGGCTCAAGCCTGGAGCCGACCTGGCCCATAGGCTCCGGACTGGCCCGTGGACTTGGACCCCACCTAGCTCATGGGCCGGGCTCAGACCACGTTTCATTAAATTCGAGACGGGTTGGTTCGAATCAAAATAAATAAAAAAGCCAATATAGGTACTTTTTACTTAAAATTTAACACTGATATTTTATTTTCGATCAATTCTTTCTATAATTTTTAGTTATTAAATTCCGAATGTTTCTAAATTATCAACATAAAATAAATTCTATTCTTAAAGTAAAACACTTCCATCGATTTCTTTCCGATAACAAATATTGAATGAAAATTTATTTGAACAAACTGTTCTAATTTAAAATTAATCTATGGATAAGACGAATTATTGTCCTTGAATTTATTTACCTGTATATTTGTATTCTAAACATCTACCACTTTTAATTTAAAATTATGAAGTTTCAAAAATATTCATTACTATGTCATAATCAAAGAAAAAAATTTGATGTGGGCAACACATGACTTTCCTTATATAATGCAATGAATTTACTACCTTTACAGTTAAAAAAAAAATGTTATTCTTTTAGTAGATACTTATATTCTTCAATTAGTCGTCATTTTTATCCATTTGCCGAGATTTTCGTTAATTTCGCAACATTTAAAAATGTCGCCAAATTGGCGACATACCGCTAAATTCGTCGCCAAAATCTCGCCAAGCGTTATAGACGGAGAAATAAGTTATTCTTACAGCAGATAAATGTCTGTAGCGAGTTAGATCCATGAGAATGATGTCACCAAATTTATCGCATGATATTACATATGGAAAGTGAACATGTTTCTCAAAAGTTAATATTTTTTTTAATTTATGGAATTATTTTGATAAATTTATCTGAAAAATGTGCAATATCTCGAGAACGGTTCATGCTAGTATTCTAAAGTTTATTTCAATCGTTTTCTAAGGAAACATTACATATGAAATGTCTATTTGCGTAACTTTATTAAAGGTTTTGATTTTTTGATGATTTTTTCAAAATTTCACTCGAAAATTTAGGAAGGCTCTGACCATTCGATTGTGTTTTAAAACAATAGGCTTCCAGTATTCATGGATTGTTATTTTTGTACCAAATTTCATTTGAATCGCTCCATTCGTTCGTGAGATATCGTCTCCACAGACTCACTGACACACACACACACACAAACACACACACACACACACAAACAAACATCACCTCAAAAATGTTCGATTCGTGATCAGAGATGCTTGAAACGTGCTCTCCCGTCGAAAACTCGAATTCGAATTTTAGACCCCGTCACAATACTTACCTTATACATTATGTATATCAGGAAAGTAATAATATAGTGTGCAATTAAAAGTAATAGACCAGACGGTTAGGGCAGCGAAAGATACTTTTTTAAAGCATCACCGATACTCGGTTCAAGATATTTTGTAAAACTGTATCTAGATAAAACGTACTACATACTTTTAGAAGATAAATATACAAGATACACGATACTTGGGGGGGGGGGGGGGGGGAACGGCCGTTACGGTACAAGATACTTTATTTAACTGTATAAAATATACTGGATACTTTTAGAAGAAGACAAAGATAAGATACGTTATTAAAGTATTGCTCGATGAAAATACACAGAAAATCTAAATTGCATTTATAAAAAATCTGATGTTGCCAACACATAACTTTACGTATATAATGCAATGAATTTAGTACTTTTACAGTAAAAAAAATAGGTTTTTCTTATAATAGATACTTATATTCTTTCCAAGATATTGAATGTTCGTCAATTATTCGTCATTTTTATCCATTTGGCAAGATTTTCGTTAAATTGGCAGCATTTAAAAAAGTCGCCAAGTTGGCGACATTCCGCCAAATTCGTAGCCAAAATCTAGCCAAGCGTTATAAATGGAGAAATAAATTATTCTTATAGGAGATAAATGATTATTGGTGTTCAAATACAAAAGTATTACTCAAAGTACCTTTTTTCATGAATGGAACGAGCTAGATCCACAATAATGATGTCACCAAATTTATCGCATGATATTTCATATGAAAAGTGAAAAGGTTTCTCATCAGTTAATATATTTTTTTAATTTATGGGATTTTTTGATAAATTTATTTAAAAAAATCTGATGTGGGCAACACATGACTTTCCTTATATAATGCAATGAATTTACTACTTTTCCTTTTAAAAAAAATGTTATTCTTATAGTAGATACTTATATTCTTTCAAAAGATATTGAATTTTCTTCAATTAGTCGTCATTTTCATTGATTTAGCGTCATTTTTATCCATTTGGCGTGATTTTTGTTAATTTGGCAACAATTAAAAATGTCGCCTAGTTGACGACATTCCGCCAAATTCGTCGCCAAAATCTCGCCAAGCGTTATGGACGGAGAAATAAATTATTCTTACAGCAGATAAATGAGTATTGGCGTTCAAATACAAAAGTATTACTCAAAGTATCTTTTTTCATGAATGGAACGAGCTAGATCCACGATAATGATGTCACCAAATTTATCGCATAGTATTACATATGAAAAGTGAACATGTTTCTCAATAGGAAATATTTTTTTTTTATTTTATATAACTTTTTGATAATTTTTTTGAAAAATGTGCAATATCTCGAGAACGGTTCATGTTAGCGTTCTAAAATTTATGTCAATCATTTTCTAATGAAAAATTACATAAGAAATGTCTATTTGCGTAACTTTATTATCAGTTTTGATTTTTTGACGATTTTTTCAAAATTTCACTCGAAAATTTAGGGGGGGTTCTGAACATTCGATTGCGTATAAAAACAATAGGCTTCCAGTGTTTACGGATTGTGATTTTTGTACCAAATTTCGTCTGAATCGGTCCATTCGATTTCTTTAAACAATTTTTGATATTATATATACGAATTAATTTTATAAAAAGTTTAATAAGTATTTTTTTAATATTTTTATATATTTAATATATTTCTTTTGCCTTTAATAAACTGAACGATTTATTACTTTCCTTATATACAATAATGTATAAGGAAAGTATTGTGACGGGGTCGAAAATTCGAATTCGAGTTTTCGACGGGAGAGCACGTTTCAAGCATCCCTGATCACGAATCGAGCATTTTTGAAGTGATGTGTGTGTGTCGGGGGAGGGGGACAATAACTGAAGAACGAATGGACCGATTCGAACGAAATTTGGTATAAAAATTTCAATCTGTGAATACTGGAAGCCTATTGTTTTTATACGCAATCGAATGTTCAGACCCCCCCCCCCCCTAAATTTTACGCAAATAGACATTTCTTATGTAATTTTTCCTTAGAGAACGATTAACATAAATTTTAGAACGCTAGCATGAACCGTTCTCGAGATATTGCACATTTAAAATATATATATATATATAATTGTATTTTTATTTTTTTTTTATTTTTACATAATTCTTATTATTACATTTCAAATATTTATCCATATACTTGTCTGCTGCATTATGCGCGTATTGTATATTGGTTTCTTATTTTCTGTCTAGTTGTTTACGAGTTTCTGTGGTAACATTCATTTTTAATTAGTTAGAACTGAATTACACTAAAGTTAGCTGCATTTGCGCTGAATTGGTGTCAAATTTTAACTTCATTTTTATCTCATTATCCCTTATCTTATCATTTTAAAATGTCTGGTAATTGTAATTCCTAGGTAATAATTCTATTCTTAGCCATTGTTTTTGTGATCGATCTTAGTTTTTCATATATTGAATATCTTATTGTTTTTGTGATCGTACATAGCCTTTCATACGTTGAATATCTGAATTGTTGAACCATTAAATAAATGCATATTTATTGGAAGAATTTGAATTCTGTATTTACAGCAATGGTTGTATTATTCTTAGATTATATTAGTTCTGAAGTAAAATATTGTGTTTCATGTTGTATTGATTGATGTTAATTTGAATCAATTTATTCTGGAATAGTCAATGTGTATATGTATATTTTTCCACTATCTATCCTAGTTTTGCTTATTCCTAAGCATTTATTTAATACGGGTCTTAATGTGTCTACACATTAGTTTATATATTTTCAAAGTGTTTTAGATGATCCATTAGTTTGAAAAATAATGGTACCTTTCTTATGTTGTAATTGTGTCTCCACCTTTGTAATTGAATTAAGGTGCATTCTTGGCTAAAGAGTCTCTTTTTTTAATGCAAGTGCCTTTATTTTGGGGAAATAAAGGTTACTATCATTCCCTATTACATGATGTCTTATTATAAAAAATTAGCGACTGGCAACTGGATGCTTTCTGACATCCAAGCTCGGTATTCGAGAACTTGTTGGGGTTCTCCTAGATCGTTATCCAGCTACCAACAATATCCTTTATCCTCTTTGACTATTCCATCTTCATTCGGTACATCCAGCCAGTATTCTTTATTCACTTCATATAACTTTCAATCGTACAGCCATGCATCACTAAATAACACACTTAAATTTAAATCTTGTAATTCTAATAGATGTAAAACTTGTCCGTTTGCTAATAGTAATCAGATCAATTGTAACAATAATCTTGTCTTCTGTAAAACATATAATTGTATCTACCAAATTGAATGTAAAAAATGTAATATGTCATATATAGGTCAAACCAGCAACCCTCTGCATCTCCGAATTAACGTACACAGGAATCACATAAAAAATTTTTCAAATAATGCAACTTCCTTTAATGAATCAAAATTTGAATACGAACATTTTTCTAAACATGGGTTCGACAACATTGAAATTAGTATTCTGTGTATTCAGAAAAATTACTATGACAGATTGTTTCTTGAAAATGAATTCATTTGTGCACACAAAACCATCTTTCCATATGGACTCAATCAAATATTTAACCATCATAATATAGTTAAAAAGTCCTTTAATTCTCCTAATGAAGACCATAATATTTATAATTCCTTCAACAATCATAAAAGTAAATCAAAAAGAACTAAAAGAGCAAGTAAATATAATAAAAAATTGCCATCATTATCTGAACTAAAAAATGCCATCTTTCAGCAACATGCAAATTTTAAAATTACTTTTGATTGGAAACAATGTAAAAACTGGATTTTCGCAATTAAAAAACAGCAATTAAATATGGTATATAATCTTTTTCTAAGTACTGCATTTGATAACGTTCATTTTAAACATTTATTCTATGATTTGCTCATTACCAGAAGTAAAAATCTTAATAGTTATTTTTATGTCACAGACTTAAACTTTAATGACGAATCAAAACAAAATACTAAAATAAATGAATATTGTACCTTGAATTTTACTAATTCTGTTTTAAATAATCTGAAGATAAATAATTTTTTAAAATCGGTTTCCAATTACTTTCCAGTCAAACATGTAAATCCTAAAATTGCATATAAATATGATAAACCGCTAGGACGTTATATTTTCAACTATAATCAAATTGCCAAATCAGTAGATATTAATCAAAACTATGAATTGGATAAAGAGTCATATTGCCACTGTCATTTAGAAAAATACAAAGACTTCGTAGATAAACACCATGGGCATGTTATAACGGGAAATCTAAATATTATTAATTATGATGCACTAAGATCACTGATGTTACTGGGTACTAAGTACCGTATACCTACTAAATTTAAACATAAATTAATATGTAAAGGTTTATTTCTTGACTTAAATAAATTTATTTATAAAATCAGTTATAAATATCAAATCCCTGTAGAAGCCTTTAAACCTTGGAGAGTCTTAATAGAGCAATACTTAAATCATTATATATATAATCAGAAAATTAATAATTCATATAAACTTAATTCAATTAAAAATGATATTAAAGAAATACAAAATGATTTTGTCATTACATATGTCGATAAGGCAAGTGGAAACTACTCAATTATATGTAAATATTATTATAAAAATACTCTTCAGTCACACTTACTTAATAATCATATCTATAATTTACATAAAACTAACCTTAAAATCTTATACAATAGAATATCAGCCAAATATAAGCAAATCCATCTAAAAAATAGTTGTAATAACATTCCATATATTGTTTTAGTACCCAAGTTTCATAAATCCCCTGTTGCTTTTCGAACCATTACCAGTGGGCATAATTCTTACATTACTAATGCTGGAAAATTATTATTAAAGATATTACATGAAGTATCCTCGTCAGATGAAATCTCAAATAATTGTCATATTGTAAAAAACAGTTTTGAAGTAGTTAAGAAATTGAAAACTCTTACTAATATTCGTAGTATTTATACCTTTGATTTCAAAGATTTGTTTAATAATATTAATATAGATGATCTGTATAGAATTATTTTAGGAATTTTTGAAAAATATAATATCAACCTAAAATATTCAAATTTTCTTTTTAAAAAATTACTTAACTTCACTCTTTATGAGAATTATATTCAACATGGTGGTACTATTTTTAAACAACAGGTTGGTATCCTACAAGGGGGGTGTGCCTCATCTTTGTTAGCTAATCTGTATTTATTCTTCTATGAAAAAAACATTAATCCAAGCTTGCATAATATGCACATGTTTAGATATATAGATGACATTTTATGTGTATCCCCAAATAATAATATCCCTATAGTATTAAACTTTTATCCTAATAATTTACAATTAAATGCAAGTAATAATGACACAAATGTTGCAAACTTTTTAGATTTAAATTTAAATTTACAAAATTGTAATATGGTTATAAACTTGTATGATAAAAGACAGGATTTTAAATTTAATACATCAAAAATTCAACATTTTGACTCTTGTCTGCATATATCTGTATTTAGAAATATTATAATAAACCAGGCTCTTAGAATCAATAAAATTTGTGATGAATATTATAAATTAGCGCACTTTATGGAATTATTGAGTACAGCGACTAATAATGCATATCCCCCCAATTTTGTTATTAAAATTATCAACTCAGTGTATCAAATTTCACTCGATAACATCCTAGAAAACATTCCCAATTATAGTGACTAACAGACAGGAGAGAGAGAGAGAGGGAAAAAAAAAAAAAAAAAAAAATATATATATGTATATATGTGTATGTGTATGTGTGTGTATATATATGTATATATATGTATATGTGTGTATGTATGTATATATATGTATGTTTGTATGTTATATATAATTATTTATTAATTATATAAATAAATAAAAATGAAAAATAATAAACTAAGTCAAAAACATTAGAAAAATCAAAAAATCGGAAAATAAGATGCATTAACATTAATGATTTGAATTTTATTTTCGCAAAAAAATATAACTTTTGTCAGTATTGAAACTACGTTTTGTGCGCCCTTATTGTCGTGAAAGAATTCATTACAATTCCTTCTATAGGATTCTTATATTATCATCGATACTTAAAATTGAAAATATAAAAGTTCCTACCTCAGATTCCCGGGGAAGCAGTAGATTGATGACAGTATTTGAGCACTTTTATCGTTTCTGTCGATTCTGAAAATACTTAAGTTTAATTAAAATAAAGATATCTCCAATAATTAGCCGAGTCGGTTTTCATTTTTTAGATTATATAATTTCACTACACACTAATATGTTACATATTTACAAATCATTAATAATCTTTACAGTGATCTTAGTTCCATACTGTTCACTGATCGACAGTTCTTTTTCATCTCTGGCGTTCGTTTCTCAAAGTCCCAGCAACATGTGTTAGGAGTGACGTCACGGAAATGTTTTATGCGCAATATATCTTCTGTAAGTGGCAATTCTGTCAGCTCACCCAATTCAAAACATCATTAACGCCATCGGCATGGCAGAATATGAAAGTTCGATGTAACAGTTTTTCGACACTCCCCCTTTTGAGTTTCAGTGAAAATTTCACCTGAGACTCAACATCTATTACTGTCTGTAACTTTGAGGCACTCGAACAGTACGTCCTGCTCGTGTAGTCACATAACGATGGTCAGGTTCCTGTGCAGCGTTTTTACCACCAGGAGAATCAGGCATGGTCTTTTCAGCACCATCTGACCTGGCAGGTTCATCTTGAGTGAGGTCAGAGCGAGCACCATCGTCATCTAATTCCAGTGGGCACAGTTTCCGAACTGGTCGGATGAAAATACCTGATCTGGTCTTTATTTTGGCTAGACGTACCAGTCCATCTTTGCTAGGATATACGTCTACAATCCTTCCTAACGGCCAATTAATTCTTTTCACATTGTCAGTCCACACTAAGACAATATCTCCCACCTTTGGGGTATGCACTTTGCTGTTCTTCATGTGGCTCTGGCGTAACTGTCCTAAATATTCAATACGAAACCTAGCACGAAGATCTTTCATGATTCTTTTTCGGTATACCAATCTTTTGTTCAACTTTTTCCTATCTAACTGGTTCAAATGGTCTAAGTCAGCAACACTATTGTCATTGTTTTCCTGTAAAAACATTGCAGGAGTTAGTGGACTCAGGTCATTCACGTGTTCTGATACATAAGTTATTGGTCTTGAGTTAAGTAGGCTTTCACAATCACATAAGACCGTTGCCATTTCTTCATAACATAAAGATGTTTTTCCAAGAACTTTTCTCAAAATCCGTTTCATAAGACCAACTAACCGCTCCCAAAATCCACCCCACCAAGGAGCGGAAGTAGGAATGAATTTCCAAGTAATCGGTTCAATATTTAGTTTCAATTTTTCCAGATTGATTGTTTTAAGGAAGTTTTCAGACCCGATAAAATTTGTCCCATGGTCAGAATAGATTATAGACGGTCTTCCTCTGCGTGCTATGAATCTTCTAAGTGCCAACAGAAAATTATCAGTAGAAAGAGCTGTTAGCAGTTCCAAATGAACAGCTCGATAAATGGCGCATGTCACAATTAGAATCCAGGTCTTTTGTCGATCTTTAAGAATTAAAGGACCTGCTACATCTACTCCAATTATCTCAAAGACAGAGGCATCCTTCACTCGATCTTCAGGTAAAGTTCCTTCAGGAATATGCGGTGGTCTTACACTAAACCTTTGGCACACGACACACGTTTGGATAACTCTTTTGATAGTTCTTCTACTTTTCAGTATCCAATAATTTTCTCTTAACGCAGACATTAAAAATTGTACTCCAGCATGTCCAAGTTCTTTATGTTTCCAAATTATCAAACTCTTAACCACATTGTGGTCCGTTGGCAAAACAATTGGAAATCTGAAATTTTCTTCATCTGCTCGCATGAAAACTTTCGTCTTGATTCTTAAAAGTCCATTAGAATCTGTAATAATTGGTAGGGATTTAAGTCTACTATTATTTTCATCCAAGAAAACATCCTTTTGTACTTTCCTCAGAATCACAAGTTCAGCTTTTTTAAGCTCATTAGCATCTAACATCCCAAGTTTTCTATCTCCAGATTTCTTAGCATTTTCGGCAAATCTATATATCCATCCAGTGATTCTTATTATTTTCTGGTATGAGGATATATGATGATAATAATCATCCTTCTCTTCATTTATAGATGATACTATGATCTTCTTTTTCTCTGAATTCACCACCTTTTCATCTGGAATCAGTTCGAAGTCTGGCCAGTTATCCCTAGAACACTTCAACCATAACGGCCCTTCCCACCAATTTCCTTTGATAAGTGTTTTAACAGAACATCCTCTTGACGGGAGATCCGCAGGGTTCTGAACCCCCGGCACGAAATTCCAATCATTGGCGGATGATAGACTTCTGATTTCCCGTATTCTATTGGAAACAAAAGTAACCCAAGGACCCTCTTTTTTGATCCAATATAAAGCGTCCATTGAGTCGGACCAATAAAATGTCTCAATATCTTCCATATTTAGATCTTTCTTTACCGTGTCTGCCAATCTTGCTCCAATGTTACAAGCTAATAATTCCAATCGTGGTATAGATATACCTTTTAAAGGAGCTACCCTTGATCTTGCTTGTATTAACTGACAGGTTACACTATTTTCCTTTTCTGCTCGAAAAAAAATACAAGTGGCATACGATAACTTGGAAGCATCACAAAACACATGTAATGTCAGCTGCGCATCATTGAGGTCTAAACTGGATAGTCTTCGGGGAATCCTAGCGTTTTTTAATTCACGTAGTTGATTCTTCCAATTATCAAATTTCTTAACAATGTCCTCAGGCAATGCAAAGTCCCACGATGCTTCAATTTTCCAACATTCCTGTAGAAGAAGTTTTGGTATTAAAGTCACAGGACATGTAAACCCAATTGGGTCAAATATTCTATGTGCCACAGATAAGATTCTTCTCTTTGTGACGGGTTCTTCATTGTCTGTATCGATGAACAAACATGACAAGGTATCCTTCTCAATGTTCCACGAAATACCCAACACCGGTACATCAGTTTCTTCAGCATTCAGCCCATGCAAATTTTGTACATGTTTCTCCTCTGAAGAAAACTCGTTATTCCTCCATCCACGTAGGTCGAATTTCGCTGATGACAGAAGTTTCTGAGACTCGGTACGAAAATGATCTAACTCTTCCATTGTATCGACACTTGCAACGCAGTTGTCAACGTACATAGAGTCTTTGAGTTTTTTAGCAAGCTCTTTCAGCGGTTCTGTAACTTGATCCAAAAGGTGAGTCAATACAGCAGCGAGGAGAAAAGGGCTGCAGGACACTCCAAAAACAACTCGAGTGTGTCTGTAAGTGATTACTTTGTGAGGATCGCCGTCCTTCCACCACAAAAACTGCAAAAAGTTTCTGTCATTTTCGTGTAAGCTTATTTGTAGGAAGGCTTTTCGGATGTCAGCTATTACTCCGATCTTACCCCACCTGAACCTGTTCAGAATTGATGGTATCAGTTCAATCAAATTGGGTCCCTTTTCCAGGCATTCGTTTAACGATACAGAATTGCGGGTTTTGGCTGACCCATCAAAAACCGGTCTAATCTTGGTCGTGGCTTGTTCTTTTATCACTGCTCTATGAGGCAAGTAGTGTACGGCGGAATTTTCATCGGTAAGTTTTTCGAGTCCTGGCCTAATTTCTTCTATTATCCCCTCCTTTTCCCATTCGTCAAATACCTTTTGATAAGCTTCTAACTTGTTAATCGAATTAAGGGATTTTACTGTGTTTTTAAGCCTTTTTTCGGCCAAGTCCTTGTGATCAGATAATGGCTGATGTCCATCTAACCATGGTAAGCATACTTGGTATCTGCCTGTTTTGTCTCTGGAAACAGTTTCGTGAAAGTGTCTTAAAGTAAGATCTTGTACTTCTAATTTCATTCGTTTTTCACTCGGGTCACTAATGCCCAAAGAATCTAAGTTCCAGAGATCAGTTATCTTAGCATTGTTTACATGTAGAGATAGCAACATAAGGGAATTATCAACCTTGCTTTCTCTATGATCCTTGCCCATTACTGTCCAGCCTAAGTGGGTATTTATGGCTACTAAACCTCCAGAAAGATGTTTTACATCCCCAGTAAATAATTTTCCCGCTAAGTCTGCTCCAATAAGTATATGAATTTCATTTCTATTCTTCTCGAACAAACATGATTTTTCATTTATTTCAATGTCACTAACAAAAATACCAAGGTTTCTTAATTCACTTATGCATTGAGAATCATCGATTTTAGGAATAGAAGCACAAATTTTTCTTTGATCCATCGCTTCAAATTCACAGTTGTATTTCTTATCGATGCTAGTTAACTTTACCCGGTATTTCTTGTGTGTTTCAGAATTTTCTATACCCCCAAAAAGTCCGTGAATTACTGTTTCTTCTCCTAAACATTTTAATCCCATTCTTTTAGCTACGTATTTGCTCACGTACGATTTTTGACTTCCAGTATCAATAATTATCCTTACAAAATGTTCTAAACCATTTTCATTAATACACACAATCATTGTTTGTAAATAAACTTCTTTAGAGCAAGACTGATTTGTAAGTACTGTGTTTTCTACTACTTCAGTGTTTTCATTTTTAACATTTGGCTTACTAGCGCAATTATCATTCCTTTTAATAAAACACATTATATCTAAATGCCTTTGTCCACATTCCGAACAAGTTACTTTTACTTTACAATCTCTGGAAATATGATTCATTTTTAGACATCGAAAACATGCACCCTTTTTAATTAAAAGAGATTTCCTTTCTTCAAGTGCTAATCCGCGAGCATATTTACAAGTAGAGCTCTGGTGATATTTACCACAGAATACACATATTTTATTATTTTCTTGAACATCTGAGCTAAATAATTCTGCAGTTGTAGCGACTTTCGCTTTTCCGAACTTCACTTGTGGTAAATTTCTCTCTGGGTCATCAGATCTGTTTATCCTCCGAGAGGGTAGAAAAGATTTATGAGTTTCATGTTGATTCATTTCGGAAATGTAAGTGTTTGATCGTTCGCGAGCTCTTAACTGCTTATCCATGAAGCCAATTAAATTGTTTATGGTATAGTCAGCATCATTAAATTCTTTGCTGAAGTCAAAGACTAAATCATATGGTAGTAATTTCAAAATCATGGGGCACAATAAACTACCAAAAGTATCGGAGGAAACTCCAAGGGATTCTAAACTTCTAATTTGTGTTTGGCAGTTGTCAAAAAGTTTTCGAAATCCTTTAACATCATTAGATCGTCTAAGAGGAGAAATATGTAATAAATGATTCATGTGTGCATTTATCAGAACGTCATTTCGACCGAATCGGTCTTTTAACAAATCAATTGCTTTGACATAATTTTCAGACGAAATAGCGAATCCTTCGACAGTACCCAAAGCAGTGCTTCCTAAATGTGCTTTTAGATAGTTAAATTTGTCGACTTGATCTAAATACTCATTTTTGTGTATTGCGGTTTCGAATGAATTCCAAAACGTCAACCACTGACTCACATCCCCATAAAATTTCGGAATTATGATTTTTGGTAATTTCACACTGATGTGGTGTTCACTTTGTTTTATACTCGATTTCGAGTCTTCCTTAGAGTGTGGTATAATATCATTTTGAATATTCTGATTTAGAGCACGTAATCTTTTCTTTGCTCTAAAACTCCAAATAACTACTCTTTCGCGGTATTCTTCCGCCGATTCAATTTCTTTTTCAATATCATCTGGTTTCAAAAGTTGACCTAAATCATTATCAACTAATTTAAGAGTTTCAAATTTATCCGTTAATTGTTCCAATAACTCTTCGATTTCATTTTCATTTACTTCTGTTTTTTCTAGTTCAGTTTCTAATTTATTAATGACTTTAGTAACATTCGATCTTAACACTCCGCGTTTCTTTTTGTGTGCAGTAATCATTTCATCGGCCATCGTTTTCTATCAAATATTTTCAAACTCTTCAAAATTCAAAATTAATTAAAGTGTTCAATCTTATAATTTGTTATCAAAATATCTGCTCACAGATCCCGGCAGGGATGCCATGTCGTGAAAGAATTCATTACAATTCCTTCTATAGGATTCTTATATTATCATCGATACTTAAAATTGAAAATATAAAAGTTCCTACCTCAGATTCCCGGGGAAGCAGTAGATTGATGACAGTATTTGAGCACTTTTATCGTTTCTGTCGATTCTGAAAATACTTAAGTTTAATTAAAATAAAGATATCTCCAATAATTAGCCGAGTCGGTTTTCATTTTTTAGATTATATAATTTCACTACACACTAATATGTTACATATTTACAAATCATTAATAATCTTTACAGTGATCTTAGTTCCATACTGTTCACTGATCGACAGTTCTTTTTCATCTCTGGCGTTCGTTTCTCAAAGTCCCAGCAACATGTGTTAGGAGTGACGTCACGGAAATGTTTTATGCGCAATATATCTTCTGTAAGTGGCAATTCTGTCAGCTCACCCAATTCAAAACATCATTAACGCCATCGGCATGGCAGAATATGAAAGTTCGATGTAACAGTTTTTCGACACTTATAATGGTGTATAGTGGCATTCTCGATTATCCAGTTTTCCTATGAATTCTTGTTTAGTAGGAATTTTCATCTATGATTCATATTCATATTCAGTTCTGCATGTTTAGGAAGTTGTATTCTGAATTGCTTGTCCAGTCTTCAGCTTAGACTCACTGGACGGGTTTGGGAGTATTTCCGTGAACGTTCGTACTGCCTCCCTGGTAGAATTTCGACTTGTTCATTCCGGTGCTTCTAGATTAAGTTGTTGAGGTTGATTGTGTATACACGTGGTAGAAGAGGAATGATTTATGCCGCATGGTAATACAATTTTCTTAATGTATCCTTTTTTCATTTTTTGATGCCTGTAGTCTGAGTTTAAGCATTTATAGTAATGTACTATTGCTTAATCTGAAACAGGCATTTGTTTGGGTTAATTAGAATTAAATACTCAGACCTGAAGAGGAATTTTATTCTGATTAATCATCGAATTTGGGAAGGTTCTGTTCTTTTCTCTTATTGGCATTATGGACGTGAATTTGCTTCTATGGTGATGTTAATATTACTTTAATTGTATTTTTATTTTTTTTTATTTTTACATAATTCTTATTATTACATTTCAAATATATATATATATATATATATATATATATATATATATATTTCCTATTGAGAAACATGTTCACTTTTCATATATAATATTATGCGATAAATGTGGTGACATCATTCTCGTGGATCTAGCTCATTCCATTCATGAAAAAATATACTTTGAGTAATACTTTTGTATTTGAACGCCAATAGTCATTTATCTGCTATAAGAATAAATTATTTCTCCGTCCATAACGCTTGGCGAGATTTTGGTGACGAATTTGGCGGAATATCGCGCGCTTGGTGACATTTTTAAATGTTACCAAATCAAAGAAAATCTCGCCAAATGGATAAAAATGACGCTAAATCAATGAAAATAAGGACTATTTGACGAAAATTCAATGTCTTGGACAAAATATAAGCATCTACTATAAGAATAACCTATTTTGTTTTTACTGTAAAAGTAGTAAATACATTACATTATATAAGGGAAGTCATGTGCTGCCCATATGAGATTTTTTTCTTTTTATTATTATTATTAATTACTTAGTATTTGTAGTAATAATAGTAGTAGAGAGTAGTAATCATTCAAGAAAGTGGTAGATTCAGGTCTCATGCTGGGCTAATATATATGTACATATGTGGGCATAAACAGGAGTTTTACAGATTTCTCTTTCAATTACGAATAGCAGCGTTGGCTGATTAAAACCGCATTGGTCTAAACAATGTCTTTTTCTGTTTAAACCATGGGTTTTGGTTAAAAAAAAAAAAACATTGTTAATATAATATTTATATGACTGCAGCTCGAATGCAAGAACAAATACTTTTAAAAGTCACTGGGCTTTTTATTCTAGCTTACATGTAATATTTAAGAATAAGTTCAAGATTTTCCATTTAAAAATTTTCCGGAAAACCCACATCTCTACTATAATGTACTAGAGAGTCCTGCCTATTTTTTGATACGCTCACCAAACCCCGTTTTCGATGTGTATACGCATCAAGATTAACGAATTGGGTCAATAGACATATTTTTCAGA
This sequence comes from Amaurobius ferox, assembly GCA_951213105.1. Lineage (NCBI taxonomy): Eukaryota > Metazoa > Arthropoda > Arachnida > Araneae > Amaurobiidae > Amaurobius > Amaurobius ferox. Next base: position 138,953,028 of record OX578145.1, read on the forward strand.
GTTTTAGCTTGTCTAATTTTTTTATAGGCGTAGATAGCATCTCAGGTGTGTATGTAGGTGGGAGCTGGATTTCATTTCTCTATATGGGTCTTTTGGAGAATTAATGTGATTAATTATTGAATGGATTAATGGGGAAGCTATGACCACTAAACTCCTTTCCTTTGCTTATGCCAGTGTATTTATCCTTTTTTGCTTCTTGGAGTGACTTCTTTGTCGTAATATCCTGATGAAAGTGGCTCTTTTGCCACTCCGAAACGGGTTGATACGTTTATTTGTTTTATGCTGTTTTACTGACGGTGTGTTTTATTTTTCATCTACACTAATAAAACGCACCCGACTATGGGTATGTTTGTAACTCCAGGAATTTAAAATCCGTAATCTCGAAGTAGGAAAAGGCGGTTCTTCTCAGATAGGAGTACAAATTTTGAGATGTGAATATGATTTTTGATAAATTTATAGATTTTTTATTAAGAAAAGAAGAAAAAATGTACTGCCGCCCCAGACTTACACCACATGCTTCGAATTGAAAGGAAAGAAACCAATTATTTAATCATCGAAAAAAAAAGAAAAGCGCGACAGAAATCTGACTGGAATGTTTCCGTATCTCTTTCGTTCCATGTGTAGAGGAACATAACATCACTATAGTGGCATATTAAAATAAAAATTTTAAATTTCTCAATTTTTGAAAGTTTGAAATTCGAAGTTATTAAATATTCATTCTTGAAATTAAATATGTAAGCATGTTTCATTACTAATAATATTGCTTTCAAAACTCGTGATTCTGTCTGCAAGTGAAGGAGATAGGCTATATTTTTTAATTAATTCACCTCATAATATTAGGGTTATTTGAGTTACAACTTCTCTCTATCATTGGATCTTCATATTATATAATATATATATATATAATCATAACTATCAGGAACATTACTCCCCATTACGGACTGCTGATTTTCCCGAAACTTTCACTAACATGCTACCAAATGTTCTACAGTATATAAGCTGTATCTAAATCTAGGGATTTAAGAAATATCTGCAAAATCTTTAAAAACAAATTCCGCGCATTTTCCACAATTCTGCTTTGCCTTCATAGACGCTCGGACCACGATGTTAATCCCGGATTGAGGTCATACGATCGTTCAGTTCCGTAAATAGCCTTCTCGTGCCAACTGTTGGAAATACAAATTTGAGAATTAGAATTCCAGCCGGCATTCATTAATTGGGAAGTAGAAGTTATGTTGCAGATTATAGGATGGAAACTCAGTCCATTCTTGATAGCATAGGCGCCAACTTCAAAACTTATTGGGGTTCCGTAATTTATTATTATCTAAATAATTATTTATTTAATTTATTTTGATTTTGTAAGCGCAACATTATTATAATATAATATACAGATACTGTGTGAATTTCCAACTCAATTATCATTATAAAAATAACAAATTATGTAAAATTTTTTTTAGGTATTTTTACCAATGTTAAAAATGCAACAAATTTCTCACTTAAATCATTTCTGTGTTAAAATCTTGTTTTTAGAATACAATAAACAGTCTAAGGGCGACGGAAAAATTTCTATACACGTGACTTTATATATAGGAAACAGGGAATAGGTAACAGAAACTTGAAGGATTAATAACAAAAAACAAAATTTATGCGTACCTTTTCCCCACTAAATATGCACAAAAACATTAGAGGTTCGAGGAACCCACAACAAAACTATTGTAGGTTCAAGAAGTGTTCCGAACCCATGAAGTCCGGTCGAAGTCTTTTTGTACTGTATTAGGAAGAAGCCTTCTTTAATCTATTATAGTCCGCCTGCAAAACCCTATTAATAATTAAAAACTAAAATGTTCATTTATACAAACGATGGTTTGAGTCCAACCTTGGAAAACGAACTATTTCACAGTTTTCAAAGTTGCGTAGAAATGGGTGATTTCAAAGTTTATTTTGTAATTTATATTGTATGTTTTGGCAGTAACAGTTCGAATTTTTCATTGGAGGCCGTTTCAAATATTAAAGAGTGTTAACTTTACTAATTAAAAGTTATTTATTATTAACATTGAAGACGTAGCAATAGTTTTATGAAGAGGCCGCCATAGGGTGGCAAGTGATGTTTTCAGTTCAACTGTTAAGGATTTTTATATTTTTTTTAGTACTTCCCTTCCATGTCGTTAGACGAATTTTCTGGAAAATCGAAAGTGAAATTTCCAAAACCGGAAGTGAAAATTCTTATGGTAAAACCCTCCTGTGAAGAGGCCCTATACATATACACACCAGTTATAGGAGCCTTACTCCTACCCCCTCTGAAAGTGGATATATATATATATATATATATATATTTGTATATATATATATATATATATATATATATACAAATATATATATATATATGTATATATATATATACAAATATATATATATATATATATACAAATATATATATATATATATATATATATATATATATATATATGTATATATATATTTTTGTAGTATATAAATGTACTTGTTTGAGCAGCTTAGTGCCTTTGGGTATATTTTCAGTAGATTGTTTTAGATGAGGTTAATAGTTATATCTATATGTATGTGTATATATATATATATATATATATATATATATATATATGTATATATGTATATATATAAATTGAAAGATTTTAATCGAAAATTATGCATAAATTACTGTATGTACAATAAAACCCATCTCTAGCATATCAGTTACAAATGAGTAACTATAGATCAAGACTAAGGATAAAGATAGAAGATAACATATCACTACAATGGAAAGGGGGATGAGAAGAATATATATATATATATATATATATATATATATATATATATATATATCATGAAGCACTTTCGGTAAAAACGTATTTGGCAAACTTGCTTGCTAACAGCAAGAAAATTTTATTGGGTCGAAAGTGTAAATCCCTACATACTCCGGAAATTGATGATGATGATGATGACGACTCCATATCATCATCATGTAAGCTCTTGTTGATTCTGATGAATAGATGTTTCAGGGAAAATTTTTATTGAAAATATATATGGCAAATGTGCCTACCACCAACAACATTTTTCTTTTCAACAGAAAGTGTGTACCCTTAAGGGAAAAACACTCCGCACTCCGCGCGAAATGTGACGCTGAATTCATATCAGTCATCATCTAAACTCTAGCTGGTAGATGTTTCAAGGAAATTTTTTGTATAAAAACATAGTTGTTGTCTCCCATGATGAATCCCCAATAGTGTAGTTCCGTGTTTATCTCTGTTGTGTGGGGAAATGTCGCAAAATTGATGTTTTACTTTGTTACGAGTAGGTGTAGTTGCTCTGTGTTTATATCCTAAAGAATGAGGTTGTTTATTGCCTCCAAAACTAATTGATACCATTACTAATTACAAACTAGTAACTTTACTCGTAACAAATGAGTAACTGTATCAAATAGCCTTCTTCTTCAGGATATAAAGACGGAACAATACTTTCTAACAAAGTCAAATAAGCGTCTATCAGTCGCTCACCTACGTAACTTGCTTTTGTTGGTGTGGTTGCTTTGTTTTTATATCCTAAAGAAGGGATTGCTGTTTACCTCCAGAACTAGTTGATACGGTTAATAATTTGCCTTATGTTGTGTTTTTAACGAAGGTTTTACTTTTTAGCTGCATTATTTGCTTGCATTTGTTATGAGTCGCTTATTACTTAAGTTATTACTTTCCTTATATACGTAGTATAATGTATAAGGAAAGTATTGTAACGGGGTCGAAAATTCAAATTACCCATTTCACCGTCAGCCCATAACACTTGGCGAGAAATTTAGCGCGACGTTGTCAACTTAGCGACTATTTCAAATATTGCCAAATTGATAAAAATGACGCCAAACGGGGAGTAATGTTTTGCAAATTCTGATTTCCACCATATGACGGGCATATCTTCTAGTATAAAGATATGCTCTTCTCTCCGTTTCTCTGTAACACTTGGTGATGCATTTGGCGAACTTCGAAAATAATCTAGCAAAGTATCGCCAATTTAGCTATATTTCTCCCTAGATGACGAAAATGTCGTCAAAATTGCAAAAATGACGCTTAATTGATGAATTAATTATTAAAATATTTTAATATATGGACTATATCGCTTATTGAGGATGCTATTAATATTGTTAATTATAGTTGCGCGAAAGTTAATCGAGTACTTTGAAATGGTTTATGTGTTGCCATCCGGAAAAGCGCCAAATGTGCAATTTAACATTAAAAACACTGTACCGTGGATCTTATACATTATTACTTTCCTTATATACATAATGTATAAGGAAAGTATTGTGACGGGGTCGAAAATTCGAATTCGAGTTTTCGACGGGAGAGCACGTTTCAAGTATCCTTGATTACGAATCGAACATTTTTGAAGTGATGTCTGTGTGTGTGTGTCAGTCAGTCTGTGGAGACGATATCTCACGAACGAATGGACCGATTCGAATGAACTTTGGTACAAAAATCACAATCCGTGAATACTGGAAGCCTAGTGCTTTAAAACACAATCGAATGTTCAGAACCTCCCTTAATTTTCGAGTGAAATTTTGAAAAAATCATAAAAAAATCAAAACCTTTAATAAAGTTACGCAAATAGACATTTCTTGTGTAATTTTTCCTTAGAAAACGATTGACATAAACTTTTGAACGCTAGCGTGAACCGTTCTCGAGATATTGCACATTTTTCAAATAAATTTATCAAAAAATTCCATAAATTAAAAAAAAAATATTAACTGTTGAGAAACATGCTCACTTTTCATATGTAATATCATGCGATAAATTGGGTGACATCATTGTCGTGGTTCTAGCTCGTTTCATTCATGAGAAAAGATACTTCGAATAATACTTTTGTATTTGAACGCCAATAGTCATTTATCTGTTATAAGAATAACTTATTTCTCCGTCCATAACGCTTGGCGAGATTTTAGCGACTTATTTGGTCGAATGTCGCCAACTTGGCGACTTTTTAAATGTTGCCCAATTAGCGAAAATCTCGCCAAATGGATAAAAATGTCGCTAAATCAATGAAAATGACGACTCATTGTCGAAAATTCAATATCTTGGAAAGATTATAAGTATCTACCATAAGAAAAACCTATTTTTTTTTTACTGTAAAAGTAGTAAATTCATTGCATTGTATAAGGAAAGTCATATGTTGTTGCCCACATCAGATTTTTTTTTGACTGTGAAAGAAGTAAATTCATTGCATTATATAATGAAAGCCATGTTCTGCCCACATCAGATTTTTACAGATGTATTAGGTTATGGGAGTTATCAAGAGATTGTTACAGGGAGTTCTTATTAGGAGTTTGAATTCTGGTCTATTTAGTTATTGGTTCAAATTCATTAAGGTACGTTTGTGCTTCCTCGGGAATGAGGTGTCGGTGAAACGAGATCGTACGGTTCACCGATTGATTCGCAATCCAAGATGTACGCGTTTTAGATATTTTTTGTTAGTTAATGAATATGAGGTATGCGGAACTAACAATCCTTTGTTTTTTTTTCTTCTAAGTGACCGTCAGGGAGTCGCGAGTGGACGATTATACTTCCGTGGAAAAAAAAATAAGCTTTTGTTATTATTTTCTTTTTAAGTCATCGTTAATTCTTTTTACACTTTCCCTGCAATACATGGTAATGTATAGGGAAAGTATTGGAATCATGCCGAAAATCGCAACTCGAGTTTTCGACAGATCTACACGTTTCGAGACCTCTAGAATACGAAAATACCATTTTTAGCGTGACGTCTGTGTGTGTGTCTATGTGTCTGTCTGTCTGTGCAGATTTTGTATCCACTCGAACTAAAAAACTAATGGACCGAATTTCACAAAATTTGGTAGGTATATCACTTGTGAGCGAGTCTGGTGCTGATTAGTTTTGGGAACGATTTGGAATAAAAGAACCCGCCTTTTTTTGCGAAATGGCCCGCAAAAGCTTGTATCCACTCTAACTGAAGAACTACTGGACCGAATTTCACAAAATTCGGTAGATGAGTCACTCTGGTGCTGATTAGATTTTGGTACGATTCGGAAAAAAATAACCTGCCTTTTTTTGCAAAATGGCCCGCAAAAATCGTCCAAATCTAAACTAAAGAACTAGGTATACTCAAATATATCCATTAAATGCTCGTTTAATACTTAATTTTTAACGACGAAAAGAATAAGACCAACCCCATTACACTAGGACTAGCCGTTCTCGAGATATTTTAGTTTCCGTATTTTCTCTCGCCACCTTTGAAAATAAATCCGGTTACCGAATGAGAACGAAAATTGAATTAAAAGTGAAATAAATTTAATTAAAATAAAGATATCGTTAATATAAGTCTGCAGGGAAAGTCATGTGCTGCCCACATCAGATTTTTATACTTTCCCCGCAATACATGATACATGATAATGTCGGGGGAACGTATTGAAATCGTGTCTAAAATTACAACTCGAGTTTTCGACTGATATACACATTTCGAGTACCCTAGAACACGGAAAAAAATATTTTTAGCGTAACGTCTGTGTATCTGTCTGTGCAATGTATGTATCCACCTCTTAACGCAAAAACGAATGGATCCAATTTCATAAAATTTGGAAAATAAGTCACTTGTGGGTTGCCCTGGTGCTAAATACAGAAGATTTTGGTACAATTCGAAAAAAGGGAACCTGCCCCCCTTTTTTTTTCTTCCACGAAATGGACTTCAAAAATTGTATGCAATATCCACTCTAGCTGAAAATCTAATTGACCAAATTTTACACACTTGTGCTAGTTAGATTTTGGTATAATTCGGGAATAAAGAACCGGCTCTTTTTTTATTTATTTACGAAATGGTCCGCAAAAGTGGTATATATCCACTCTAGCTAAAATTAATTGTCCAAATTCCACAACATTTGGTAGATAAGTCGCTTGTGCGTTACCGTATAGTGCTAGTTTGGTTTTGGTACGACTTGAAAGAAAAGAATCTGCCTTTTATGCAAAATGGCCCCCAAACTCTTCGAGATCTAAAAATGCTACAAATGTATCAATTACATGTTTGTTTTACACGTAATTTTTGACGACGATGAGAATAAAATCGACCCCTATTACTCTAAGATGGACCATTCTTGAAATATTGAAGTATTTTAATTATGAGGGACGGAAGACGTTTCTTACTGCAGTTAAAAAATTATTTAATGGAATTTCTTAAAATTTAGCTGTTACGTCCCTTGAGAATTTTACTGATACTTATTGGATTATAGCCTGATTCGAAAAAATAGAACCAACCCTCTTGCGAAATGGCCCGCAAAGATCGTGAAAATCTGAAATAAACGACTGAAATTGCTGAAATACAAGGTAGGATTAAAAAGTTCGGAGACTGGGCTGATATCTCCAACCCTGATTGGGGAAGAGGGGAACTATTTTACTGTGGCGTAGAGGCACATGTAACGCGAGATATGAAAAATAAGACGCAGGTTTTTTCAGACAATGCGTATGCATTGCACCTGCTGCAGCAGGTGCAATGTTTCTGTCGGCGATTTCCCCAAACGGCAGAATTTGATATTCGCACGTTGTTCTTCAAACGTCATTTCCTTTTTCGACGAACGAGTACAGTTCACTGACACGCATTGTCTGGAAAATCCCGGCACTCCGGACCTACTTCTTCCTTTTCACATCTCGCGTCACATGTGCCTCTGCGCCACGGTAAAATAGTTCCTCTCTCCTCCAATCAAGGTTGGAGATATCAGCACAGTCTCCGAACGTTTTGATCCTGCCTTGTATGTTAATTAATTACTTGTTCTTCATATAATTTTTGACTGCAAAGCGAATTAGACTGATCCCAATACTCTAGTATGAACCGTTCTCGGGAAATTAATTTTCCAAATGAAACGAAGATGCATTAAAAATGCAACTTAGATATAATATCAGAAAAGTATCTATGTTATTTTCTGCAATTAAACTCAGCATAATGCAACATGGAATAATAAATAAGAAAATTAATTTGAATCTGTAGTGAAAGTCATGTGCTGCCCACATCAGATTTTTCAACCTTGTTGTTTCAATTTAGATGTATTATTTCATTTCCATTTTTATTTTTATTAGTTTTTGTTTAAAATAATTGGGTCAAAACAGTAGCAAGTCTTTGTGGGATAATTATCGTACTGCATCATTTGTCCGCAGTTTTTGTACAACAGTTATTGTTTACTGCAAAAAGGATAATCCTTAGGAAATTAAAATTAGTTTGTTACACGGATTTATTTTCTTTCCATGCATATTTCTTGCCAATTTCTTCAGAGCTGCTTCAGTAGTAAACTGGGCATTTGCCTCATGATTGCTTTTTGTTGACCTCGTTTTTATCATCTGTGTACTTGTTATGTAACCGCACATCCTTCCATAGAAGATATAGAAAATGCTATAATGACTTTGTAATTGAAATTTTTTGTCTATTTTGCTCCTGTTTCGAGATAGGAATTAAAACTTTAATTCTCCACCACAGGCGCTGTAAACTGTTTCAATTGAAATGTTAAATAGATCCTAAAATGGAACCCCATATAAGAAATATGTACACAGAATTTAGAGAAAATGTGCTTGTGATCCCCTACCAGTAAGAATTTTGTGTTCATACTTATCTCCAAGAAAAAATGTTTGAGAATTCGCCCTTAAATGTCTTAATTCCTGCAGTTACGTAAATGTGATTCTTTTTTCTGCATAGCGTGAGTTGAAATATGATTTACTCATAAAGTAAGGAAGCGTGGGATGGGGGGGGGGGGGGGGCTCATTATCGCATAATTTAATCAGTGTATTTGATGCCATGAATTTTTCCACTCAGAAAACCACATTCTCCCGCACTCGAATTAAATTTAACGGTCATACTGTCTCGCGAACATAAATTATCAGCGTGTAATTAAGTTTTTTCTAATAAAACTTGAAAAAGATTATACGGTTAACATTATTCTTTTTAAATTTCTACGCTTAGAAGTTAATACCAAGGTACATAAATTGCGTTTTAGAAAGAAAATACTCAAAACTTTTTGTGCTTTATAGCTTCCTATTTATTTACTGTGACCGTTAATGACATCTTGAGTAAGTATATTCATTTAACTGTTCTTTGATTTTGTTGCCAATTTTTTAAACTAATTTTCGTAATTATTTTGAATACGAATTTCTAATTTTTATGTGTTCTCCTCCGGCAGTATTTATTGAGCTAGCTACACTTACAAAATATGCTTTCTTGCTATTGTATTTTCCAGTTAGTTGAGCATTCGACAATAACTTTTGAGTGGGTTGGAATGTTTAGTTTAAATTTATCAAGATACTATATTGTTTTTAAAATTAATAAATAATCTGTTGTGTCCAGCATATGTGTCCCTACTGGCGATGTATTATTGCCTGGTGTGACCTTACTGAATGACAAACTGCGAGGCTGTATGGAATAATCATATCTCGTTCAACTTGGTTAAATCTAGTCTAGTTCAAAATCAATAAGTTCCTTTGTTTCAAATTAAGCTCCTTTGTTTCAAATTAAGCATACCAAATTTCTTCAAATTATCTCAATATTTACTTTCCCTACAATACATTGTAATTACGGAAAGTATTAGAATCATGTCGAAAATCACAACTCGAGTTTTCGACGGATCTACACGTTTCAAGCACTATAGCTAGAACTCGAAACAACTATTTTTAACGTAGCGTGTGTGTGTGTGCGTGCGTGCGTGTTTGCTTGCAATATATGTATCCTCACTAGCTGAAAATCTAATTGACTAAATTTCACAAAATGTGGTAGATAAGTCACTTTACCCTAGCGTTGATTAGATTTTGGTACAATTCGGAAAAAAAAGAGCTTGCCTTTTTTTGCGAAATGGCCCTCAAAAAACAGCATGTATCCACACTAGCTGGTTTAATACTCTGGTGTTGATTCGATTTTGGTACAATATGGAAAGAAAGAACCTGTCTTTTTCTTTTTTTTTTCCCAAAATGTCCGGCAAAAATTATCAATATCTAAAAAAGACTACGTATACTCAAGTGTATCTGTTAAATGCTTGTTTTATACGTAATGTTTGACGACACGACGAAAAAATTAAGACCAACCCCCATTACTCTAAAATTAGCCTGATTCTTTCTGTTCGAATCGTACCAAAATCTAATCAGCACCAAAGTATCCAACAGGTGATTTATCTACCAAATTTTGTGAAATTGAGTCCAATAGTTTTCAGTTTAAAGTTGATACATACTCTTTTGCCGGTCATTTTTGCAATAAGATAATTGAGTCCAATAGTTTTCAATTTAAAGTTGATACATACTCTTTTGCCGGTCATTTTTGCAAGATTGTTTTATACTGAATCGTGTCAAAATTGAATCAACACCAAAGTATCCAACAGGTGATTTATCTACCAAATTTTGTGAAATTGAGTCCAATAGTTTTCAGTTTAGAGTCTAATCTAATCAGCACCAAAGTATCCAACAGGTGATTTATCTACCAAATTTTGTGAAATTGAGTCCAATAGTTTTCAGTTTAGAGTCTAATCTAATCAGCACCAAAGTATCCAACAGGTGATTTATCTACCAAATTTTGTAAAAATTGAGTCCAATAGTTTTCAGTTTAAAGTTGATACATACTCTTTTGCCGGTCATTTTTGCAATAAGATAATTGAGTCCAATAGTTTTCAATTTAAAGTTGATACATACTCTTTTGCCGGTCATTTTTGCAAGATTGTTTTATACTGAATCGTGTCAAAATTGAATCAACACCAAAGTATCCAACAGGTGATTTATCTACCAAATTTTGTGAAATTGAGTCCAATAGTTTTCAGTTTAGAGTCTAATCTAATCAGCACCAAAGTATCCAACAGGTGATTTATCTACCAAATTTTGTGAAATTGAGTCCAATAGTTTTCAGTTTAGAGTCTAATCTAATCAGCACCAAAGTATCCAACAGGTGATTTATCTACCAAATTTTGTAAAAATTGAGTCCAATAGTTTTCAGTTTAAAGTTGATACATACTCTTTTGCCGGTCATTTTTGCAATAAGATAATTGAGTCCAATAGTTTTCAATTTAAAGTTGATACATACTCTTTTGCCGGTCATTTTTGCAAGATTGTTTTATACTGAATCGTGTCAAAATTGAATCAACACCAAAGTATCCAACAGGTGATTTATCTACCAAATTTTGTGAAATTGAGTCCAATAGTTTTCAGTTTAGAGTCTAATCTAATCAGCACCAAAGTATCCAACAGGTGATTTATCTACCAAATTTTGTGAAATTGAGTCCAATAGTTTTCAGTTTAGAGTCTAATCTAATCAGCACCAAAGTATCCAACAGGTGATTTATCTACCAAATTTTGTGAAATTGAGTCCAATAGTTTTCAGTTTAGAGTCTAATCTAATCAGCACCAAAGTATCCAACAGGTGATTTATCTACCAAATTTTGTGAAATTGAGTCCAATAGTTTTCAGTTTAGAGTCTAATCTAATCAGCACCAAAGTATCCAACAGGTGATTTATCTACCAAATTTTGTGAAATTGAGTCCAATAGTTTTCAGTTTAGAGTCTAATCTAATCAGCACCAAAGTATCCAACAGGTGATTTATCTACCAAATTTTGTGAAATTGAGTCCAATAGTTTTCAGTTTAGAGTCTAATCTAATCAGCACCAAAGTATCCAACAGGTGATTTATCTACCAAATTTTGTAAAAATTGAGTCCAATAGTTTTCAGTTTAAAGTTGATACATACTCTTTTGCCGGTCATTTTTGCAATAAGATAATTGAGTCCAATAGTTTTCAATTTAAAGTTGATACATACTCTTTTGCCGGTCATTTTTGCAAGATTGTTTTATACTGAATCGTGTCAAAATTGAATCAACACCAAAGTATCCAACAGGTGATTTATCTACCAAATTTTGTGAAATTGAGTCCAATAGTTTTCAGTTTAGAGTCTAATCTAATCAGCACCAAAGTATCCAACAGGTGATTTATCTACCAAATTTTGTGAAATTGAGTCCAATAGTTTTCAGTTTAGAGTTGATACATACTCTTTTACCGGTCATTTTTGCAATAAGATAATTGAGTCCAATAGTTTTCAGTTTAGAGTTGATACATACTCTTTTGCCGGTCATTTTTGCAATAAGATAATTGAGTCCAATAGTTTTCAGTTTAGAGTTGATACATACTCTTTTGCCGGTCATTTTTGCAATAAGATAATTGAGTCCAATAGTTTTCAGTTTAGAGTTGATACATACTCTTTTGCCGGTCATTTTTGCAATAAGATAATTGAGTCCAATAGTTTTCAGTTTAGAGTTGATACATACTCTTTTGCCGGTCATTTTTGCAATAAGATAATTGAGTCCAATAGTTTTCAGTTTAGAGTTGATACATACTCTTTTGCCGGTCATTTTTGCAATAAGATAATTGAGTCCAATAGTTTTCAGTTTAGAGTTGATACATACTCTTTTGCCGGTCATTTTTGCAATAAGATAATTGAGTCCAATAGTTTTCAGTTTAGAGTTGATACATACTCTTTTGCCGGTTATTTTTGCAATAAGATAATTGAGTCCAATAGTTTTCAGTTTAGAGTTGATACATACTCTTTTGCCGGTCATTTTTGCAATAAGATAATTGAGTCCAATAGTTTTCAATTTAAAGTTGATACATACTCTTTTGCCGGTCATTTTTGCAAGATTGTTTTATACTGAATCGTGTCAAAATTGAATCAACACCAAAGTATCCAACAGGTGATTTATCTACCAAATTTTGTGAAATTGAGTCCAATAGTTTTCAGTTTAGAGTCTAATCTAATCAGCACCAAAGTATCCAACAGGTGATTTATCTACCAAATTTTGTGAAATTGAGTCCAATAGTTTTCAGTTTAGAGTCTAATCTAATCAGCACCAAAGTATCCAACAGGTGATTTATCTACCAAATTTTGTGAAATTGAGTCCAATAGTTTTCAGTTTAGAGTCTAATCTAATCAGCACCAAAGTATCCAACAGGTGATTTATCTACCAAATTTTGTGAAATTGGGTCCAATAGTTTTCAGTTTAGAGTCTAATCTAATCAGCACCAAAGTATCCAACAGGTGATTTATCTACCAAATTTTGTGAAATTGAGTCCAATAGTTTTCAGTTTAGAGTCTAATCTAATCAGCACCAAAGTATCCAACAGGTGATTTATCTACCAAATTTTGTGAAATTGAGTCCAATAGTTTTCAGTTTAGAGTCTAATCTAATCAGCACCAAAGTATCCAACAGGTGATTTATCTACCAAATTTTGTGAAATTGAGTCCAATAGTTTTCAGTTTAGAGTTGATACATACTCTTTTACCGGTCATTTTTGCAATAAGATAATTGAGTCCAATAGTTTTCAGTTTAGAGTTGATACATACTCTTTTGCCGGTCATTTTTGCAATAAGATAATTGAGTCCAATAGTTTTCAGTTTAGAGTTGATACATACTCTTTTGCCGGTCATTTTTGCAATAAGATAATTGAGTCCAATAGTTTTCAGTTTAGAGTTGATACATACTCTTTTGCCGGTCATTTTTGCAATAAGATAATTGAGTCCAATAGTTTTCAGTTTAGAGTTGATACATACTCTTTTGCCGGTCATTTTTGCAATAAGATAATTGAGTCCAATAGTTTTCAGTTTAGAGTTGATACATACTCTTTTGCCGGTCATTTTTGCAAGATTGTTTTATACTGAATCGTGTCAAAATTGAATCAACACCAGGGTCACTCACAAGTAACTTTACCCAATTTTGTGAAAGTGAGTTTTTCTTAAATAGGATGAATATTTTAGATTCTGTGTATAATTTTCGACCCCCCCCCCCCCCTAAAAAAATATATATTATCTTCGATTAGTTTATAACATTTACTCAGATATACGATTACATTTCGAACGATACCCGCCGGCCCCCTACTATCAGATAGGTAGATATCCTAAAGAGTAGATGGAGTCTTCCTATGTTTTCCAATACTAGAAATCTGAGGGTAACATCTCACTCTGAACTCTCACTTTTACGGGACAAAGCAAAATGAAGGGGAAATTGTAAATTTCTCTATTTTTGAAATATATGTTTGAAACTTCAAATATAAGTAGAAATCCTAACAATTAATAATGCGTCAAAAAACCATTTCGATTCTGATGATGAGATAAAAATGACTGAGATAGATTCTTTTTTTTCCCCCTCCAGAAAGTTTGATTTTGGCTCATTAAATTTGGCATGGTACGATCATTGAGAAGAAATACTATATTGCTCCTCCACACGGGTACGACTCACAAAATGGCAAGCAGCCAGGCCAGTTCAGGGATTTTCAAAACGGATACAAGTTGGAATAACTGTTAGTATTTTCAAAATAAATTGACTGAAAGATAGAAGTGGAAATTCTAAATTTGTTAACTCTTTACTTATGTTTGAAATTTATAATATAAGTATTTATTATTATTATTATTAGCAATGTGTCCAAAAATCATATGATATCGGTATTGATAAAAGACTGAGATAATTTTATTTTTAACTGTTTCGCCTTGTCAAAATGTTGATAGGAAATATATATATATTCGAATGCTTTATTGATTTCTGGCTGGTCAAAAGTTTTTCAAAAAGCAAATAAATTGGCAACTTTGCAGTGAGACACAGGGTCATTTGTCCGCGTAATGCGGTACGCTACGGGGTGCAGTCGATTATAGTGCCCTGATTTAAACTAAACAATCGCGGCGTCTGTCATTAGTCATGACCAGAGCCTGGATTTTGCCCATTTTTCTCCTGATTACAGGATCGTAAGATTGTAAGGCATATACACCTGTCCCCCGATTTACACGGAAGATAGGTTCTGCACAAAACCGTGTAAATTGAAATCTTGGATTTTGCTAAGTAAAATCATGTAAAACGAAAATAACCTCAAAACACTTGAATTTAGAGAAAATGTGTCCCGATTTACACGGAAGATAGGTTCTGCACAAAACCGTGTAAATTGAAATCTTGGATTTTGCTAAGTAAAATCGTGTAAAACGAAGATAACCTCAAAATGTGCAGGATTCAGTCATTTATTTAAGTAAAACAAAAGTGAGACATCTTAGAAAACTTAAAATTATACTTTGTTTATAAAACAACAAACATATGAATGTAGTAATATAACATATTTAATTTATTTTACATTAGGAACAAAGAACAAAAAAACAAAAAGACCCTTAAAAATTAATTATAAGTTTAATCACTGTCATCACTTTCATGTACTATCAGTCTTTTCTTTCTGATAGGTATGATGTCACTTTCATCACTTGAGCTTTCTTGATGCGATTCTGGCTCAATGGTTGACGAATTAGGCAAGATCTCGGGTTGACAAGACTTTGTCATGAAATCGGTAATTAACAATTGCGTAGATTTTTTTGCTAAATCTTTATAGACCTCTTCATATAGATTTAAGCATTTACGAAGGTCTCGCTAGAATCGGAGAGCTCGATCAACATTTATTTGTGTCATATTGTAAGAAATGGTTGCCCAATTTTCTTCTCAAATCAAGTCCTACGCTTATTATTCTTGCTGTGAACGCAACTGGTTCAGATTGCTCTTCATCAGAATCATTGTCTTCATCATGTTTGTTTGTTTCACGAATCATGTTAATTAAATCATCTTCATTCAATTCTTCATCAGCCATTATTTCTTCAATATCTGCCTGAGCTAAATCTTCAAAACCTTCTCCTCCTATAGTATGGGCCAACTCATCAGTGATCTGAGAATATTCATGCTCTACTGGTGATTTATCATTACCACTTTCAACAACATCCGGCCATATTGCTTTCCAGCAGGCGTTGATCCTTGATTGTTTGATCTGAGTGTATGACAGTCCAACATGCTTAACACAATATAAAATTGTAAATTTCTTCCAAACATCCATCAGAGTAAGAGATTCATCATTCTCCATTTGTTCTAAGATATACCTGAAAGTTTGCTTGATGTACAGTGCTTTAAAAGTCGAAATTATCCCTTGATCTAACAGTTGTAATAAGGAAGTTGTATTCTTTGGTAAAAAAACAACTTTTACATTTTCGTGTTATAAATCTGGAGGATGGCCTGGTGCATTATCAATTAATAGAAGGCTCTTAAAAGGCAATCCCTTTTTAGTTAAATAATTTTTGACATCTGGAACAAAGAAGTTATGGAACCATTCATTGAAAGCTATGGCAGTGGCCCATGCTTTTCTATTAGCCATCCAATAGACAGGACGGTTTTTGATATTTATTCCTTTGAATGATCGTGGTGATTTTGATTTGTTAATTACCAATGGTTTCATCATATAATCGCCAGAAACATTGCAACAGAAAAGAACTGTTATACGACTTTTCACTACTTTATGACCACTAGCTGATTTGTGAGCTTTGGCTATAAAGGTTCTTTCCGGCATTTTTTTCCAGAATAATCCGGACTCGTCAGCATTGAAAACCTGACCTGTAGGAGTTAGCGGCAATGATTTCACCAAGTTTTGCCGGATATTGTTGTGCCACATCCGAATCAGCAGATGCACTTTCACCTTTCATTCTCAGATTATGTAAAGAATGTCTTTGTTTGAATCTCTCGAACCACCCATAGCTTGCGGAAAAAGATACCTTCTTTTCATCGGACGAAGTCGACGGCGACTGATTCTTAAGTGATTGATAAATCTTCAAAGCTTTATGTAACAGCATTGGTATCGATCGGGATTCGCTTTTGAGTTTGGTCTTTTATCCATATCACTAAGGCTTTTTCCTTATTTTCCATTGTAACATCTCTAACATATGAAGTCGTACTCATACTGCTGCAGGTTCCAGCTGCTACACTTTTTCTAATGGAGTCTTCATTTTTTCTTATTGTCCTTATTGTGGCTTTATTCATGGAGTAAAATTTAGCAACATCCGTTACTCTTTCTCTATTATGTAGACGGTCTAATATTTGAATTTTAGTTTCTAAAGAAATAACTTTTCTTTTCATTTGATTTTTCTTCAAATCCTTTGACATTATAGAACCTTAACAAATTCACGCAAACTAGAAAGATGCAAGAAAAACTATAAATGTTAAAAACTTACCAGTTCAAAAGATAAACGCACAATAATATAAGCTTTGCTGCTAAAATGTTTCTTCTGCACTATGTACTTGCATGAACCGAATAGCTTTACTGTTGTGAAATACATACGGGGATTTTCCTATACGGGGATTCCCCATTACAGGGATTCCCCATTACAGGGATTCCCCTATTACGGGGATTTTCCTATACGGGGATTCCCCATTACAGGGATTCCCCTAAATGTATATATTTTACAACACCGGGAATCCCCTGTTGTTTTCATCAGTGTTACCAAAGGAATAAAATTCAAAAATGTCATCAAATCTTTGTACAGGCGTATATGGAGCGGGATATACATTTTTATCAATTTTTTGAAATCTGGTAATTTATAAACCGTGTAAAAGCGAAATCGTGTAAAACAAGTGCCGTGTAAATCGGGGGATAAGTGTATATCTATATACGGTGGTCGCACTGAAATTTTTGAGATACGGCTAAGTGGTACAAGTTAAACTTACCAACTTTTAGGAGTGTTCAAAGTACTCCCCTCCAACATCAATGCACTTTTGTAGGCAAATTTTCCAAAGATTAAATGCTTCAAGCTCTTCATTTCTTGGAATAGATGAAAAATATGTTTTTATAGCATCATCAATCTCATCTTCGGAATGAAAACGACGCCCGCGTAATTTTTTTTTAGATTAAAAAATAGCCAAGAGTTACACATAGCAAGATCGGGAGAATAGGATGGATGATGTTCTATCACTTTGATATTTTTTGTTCAAGAAATTCGACTGTCATTCTTGCTGAATGAGAAGATACATTATCATGGTGAAGAATGAGTCCCCTAATATTCACTTCCTGAAGAATTTCTGGAGGATACTTAGTGGTGTACCAGTTCTTCATCCAGGAGAGAATTTCGAACTCTTCTAAACTCTGTAAGCCATCTGGATAATCTCGCACACCAAAATTTTCGATTTTCCGAATAATTCTGAAACGCGAATTACTCAAAAATCTACGTTATTCGGGGATTGCTTATTTTGGGACCGTTGATTTTCAACAGGTATTCGGCTAGTCAATATCTATTTCAGGCTCTAAAGGATCCACTATCCAAATCTTTTAGTGACTATAAAAACCTATTTTGAGGGTTATCGCCTATAAATGTCTCTTTTAAGGGTTAGTGCCTACGTATATACCTATTTTAAATGTTCAGCCTATATTTTATTTATTTTCCTTGCTTTTAATTAATATTTCGTTAGAAAAATTTTCACACCGTTTCTTTATTATTTCTGATAAGCTCGAACATCACGCCTGCTGCGCGGATATACACGGATTACATAAGTGGGCTGAGCGTCCAATGAGCTCGCTAAGCGTCCCTTCAGTGACGCTAATTAAGGGTGTGAACACCGTCCATTCGAGGAAAAAGTATTTTTTGATGGAGAGAGGGGGGGGGGAGGTCTTGGTGGTTATTCCCACTTTTTCATCTAATTTTGATCTTTCTTAGCCGCTGCTGCTCCGATTAATATGCAATTTTCACTCTCATTTAGGGCGTATGCGCCCGCTGGGTGAATATATGCGAATTACGTAAGCGGGCTAAGCGGTTAATGCGCCCTCAAGTGTCCGTTTGTTAACAAAGTCCACGTATCGGTTAAAGCGCTTGGGACAAAGACGCTTATTTAGGTCGTATCACGCCTCTACTACGTGACTGTAACCGAATTGCAAACGTGCGTAGTTCATTAGCGGCGTTTGCTGACTTTACCAATCCTTGGGCCTATTGGCCAGGCGACCATTTGCACAATACAAATTTGGCGGCGCACAGACTGCCAAAGAGGTTTATTTAGGGTGTACTTCTCCAGCAGCGTGTAGGTACGTGTATTACATACGTGCACTGGGCGTCCTATGTGTACGTTAAGGGGCTTATTGATAAAATATGCTAGCAGTCAGAGCGTACTGCGCCTGCGCAGCGTACCAAAGATGCACAGTTCAGTCATTTCACGCCCATTAAGCGGGTGTATCAAACTTGCAAAAGTGATGTGAGTGCCGGCTAAGCGGTCACGTATTAACAAAAACCGTGTATCGGCCGAAGCGCCCGTGTGCAGTGAGCGAAAGACGTTTGTTTAGGACGTATTACGAACGCTGCGTGGGTGAACCCCTATTACATAAATATATTGAGCGTATTATGTGCACGCTAAGCGGATGCTTATTTACAAGGGACGTTTAGCGGACAAAGTGCACTGCTCCCACAGTTTATTATGACATATAATGTCGGCTGGGCGGGTTTACCCTGGTTGCAAAAGTGGACTGAGTGGCGTATGTGACTGCTAAACGGCTACTCATTAACAAAGACTGCGTGGAGGCCGAAACGTCTGAACAGTGCTCCAAAGATGTTTATTTAGGATTTATCAAGCCCGCTGCGTGGGTTTTTCCCGGATTGCATAAGTGGACTGATCGGCTTATGTGTATGCTAAACGGGCGCTTAGCGGCCAAACTGACCTCATCTGTGATTGGACTAGCTAACATGTGACAAATAATTCCGTGACAGCTCACCTGTGATTTCATAACCCGTGATTGTACTATATCGGTGTCCTTTTTTACTTTTTATTGCCTATTTATATTGCTTACTTTGACTTTTTAAGTGCCTATTTTAAGTACTTATTTTATCACTTTAGTGCCTATTTTACCTCTTTAGTGCCTATTTCGCATGCCTATTTTGAGATTTTTAGTGCCTATGAATCCGGGTCCTAGAGTCATGAACATCGTGGTATGGCGCAGCGTCATGTCTGCTTGCGTATATCCGGGTTCATTTGGGGGGGGGGGGGGGGTTATGTGTTGGACTTATATATCGTTTTTCTGTATTTGATATCAAATATGAATGTAGAATTAAAATAATTTTTCAGGAAGCAACGCTAAGAACTTACAGGGTTCAACTGCACAGCAAAGTGTAATCACCTCATCAAGTCTATTATCACTCCCTTTGCTCACATCATCAATTTAGATGGAAGACGACTTCCTCGTAATTAATGAATCATTTTCCGCGATCTCATTGAGGGATTGTTCCGTTTGTTTGCAAAGCCCTGTCAGGCATTGGCGCACACTTGAAATTTCTAACCATTCTTTGGCGTTAGTCTGAATGGTCCATAGACACTGTTGGCGCTTTATCTTTTAAGTTCATTGTATTTTGGCTTCTCATCATCTTGCGAAGATAAGGCGCTTTCTTTTCCATTAGTTCTGTTTGTTCATCCCCATATCTTGGCTATTGCTGAATTGCATTATTTTATGTTAATGATTCTTGTGGGTGCTTTTTTAGAAATATGGCAACGGTCCGGTAAATTGGCCATCGTTAGTTCTATTTATCTTTATCTTATTTATTGATTGAAGTGGAAATAAATATTTGTTTGGCGTGTTCCTCGGTATTTCATGACTTTCATTTTCAGACCATTTTATGTTCAGCCATGCTCGAGGTTGTATACGATACCGCATGAACGAATGGATGTTCCTCCATGAAATTTTATATTTCGATAAATTACTTTGACGAAAGTATAAATTAAATTAACTTTCTTGTAATTTTTATGATTAGAACATATTACTATAGAATTCCGAAAATAGCCTTAATCTTTTTTTAAGAAAATATCGAGAAAAATAAAAAAGGTGTTATAATTAGAGCTAGGATTTAAAGACACTAAAAATTTCAAAATATGCACCGTAAAAGGTAAAATGGGCACTATAAAGTAAAAAATCTGATGTGAGCAACACATGACTTTCCTTATATAATGGAATAAATTTACTACTTTAACAGTAAAAAAATAGGTTTTTCTTATAGTAGATACCTATATTCTTTCCAATATATTGAATTTTCGACGATTAGTCGTCATTTTCATTGATTTAGCGTCATTTTAATCCATTTGGCGCGATTTTCGTTAATTTGACAACATTTCAAAAAGTCGCCAAGTTGGCGACATTCCGCCAAATTCGCCGCCAAAAGCTCGCCAAGCTTTTACTGACGGAGAAATAAGTTATTCTTATAGCAGATAAATGACTATTGGCGGTCAAATACAAAAGTATTACTCGAAGTATCTTTCCTCATGAATGGAACGATCTAGATCCACGAGAATGATGTCACCCAATTTATCGCATGGTATTACATATGAAAAGTGAACATGTTTCTCAATTGGAAATATATTTTTTTATTTTATGACTTTTTGATATTTTTTTTGAAAAATGTGCAATATCTCGAGAACGGTTCATGTTAGTGTTCTAAAATTTATGTTAATCGTTTTCTAATGAAAAATTACATAAGAAATGTCTATTTGCATAACTTTATTAGCGGTTTTGATTTTTTGACGGATTTTTTCAAAATTTCACTCGAAAATTTAGGGGGGGGGGGGTCTGAACATTCGATTACATTTCAAAACAATAGGCTTCCAGTGTTTATGGATTGTGATTTTTGTACCAAATTTCGTTCGAATCGGTGCATTCGTTCGTCAGTTATCGTCTCCACAGACTCACTGACACACACACACACACACACACACATACTTTCACACACACACACACACACACACAGAGACATCACTTCAGAAATGTTTGATTCGTGATCAGGGATGCTTGAAACGTGCTGTCCCGTCGAAAACTTGAATTCGAATTTTCGACCCCGTCACAATACTTTCCTTATACATTATGTATATAAGGAAAGTAAAAAGGACACTGAAATAGTGCAACCACAAGCAGTGCTTCTTTCAGGGCTTTTTGGCAGGGGGGGGGGGTGAGATATAAGTTTTTCTATTTTGCCCTATATAAATATATCTAAATGCTGTCGCGTAAATAGAAACTATGTTAACATAAAATGTCTGCGCCCCCCCCCCCTCCGGACGTATGCCTGACCGAAACACTGATCACAAGTTTTAAAATTATTGTTCATCAAGTCATATTCATATATCGTTTTGTTAAGGGGGAAAAAAACAG
This sequence comes from Amaurobius ferox, assembly GCA_951213105.1. NCBI lineage: Eukaryota > Metazoa > Arthropoda > Arachnida > Araneae > Amaurobiidae > Amaurobius > Amaurobius ferox. The sequence continues at coordinate 138,974,987 of OX578145.1, forward strand.
CGCACATATGAATTGTTACAGTAGCCCACGACCTTTACTGCAATTTATAAACCTGAAAAAGTACCGTACAAAAACAAAACACTGGACACACTTTTATTAATATATCTCATTTATTGATGACAACTTGCTATCAAATGCATTTCGATATTTGCTGGTGTAAAAGAACGTACCTTTGGTCTGTTAAAATTTTCTTTAAATTTGAGAAAACCCGATCCACGTCGCATAATATCGCAGACGCACAATTGGAAGTCACATGTCTAGAACCGGAAGTGGAGATCCTTTGTGAAACCCTCCACCCCCCCTTCCCACACTATCTTTTAGAATTGAATGCTGAATCTGCATGCGTTATCATCTAAGGTCTATCTATAGCCAATCTCGAGAAATAGATATGGCAAGTAAATTGAAAATGTTTGAACAAAAAATGAAAACAGAACCGGAAGTGAAAATCCTTAGTAAATCCCCACTCTTCTAGCTCCTTCCGAATTTGATGTTGAATCCGTGCCAGTCATTATCTAATTCTATCTTGATTAGATCCTGAGAAATAGATGCTTCAGGAACCTGAGAAATAGATGCTTCAGGAACAATTTAGTAAAAACAATTATAATGGCAACGTTTTTGCCCCAAGAAAAGCAGGGAAAATAATTAAAAAATTGATAAAAGTCTTAAAATAAGCATACGGAGGCACTAACTCTTGAAATAGGCATTTATAGGCGTTAACCCTTGAAAATAGACATTTATAAGCACTGTGAGATTTGAATATAGGACCCTGAGGGGTTTAAACAGGAAATAGTAGAAATTTTCGAGCCTAAATGAGAAGAAAAGTTCTGAAATTCAATTTATATATTAAATAGCAAAATATAATACGCCAGAAATGTTATTTTCGAAACCAAATTACATCTTAAGGGCCATGCTCTTAAAATCAAGTACATATACAGTCCCTTGTTACAGGGCGTATGGCCATCGTAGGTATGTATGCATGCATGCCTGTCCGTGAAAACACCCAAAACAAACTCGAGTTTATTCCTCTTAGTTATGCCTTCTTGTGTATTTTTGGCATTAACACACCTCAGCACGTTTCGATGTTTATTTAAAACATTAGTATGTGGTATCGCATTTTATCGGTCGCTGCGTTCATTTTTTTTTTTCCTTTTGCGGTGTTCCGGAAAATGCTGTCTCATTAAAAAGTACAATTTGTGCTTTTGTACTTCAATAATGACTGTGCAGAGCTGGTAACATTCTGATATGCGTCACGCATCTACTTTTCTGGGATGTTACTCGAGAAAATATCTTGCACCCTTCAGGGCCGCCGATACAATATTGTGCCCCCCCCCCCCCCCTACAAACATTTATCACTGGCCCCCTCCATATTTAAATTTCCTTCCTTGTGATTTTTTCAAGTCTTCAAAGAAAGAAAACCAGGACCCTACTTGAGTGGTGTATACCACCCTCAGCCCCCGCTGGCCGGTCCTGCACTCTGTTTTGCATTGTAGAAGTCTGCACGAACTCAAGTTCGATCCCCTGAGCTTAAACCCAGCACAATCCACGGACCTGTTCACTCCTCATAACGTTACGGGCCGGCCGTGGCTCCGGTTTAATTTTGAAAATTTTAGGCAGGATGATTTCCCTGTTTTTGAAAAGTTATGAATCTATATATATATTAAAAAAAAAGTATGTATGTATGTATGATGCAACTCACGGGAGAACGGCTGAACCGAATTTGATGAAATTTGGTGGGTAACTTTGAACTAGCACCACTTAAAATTTAGTCCATGTTTCGAGTTTCTACGAGTGGTTCTCGAGATATTAGTGAAAAACGAAACTTTCGTTTGTCTCATCATCACGGGAGAACGGCTGAACCGTATTTAATGAAATTTGGTGGGTAGCTTTGAAATAGCCCCCCATAAATTTAGTCTAAATTTCGAGTTTATAAGACTAGCTGTTGTCGAGATATTGATGGAAAACGAAACTTTTCCTAGGAGTTCTACTCTCTAACTCCATGATTCCCAATGAAAAAGGTTGGAAATCGCTGGTTTTAACGTGAAAGTCAATTGAGTCTCTTGAGTTTTATGGGAGTTTATAGAACGTATTAGTCGCTTTTGAAAATCACAGGTTTGAAATATGAACTTAAATGGAAAATATCATCATGGTTTATTTTTCACAGGCTTACTCAACAACGAAAAGTATTAAGAAATCAAAATGGTTATTTAATTATCAGCAATTTATGAGGAAGATTCTTTCTTATATCATCTATATATATAAAGAAGAAAAGTATGTATGTATGTATGTATGTATGATCCAACATCACGGGAGAACGGCTGAACCGAATTTGATGAAATTTGGTGGGTAGTCTCGAAATAGTTCCACTTAAAATTTAGTCTACGTTTCGAGTTTCTACGACCAGTGGTTCTCGAGATATTAGTGAAAAACAAAACTTTCGTTTGTATTATCACGGGAGAACGGCTAAACCGAATTTAATGAAATATGGTGGGTAGCTTTAAAATAGCCACCCATAAATTTTGTCCAAGTTTCGAGTTTCTAAGACCAGGGGTTGTCGAGATATTAATAGAAAACGAAACTTTCTCCTAGGAGTTCTACTCTCTAACTCCATGATTCTCAACGAAAAAGATTGGAAATGATGAATTAATACAATATGAATTAATATGGAAACTATCACCGTGATTTATTTCTCACAGGATTACTCAACAACGAAAAGTATTAAGAAATCACAAGAAAGATCAATCATGCATAAAGCATTGATTATGAAACACTTTCCAACTTTAATTTTATTTAAATATCTCTAAAATGCTATACATTCAGTGGTAATATATCACAATACTGCAATAATTAATTATATTTGAAAATTTAAAACTTCATCGAAAAATACGAACTTGATTCAAATGATGTCATCGAAGTATAAATCGCCTGACTCCCAGTGTAAAAGCAGTAAATATTTCATTCATACATTTTTATTTCATTCATCACAGTACTACAATAATTTATTTTACTTAAAAACTTAAAACCATGGAGGCCAAAGTAATTTAACTCTATGCATGAAACTTCATCGAAGAAGTCTGCCATTAAATCGTCTGCTTCTTTATGTAAAATCAATGAATTCATATCATCTATATTGCAGACTCCTGAATAAAATAATTTTGCGTCAAAGAAATTCAGCAATTCTTATACAACTCATCTTGCAGCCTAATCAGTTTGCATTCTCCAGAAGTAAAAATTATATTTCGTTGTAGAAATAATCGAAGTTTGATGATCATTTAAACTCAAATATATTGTAATTGTGTTGTTTCAGAATACAGATGCACAGAAATTAAGCAAAAATAAAGCAGTTTTAGGACGGATACAACACTAAATTCAAATTAAAAAGAACGTTAAAAATCACAATTTTGACACAATATGGATGGTATTGATCATTTAAATTCAAATATATTGTAATTGTGATGTTTCAAAATACAGATGCATAGAAATTAAGCAAAAATAAAGCGGTTTTAGGACGGATACGACACTAAATATAAATTAAAAATAATTTTAAAAATCACGATTTTGACACAAGATGGATGCCATATTTTATTTTGAAGTGGGTCACGTGATCTCTTCATATAATGGTCACGTGATCTCTTCATATAAAGGGTTTAATTATTATTTTAATTGTTATTTAAAAAAAAAAAAACTACTTAATATATTTTGCTGGAGATTTTTTTCATGAACATGGGATAATTTGAATATTTCCTAAAACTTTCGAAGCAATTTGTGAATTTTCATTCACTTAAAAATGTTTAAAAAATAAAGTCCCATAGGATTCAATGTATTTCATTTTTTCAACCCGGGTTCAATCCAAAACTAATTGGGTGATATTATTCATTTATATTCCCATAGGTCCCACAGACTGTCTGCACAACATACTAAAATTTTATTTTGATAAAGTCAGTTTTACGGCAGTTATCCTGCTAACGGACATACAGATAGACAGAATGAACAAAGTCTTAAACACTTTTCAACTATGTTGTTAAGTGTTAACAAGAAAGATCAATCATGCTTAAAACATTGATTATGAAACACTTTCCAACTTCAATGCAATTTTATAGGTAATATTTTGAAACTTATCACAATACTGCATTAATTTATTATATTTGAAAACTTAAACCTTCATCGAAAAAAATGAACTTCATTCAAATGACGGCATTGAAATATAAATTGCCTGGTTTAAACATCTCTAAAATGTTATACATTCCTCGGTAATAGTTTTAGAATTATCATAATACTACGATAATTTATTATATTTGAAAACTTCATCGAAAACAACTGAAATTAATTCAAATGACGTCATAGAAAAAATAACACGCCTGGATCTCTATAAAAACAGGATTTCATTCATAACTTTCTCCCAATCATTCCATTCATCACTACTATAATAATAATATCATCACTACTACTATAATAATACTATAATAATTTATTTTATTTAAACATTTTGTTAAGACCATGGAGCTGCAAAAAATTAAACTCTATGTTTGAAACTTCATCGAAAAAAAATCGTCCTTCTCTTTATGAAATCAGTTAATATTTCATTCATATCAGCCATGCAGACTCCATGGACTAAATTATTTTGTGTTAAAAAAAATACAGGAATTCTAATACAACTCATTCTACATATTTTGCTGTTTACATTTTACATAGGTGAAAAATAGGCTTAGTTGTAGAAATAATCAAATTTAGATGAGCATTTAAACTCAAATATATTGTCATTGCGTTGTTTCAGTATGTAGATGCACAGAATTTAAGCAAAAATAAAGTAGTTTTAGGACGGATACAACACTCAATATGAATTAAAAAGAACTTAAAAAAATCACGATTTTGAAACAAGATGGATGCCATATATCATTTTGAAGTGGGTCATGTGATCGTTTCATATCATGGTCACGTGATCGTTTCATATAAGAGGTGTAATTATTATTTTAATTTTTATTTAAAAAACTACTGAATATATTTCGCTGAATTTTTTTTATATATTTTATGGAACAATTTGAATATTACCTAAAATTTTCGAAGCAATTTGTGAATTTTAAATCCGCTTAAAAAATGTTTGAAAAATTGGGTCCCATAGGGCTCAATGTATTTCATTTTTTCGACCCGGGTTCAATCCAAAACTAATTGGGTGATATTATTCATTTATATTCCCATAGGTTCTACAGACCGTCTGAACAACATACTAAAATTTCATTTTGATTAAGTCATTTTTACGGCAGTTATCGTGCTAACGGACAGACAGACAGACAGAATGAACAAAGTCATAAACACTTTTCAACTTTGTTGTAGTAAAGTGTTAAAAATAGTTATTTAATTATCAGCATGTTATGAGGAAGATTCTTTCTTATGCAGCTATGACTTATATAATGCAATTTTTTTCTTTTTTTTTTTCCCTTACATAATGCAATGAATTGACATCTTTGACAGTAAAAAAACAATGTTTAAGATTCACGGCCCTATATGTTCCGGTGTAATTTTTATCACAGTTTTGCATGGTAAATCCCGACCAAATCCGGGTAATTGCTGCTCTGCTAGTATTAACATAAAATATATGAATTTTTTTTTTAATTTCAGTAGTGATGTAAGAAGACCTTTTCGTTCTGAGCAGGATGATAGATAGGAGTTGTAGTTTTAGATTCGGGATTTAGATTGCAAAATGCCTTCAGGCTCAGGTCAAGTTTTAGCCCCTGTACTGTCTACTCGACTTAGGTCTAAAATCTCGCATTTTAGCCCGTGCAGATTTCTGTGGAGTATTGAGAAAAGAGAAGGGACGAATTAAAGACAATAATCAGTGCCTTATTACCCATTAGGCCAAGGTGAACCCTGGGGCCCTAGACATTTTGGGACCCCTTCAGAAATTTATAAATTACATGAATGCTATAAGAAAAAACAATATATTCGGTACAAAAGTTGTCCAAATATTTATTTTAAAAACTGAACTATTTTTCCTGTATTAGCTGCTGGTTGAAACGTTGTTGATTACAATGCTTATGCATGTCCGTTGTACGATAGGTACCGAGATTGTTCAAATCAGACCGATAGAACAGAAATAAAGAGATATAATTAACTTATTATGATAATAATTTAACATTTTAACAGATTGTTATGATTAAAAATATTTTTGAAAAATAACCCCCTCCCTCCCATTCATCAAATACTTGTAAGCTGTTCGGTTTCCCAAACAATCAAACTCTAAAGACATTTAAATATCTCGTTTCGCGTTGTGTACTTTTTCACTGTTAAATCCGATAACAACCGCACTTTCAAAATCAACCACAGTCACGATCAACCACATTTTCAAACATTGCATTGAAATTTAAACGCACCCAAAGTTTTAAAGATTTTTTTTTTCTTTCGAAGTTTGAAAAATTGAGGACATTCACCTGGTCCGAGCTCTCCGAAAATCAACAGCCTTCTGACGATTCTTGATTGAAATAATCGTACTTGCAAGTTCATTTGACTTTCTTAATTTGTTGGAGAGATATCCTGCTCACTGACATAATTGAAAAAAAAAAACCCTGTTAATTCTTATTCAGGGATACTCAAAACATCACCGCAATACTTTTACATACTTGTGTCGTGTATTATTTTGTGTCATGTATTATTGAGTTTTTGTTTTTTATACTTATTGTGGTTTTTTTTTTATTATTATTATCATCAAATGGTCCGCCGTCACTAGCGTAACCCGTGCGTTTGCCGGGTGCCCGGCTGTCGTAACGACTTGTCATCTTGCCGTATACTTTCGGGTGGGTTGGTTTTCCTTCTGGATTATCATGAAATGGTGTTTTTGTGAGATATGATGCATAGAGCGAAAGGCCCAGTGCTCGAGATCGTAAATTCAATGGTCTCCACAGCGTCCATAAGAAGACCAGCAAACACACACACACAAAACGTATATTATTTTAAAAATTAACTGAAGTGTGTTGACTCGGCTTTAACATACAAGAATCCCTTTTTAAGCAACTTGTGATTTTTATGTTTTATTTATCTATCTATTTATTTATTTATATATTTTTTTTTTGAAAATTTGATGAGAAAAATTTTGGAAAATCTGTATCATTGGCCCAGATGATCACAATTAGAGTATGTAGCCGATCATTTTAAAAGGCTCGAAAATTTTTTCGATTGATACCAAGTTTGAAAATGGAACTCCTTGAGGTGTCACTTATCCCCCACCACCACCCCGAGGGGGCTCATAACGTTACAAACGCAAAAATTGTACAACGTCTATTTTTCACTACAATTATTGGAACTATTAAGTTTCGTAGTCATTGAGCTGTAACTAACTCCTTTTATGCATGATTTTGTCATATTTTTCAATTCAAATCACAGTAAGAAAGGGTTAATCAATATCAATTCAATGCATATGAAAAAGGACAAAAAATAATTTGAGTCTGTAGGGAAAGTGTTGTGCTAACTAAATTCCCGAACTAAATTAATATGACGTTTAATGACGCAGAAAAAAAAAAGATGATCAAATTGCGACGTTTGTAATGGGTGTAGGAGATAAATGTTCGCCGCATTCAACGACTACAGATGGAGAGATTTCGCTAATTAGCTGTTTATGTGGATTGTGGAAATACCAGTTGAGAGTGCTACTTCAGTTCTATCTGACATTGTCCGAGATTTTTATAAAGAGGTTGAGTTTTATTTTTTCTTTATTTAGGTTCTCCAGGTCTGTTCGTTTCGCCCACATACAAATTAACGCTTCAAGGGCGTACGCTCACCAGAAAGGAAAATCAGAAATATTCCCTCGTCGGGTAGCAATGCAAGTAGTGAGCGACGAATTTATGATTTTACTTCCCTTACAGTGCAGTGCATAATATATATTTTTATTTTATTTATTTATTTGAAAAAGACTGTAAGCTACAGGACGTAGTCCCAGTTGCAGCGTGCAGGAATAAAAATACATTAAAAAAAAATACAGATTAAAATACCATAAGTACATTAAAAAGTTAAAATACATTAAAAAGAAAAGCAAACCTTCAACAACAAATAATCTTCATAAACAAATATATATATATATATATATTTATATAAATATAAATTATTAAATCCAAAGTTAGAATGTATGTAGTAACTCATAATACACTATTCCAAAATTTTCTACAAAATACAAAGAAATAAAAGAAATTAAGACAAAAAGAGGAAATAGTAAAGCATAATGCAAGTCATAAAGACAAAGACAATCAACAAATTTCAAAAATGAGGAATGCAAATAAGAAAACAAAAAAATCAAGCAAGAAAGCTTGCACATGGAGGAGATTTAGGCTTACGATAAGTTCATTTCGAAAAAATTCTCTTCGGGTCCATATATCCCTTCGAAATGAACACAAAAATGCTTGTTTCTGAAACACAAGATAGATTTTATCTATAAACTTGTGTTATATGGACGACAAGCATATAGATTGGAACAATAAAGGAAACATAAATACCTCAAAACACACCTCTTCAGCGCAACCATGACGAGCAAAATATGACTGGAGAAAGAGAGAGAGAGAGAAAGGATTGTGATGGGTTCGAAGATTCGACAATCACATTTCGGTAGATCTACACATTTTTAAGCATCAATAAATGTCGATCAACTATTTCTTCAGTAATGTGTGTCTGTCTGTGTGGGCGCGATAACCTCTGAGCAAATTAAAAGATATTTAAGAAATTTGTCGCTACTATTTTAATCGATAACCGTAAAAAACCTATTGATTTGGGGGGAGGGGGGCGTACAACAGATCCATGAGAAGTCATTCAATTATATATGTTGTATAAAATTTTAAGCCTCTCTTTACTTCCCCTACATTACATAGAAATGTATAAAGAAAGTATTGGAATCGTGTCGAAAATCCCAACTCGATGTTTCAACGGTATGATACGTTTTGGTACGCATAGAACTTGAAAATACCATTTTTAACGTGGCGTCTCTGTGTGTGCGTGTGTCTGTTGTCTAGCTCAAAAACTATCAGATGAAATTTCACAAACTCTGATAGATAAGTTACTCGTGGGTTACCCTGGTGCTGATTAGATTTCGATACAATTCGGAAAAAAAGAACTTGCCCTTTTTTGCGAATTGGCCTACAAAAATCTTATGTATCTACTCTAGCTGAAAAACTAATTGACCCAGTTTCACAAAATTGGGTAGATAAATCGCTTGTGAGTTACTCTGGTGCTGATTAGAGGTTGGTACGATCCGGAAAAATAGAACCTCCTTTTTGGGTAAAATAGCTCGCAAAAATCGTCAAAGTCTAAAATTAAAGACTACGTATGCTGAAATGTTTCCATTAAATGCTTGTTTTATACTTAATTTTTGGCGACGAAAAGATTCAAGACCAACCCCATAATTCTAAGATTAATCGTTCTGCAGATATTTTAGTTTTTTCGCACTGTTGCCATATTGCCTATGAAAGTACGTCCAATCGCTAAACGAAAACGAAAATTAAATTCAAACGGCTAATTCGGTGCAATTTCAAATTATTTTCTATGTTATTTTGTGCAAATAAACATAATTTAAGGAACTGTGAAAGAAAGAAAGAAAGGAAAATTGAATTTGTGTCTGTAGGGAAAGTCATGTACTGCCCGCGTCAGATTTTTATGTCTGATAGTCTGAATCACTTTACATTGATTTTCCAACCTAACATTTGCATTTTTACTTTCTCATATAAAAATATAACATAGAGAAAGTAATGTTTTCATGAAAATGTTCGAAGTCGAGATTTTGAAGCTAATATATGTTTTAGAACAGCTCCTGAACACGTTTTGACTATTTTTTGGAGTGATGTCCGTCTGTCTGTGGTAGATTTTTTTTTTGTGTGTGTACACGGTAGCTACCACAAATATTAAAGGATTTTTACGAAACTTTATATCCGGCTTTATTAACGGAAAATCTAGAACTAGAGAATTTTTTTTCAAATTCGGGCGAAAATTAAAATTTTCTTAACATGGCAGCATAGGACAAAGTTTAACATAATCATGCATAAAAGAGTTTATTTGTGGTTCAAGGTTTTATAGTTTTAATCATTGTTGTGAAAAATAGCTATGATACAATTTTTTTTTTTGTTCATGATGACATCATTAGCCCTCCTAATGGGGGGGGGGGGTCAAGTTACACCCAGCGTTACATTTTCAAGTACGGTATGTATCAAAAAAAATTTTTATGCCCTTTAAAGTGAAGGGTAATACGTTGTAATTGTAATCATTTGAACCCATGATACCAAGTTTTCAAAAATGTTCTTGCGGAATTTGACGGGTGGTGGTATTGGGGGGGGGGGGGGGGGCAAGCTACTTAAAAAATTGATTCTAGTATAAGGAAGTCGAGTTGAGCCACACTCCAATTAATTAATTTTGCCACGAGGAAAACTCAGCTAAATTATTTCTAATGTCTCAGACAAATGTACTTGATATTGTTCAGCTAACATTCTTTCAATCATTCTTGCCACGTGTGATATAAACCGACCCAGAAGCTGTATACCAAAGAACCATGAACATGTATTAAAGATTGTAATTAGTCCCTCTTAATGTGTAACAGATGTGCAAAATGCGTAGCAAGTTGATCCTTTCCCACGTATGAAATTCCTATACGTGCATAAATGTTTGAATAATTGCTCCACTACTGTATATGGGGTCTTAGGGTAGTGTACAAAAGTAAACGTTATGCTTGTGATTCGAAGTCGAGGAGCCCTGTAGTTCTGGCCGCGACATTTCTGGTATCCTGTAGATCATGACCTTCTCGCTGTGGCTGAAAATGGCACGAAACACGACGATGGCAATAGTTAAATGCAACAAGACACAAAGTTTGTACAACTGGCTTACATTACGAACCTATTAAAAGCGGAGAACACATAAATGTTTCATTTTATGTCTGGATCACTTGTTGATAGAATTGTGTTCCGGTTGGTTAACGGGGTGGAAGACGCGCTGGGACAACAGGTGCACGTCTGTGATCGGATCGTCCTATATTTTTTTATCTGTTCTAGATGATGATGAAATGAGCAAGCTTTGACTCCGTATTTCAGTGGTGGGGAAACATTTTTGTCCTTGCGCCCCCAGGCAAAAGAAAGAAAAAAAAAATCGGATGTGGGAAGGACGGGACTTTCCCTACAGACTCAGATTCATTCTCTCTTTCACAATCCATCCCATTGAGTTTAATGGCTCAAACTGACACGGATATTATTTGTTATTTATTACATCCGTGCAATTTTAATATGTCTTATTTTTACTTTTTCATAAGCAGTATCGAGAAAATAGTGTTTTCACGAAAATTTTCGATTTCGATATTTTAATGCTAATATATGTTTTAAGATCTCCTGAACACGTTTTGACAATTTTTGCGTGCCATGTCGCGAAAAAAGTGTAGGTTCTTTTTCCCGAATCGTTCCAAAAACTAATGAGCACCACGGTAACCCGTAAGTTCAACCAAATTTTATAAAATTTGGTCAATTAGTTTTTTAGCTAGAGTGTATACATTGCATGCACACACAGACATCACGCTAAAAATAGGTTTTTTTTCTCGGGTTTTAGAATACCCGAAACGGTAGATCTGTCGAAAACTCGGATTTTCGACATGATTCCGATACGGTCCCTACACATTACCACATATTGTAGAGAAAGTACCTTTGCATTTTGAACATTGATTTTGTATGCGAGACGCAGACAAGGTTAATAAAATATATAAGATATTCTACAAACCTTGAGACGTAGATTCATTTTAGTCGAGAATATGATTTGGGATTAAAAAGTCACAATTTTAGTAGCTATTTCTAGGGAGGGGGGGGGAGATACTATTTTTATACAAATTTTGCTGTTAAAAAAATATAAGCTTTCCCTGGTCCGCTCTACCCAAAAATCGGCAGATCTTTGGCATTCATTGATCGAAATAATCCTGCCAAATTTCATTGGAATCTCTTATTGGAGAGATATCGCACTCTTGGTGGGAAAAAATATCTAATATATCGATAACGACTCATGTAATAACTTCCAAAAAGTAATGTCCATTTATTTCTAGTTAGAAAAACTGACAAATAATTCACTCATTTGATATAATGAGTATATTTAATGTTTTGATTTTTTTTTTCCTTTTAGGTCAGAAACGTGCAATATTGAGCGGCACATACTAGCGTCTTATAAATAATGTCATTCACTTCATGAAATATCACATATAAATAGTATTTTTTTTTTTTTTTTTTTTACTTTCAATTATTTATTAGTATAATTAATTTTTTCCGATTTTCGGAAAAATAAATATTAAAAAAATGGAAAGCCCCGTTCACCCCCAAAATTGAGCAGGATTCTGATGTACAGAGATTAAAATTATTGTACCAAATTTCAATCGTCTTGCTTAATATATTCGAGAGATATCGTGCGCGCAATAGACCGACACACGCACAGATATTTAAAAAAATGATTGATTTTTACTGAGTCATGCTCAAAACTTTTAAATTCTTCAAAATCCTTAAAGAAGTCAGACTTATTCTTTTACATTTCCAATACCTCCTTTTTGCATATACTGTGTATTGTAGGGAAAGTAAAAATTGTCATAAAAGCATGCAACTTGTTGAATTTTAAAATTTAAAGTTCACCGTTATGTCAATCATTTAGATTCTGTTATATAACATTTTTTATTTAATATATACATTAGCTTTTTTTTTTTTTTTTTTAATATACACCTTTCATAAAGAAATCAAGGTTATATAGAAAGAAAAAATAATTAATTCTCATATGAAATATATATCTTTTATAATAAATTGCTTGTGTCTAGAGACATACAGTCAGAAAAAGATTTTATAGGGGGCTCACTGACCCTTGCAGGAGGCTGAACTCCTGTCTGATCTAATATAACATTTTAAAATATTTTTGAAAGGATATTTTTAAGGAGAAATTTGTGACATGGATAGACCGCCCCTGTCACCCACACACATGCTACTGCTTGTGACACATATGACCAGATCAACTCTTTGAACATGAATAACTCTTAATACCTGTGATTACCTTCAGAGTAGAAGTTTTAATCATTTTTAAAATAATACTTGAAACTAAGTGAAAATTAAAATGATATTTTTATATCGCTTTAATTTTTAGTGATATAAAAATATTCACGTAAAAAAAATCTATTGAGCAAACACGGCTAAAATAAAAGATAAGTTTAAGAAATAAAATAAGATTTGTTTTGATAAAATATACTATCTACAAGTATTGATTAGTCCCCCCCCCCCCCCCTGTAAATCATACCTACTGTTAATTTACAAATTTAGAACTTTTATATCAAACTCCATATTATTTCTTATGCTAGGTCTGATGGGAAACATATTGTAAAGTTGCTAACAGTGACATTTTCATTAAAACTTAGAGTTTGGTGAAGATGCTTCAAGTATTTTATTACTTTATTTTTTTATGAAATTTTTTTTTATAATGTTTCATTAAAATTAATTATACATGCAAATTATGCATAGTGACGAAAATATTAGAAGTACACCCCCCCCCCTCCCCTCAATAAAAAAAATCATGCATATTTCCCAAATATTGTAAATTTGCATTTTTAGTTAATCCCCCCCCCCCCCAAAATGTTTGAAATATGCCACTGCATACAGTGATAATTGGTATGGATTCCATTAGTGATCCCAAAGTTAGTCTGTTAAAAACAAATCATAATTTAACACTTAGCATATGTTCATGATTCTCATTTGTAAGTAGAAATGAGATCAGTGTTCCCTAAACTGGTAAACGGAAAGACCCGTTAGAAATAGAAGAAAAAATTGTGACCCCTTGACATCACGCATTGAACTAGGCCACACACACATATATATATATCTTTAAAATACTAAATATAAATAAAAGTTAAATATAATAAAATAAAAATTTAATTTATAGTAAGGAACAACATTAAAATCAGAAATTAAGAATTATTCTTTCAGGAAATTTGCATGAAATACATCTAAATATGAACAGCACAGTTGAATGTGAACAATAATGCTGTTTTTTAGAAATTACAGTAGCAATGTTTGGTTCAAGTAGTCAGGAGAATGTAGTAGCAATGTTTGGTTCAAAGAATAATAATGCTATTCTCACATCATTATCAACTTCCAATCTATTCCTCAACTTAGATTTAAAAAAGTGACCTAGAATAAAGCTGTTTCACAAAAATAGGTGGTAGGAAATGGCGTTAAACACTTCAATGCTTTCCTTGATTTTTAAATATGTTTACAACTTAACTGATTAATTTTGTATTGATTTGTAAGACTTTTCAATAACTTTACATTTAAAAAATGGAATTTAACAAAAATTTAATTAGTTAACTTATATTTTTTGTGTTATTCACAGAATTTGTCACAGACCCCACTTTGGGGAATACTGGTTAGATGATGACTGATATTGATTCAGCATTTAATTCAGGAGAATGTAGTAGATTTCACTAAGAATTTCCACTTCTGGTTAAAAATTTAAATTTTACTTGAAACATATATTTATCAAAATTAGCTATAGAGAGCTTTACATGATGTCTGATATGAATAATTTCAAATTCTGGAGAAGGTAAGGAGGTTAATTAAGGATGTCCGTTTTTTTTTTTTTTTACTTCCTGTTCAAAAAATTTCCTTGAAACATCTATGTCTCAAGATTGGCTAAAGATATAGATTGGATGATGACTGATATGGATTCAGTATAGAATTCTAAAGGGAATAGTAGGGGTCGGGGTGGGGGTCACTAAAAATTTCACTTTTGGTTTTGGAAAGGTCACTTCTGATTTTTCCGAAATTTCATATGACTGTACGAAATAATTATATAAAAGATAATGAAAATACTTAGCAATTTCATTAAAAATGAAATGTACATACCACTTCGTGCCACCCTATGAAAGCTCATATCATTTCTTGTTATGGTATATTGTTTTTCCATTGTATCTTACAAGGATCTCAGAAAGGATAAGAATTTTTGATAATACAGAATTTCCACAATCCTTAAATTTCTTAATTTTAAGAATTTATTTTATGCTACCTTAAAAGTACTTAATTTTTACATTGAGTCCTTAAAATATTTTTATTGAGTCCTTAAAATATTTTTAACTTAAAGATAGGATATGGAATATTGGGGATTTGTGTGTGTGTGTGTGTGTGTGTGATTACTTCTATAATTTATTGTATCATGTCTAATACTCTAAATTAGCAGCTCTCAATTTGTAGTAATAATAAGAGCAGGGACCAAAGGATTGTTTGGGGGTTATGTGGAAAATTTTCAGCTATATTGAACATGAATAAATTGGTGTTTTTGTAAAGCAGACTAGTTTCTTTCATTGAAACTGCTTGCTAAAAACATATTTGAATTTTATTTATATGAAACCAAATGCTTTTTACCTTTTCATCGAATGGTGCACATGTTTTCACCAATTTTTGTAAATTTTTGTAAAATCTGGAAAAGTAAATATCCCTATGATAATTTTTAAACGGAATACAACTGTTGTTTCTATATCCTGATAAAAACTGCTTATCATATGCTCCATTGCTCCAAAAACCAGCTGAATATCATTATCTACTTCTGTTTGTAATAATATATTTTCCTTTTTAAATATTTTTTGGTTATTTGTATTATACCTATACATACTTTATTAATGTTTTTGAAAGATCTATATTTTTTGTATAAAATTTTAAGATGTTCTAATTGTACATCTTTTGTTCACTAAAATTGATAAAATTATTTTAAGACTTTTAAAAGTGCTTTTTTAATAATAGGAAATCAACTTTATAACAATAAAAAAGTTTGATCTGGGCACTGGATGACTTTCCTTACAAACTCAAATTCATTTTCCTATTTTTATTTCTACATTAAATTGAATTTAATGGCAGAAGATAGCATGATAATTTTCTGATATTATATCCAATTTGCATTTTTAATGCATTTTCAGTTCATTTAGTCTTCAACTTTTCAAAATTCCAAGAAAACTAAATATCTCAAGAACGGTTAAGCCTAGAGTCATGGGATCAGTCTCATTCGCTTTGTTGTCAAACATTACAGTAAGAACAAGCGTACATTTAATATATTTTACCAATTTTAGTCTTTTTTTTTTTTTCAGATTTTCATGATTTTTGTGTGCTATTTCACAAGAAATTGTCGGTTATGTTTTCCGAATCATATCAAAATCTAATCAGCATTAGGATAACCCTCAAGGCACTTAACTACTAAAATTTAAGAAATTTCATCAAATAGATTTTTAAATACAGTGAAAAATGTCCTCAACTCCTCAAAATAAAAAATAAAAAAACTTTATTATGCTTAATATCTCGAGAGTGGTCTGTCTTAGATTAGTGGGAGTGGTCTTATTCTTTTTGTCATCAAAGATTACATGTAAAACAAGCATGCAAATGATACATTTGAGCGTATGCAGCCTTTTATTTTAAATTTTCATAATTTTTGCGAGCCATTTTGCAAAAAAGGCAGGTTCTTTTTTCGTAATTGTACCAAAATCTAATCAGCATCAGGGTCACCCACAAGTGACTTACTTGCCAAATTTTATGAAATTTGATCTATTAGTTTTTAAGTTTGAGTAGATATTTACATTGCATACACACACACACAGACATCATATTAAAAATTGTCTTTCATGCTCTAGCATGCTCAAAATGTGTAGCTCCATCAAAAACTTGTATTGCAATTTTTGACGCCATTCCAATACTTTACTTATACATTACCATGTATTGTAGGGAAAATAAAATGAATTTGAGTGAATAAAGGTCTTTAAGTAAATTCTTTTGTGACTGCTTCTTTAATGGAAATTTTGCAACCAGACATGTTATTAGAAGTTGTGTGAGTAAGTAAAAGTGTAAAATACAATTTAAATCTGAAAAATGTCTGTAAGTTTTAGGTTAAAGTGTAAGTAGGAACTCTGTGTAAATTTGAATCTTTGTAAAAAGAAATTTTTAATTAAAAAAGCATAAACTGATATTATTTTTTCTATTTCAGATGTTCAAACACTAGACACAATGCAGGCGTTGTGTCTTCCTCTAGGGGCCTCCATTTCTTTACTTGTGATGTTTTTCTTTTTTGACTCCATGCAGATGCTCTTTGCTATATGTACAGCAAGTATGAACTGTTTAACAGTTAATCTATTACAACTGCAAATTTTGCATAAAACGTGTCAATTTACTTCTACAAATAAAGTATGAGATAATTTTGCTAAAAATTTTAAAATTCACAAACTAATTTATAAACATTTTTGTTAAAATACTTTTATTTTTTGCAGTTATTTACTTTTAAAATAATAAATTCTTCACATATTCTACATTTTAAATATGCTTAAAGTAAATATCAAGTGGTAAGTAAATATCAAGTGGATATATAGTACATTGCTGTTCACCTGACTTCCCTTGTATTTTGATGTATGAATGGAAAAATATTTTAGTATTAGATGCATAATATGTTTAGGCATGACATATTCGTGCCTAACCATTGAGTCCATTACTGAATAGCTCATATTAAAATATTTAATATATTGGGTATGTATATATATTCAATATGTTCAATTTGATGTAAATTAAAAGGAAAAAAAAAGCAGGAAATCTAGAGATTAAAGATTTAAAGTCAGAAACAAGTTAAAAAAATACCTAATATTGATCTATGTACCTGATTTTACAAAGAAATATACTTCCCCAGGAAACTTTCTTTAGACTTTATACAATTTGACAATGGTAATCCTGCCAAATTTATATATAGGAAGACCTAGCTCCAGTTATGGCATAGAAAAAGCCGGCTCTCTGTACTCCACATCTTAACTATTTTTTATGTGTATGAGAAAATACCACCTGGGTAATTATACTTTTGGAATAGTTGATTTGAATCATTTGTGTTTGATATCATTTAGTTCTGTAGTTTAGGAAACATTACAATAAAATACAAAAATCTCCTGTAAATTCAGTGCATGAAATGTGCAAAAAAAAAAAAAAATCATAATATTGTTTTCAGAGTCATGTAGTAGCCTACCACTGTACATAATTTGGTTTCAATTGTTTGAGTAGTTTTGGAGAAAACAGTTGTGAAAATCAGTAGGTCAAAATTTTCTTGCCCACAACACGGCACAAGATTTAAAAAAAAAATCTCAACATTGCAAGTATATAATAGACAAATATATAATAGATAAATTTTGGTTTAATTCAGTTCAGAAACTTAGAAGATATTGAAATAGAAAACAATATTTGCTACATGTAGCAATTCCTTCCAGACATTAGCAATACCATATATTTTAATGGGAAGAAAACATGTCTCCGAATTACCACAATTTTTTCCTTCACAAGAAAAATGTATCAATCCTTGAATGCAATCCAATCAGGGGACGACTAAATTTGAAGTCACACTGCTCTGTCTTTAAAGATAGTGACTGTGAATGCAACTCTACGGTGGACATCGAATATGGAACGAAAATTCAATGAACTTTCATCTAATTACAGGAATACATGGTACATTAAAGATCAATATACTAAAATAAGATCACAATTATACTATAAAATCACTTTTAAATGCTGTGTGGAGGGAAATTGGCAAGATTCTAGCATTTATATGGCCTGATGCTAAACTGCTAAATACAAATATGTGGCAAAGTACCAATAACCCTACAATCCACTATTTGAGAGGAGAGTTAAAAAGCATGACTGACATGCAGAATTGCTTACATTCTGACAATGAAAATTGCTCCTTGTAATAGGGATCCCCTTAGCAAAGATGGCAAAATGCATATAAACAAGTTAAATTAGACATACACTTGGGCTCACAACCCAAAATATAAAACAGTGAATAACAAAAATTACACATAAGAACACACTTTGGGTTTAAAAGCACCCCAAGAAATTTAATAGTGAGTATAATAGATAACAAGCTCAATTATATCAATCAAAATATTAACTGTAAATGAGGGTTATAACATGGGCTTTGAACAAATAAGGCTGAACACGTAAGAACAAAAGCAAACACATTAGACAAAATGTAAAATTTGGCTTCCCTTTCAGACAAGATGTAATAAAAGATTAATAAAATCTTCAAGATTTCACAGATTTGGTAGATATTTTTGATGGAAGTTGTCATATTTAGAGCAGTTTTGTAAAAGTTATATAATAGATAATTGGCAACTTTCATTAGATTCCTTATTTTCAGCTTATATAACTCTTCCAGTAAGCATTCTGTCATTCCTTCCAAGTTAATGCAAACCTTCAGATAACCAATAAGTATTTACTATGTGTGAGAAATGATCATGGACCTTTTATGGATTATCTTTACAGATTTAATATCAAGAGTTCGCCTAATTACTCTTGCTCTGTTCCTGAAGATATAGATTATTATTTGATCATCCCTTTATGGGGTATTTTCATTTGTTTAGGCCTTTGGATGCACATACACTTCTTTGGGTTCCTAGAATTTGTAAGAATGCCAATTCAATCACTAGAATTAAACAATACATTGTCATATCTGGTCAAGTAGCTGACAGTTTAACTTAATATATCTTTTAAATCTTTATTTTGTGTTTTTGTCAATCATGTGCCCTTGTTGATTTTTGTTTAATTATTTATTGAAAATTAATTTTTTATTGTTTGGCTAGACTGCTCTGTTTATTTATTTTGCTGTTCCTCAAAATTTTTATGTTTATATCCCAACTTTTATGTGTTGATCATGTTAATTAGTTCTGATCTGTTTGTTTATTTCGCTACTTCTGAAAATTTTATGTTTATAACCTAATTATTGTTGCTTGATCACATTAACTTAATTCTTTGAATATGTAATATATGATTCCCATTGCTTAATAGTTGGAAATGGAAACTATTTTGAATTACTGAATATGTCTATGTTTTCATTTATATATTTTTTTTTATAATTCAATAAACATAAAATTTTCCGGCCGCCGTTTCAACTGCTCTAAACCTTCGGGTGGGCCTTTCGGCCTGGGTTAAATAAAAAATATTTAAAGAAGTTAACAAAAATGTTTCCAAGATTCATTTTCTCCGGATATACATAGATGGCATGATCATTTCCATTAATCTTAAGATTTTTCAAAACTAAACAGGTGATATTAATCAAAACAAAAATTGCATAATAATATACTTCATTATATTAGGTACTTAAAGATTTCCCTATTTGGACTTCAGAGTGGCAGAATAACTAAAAATTCCATACCTCCCTGTAAATATCTTGTCTTTTGTGGATAACCTGTTCTCACTTTTAAAACCATTCTAAGCAGGTATTAAAATTCTTATATTAGGACTGCCTGAAACATTTCAACTAGGTTGACAATAGGTGCTTATCTTCCTGTCCAGAAGAAGGGGAGGGGGGTAAAATCACTGGTACAGCAGTAGTATTAGAGCCGCTCGCTAAGAATAATTTTCCAGTGGTATAAGCGTTTTACTGCCATGATTCAAGGGTTAACATTCAGGGGAAGCCTCTGCAATAATCTCAATAGTCTTCTGCAAAAAGCAAACAAGAGTTAAAAAAAAAACAGAAGAAGAGTGGTAAAAAAGTATAGAAAAGTCTATCTGGAGAATTTGACCTCTATAAGAATTCAGTAGATTAGGTAAAAATCTACAATCTGAACACCTCATGAATCCTAAATAAAATTTAAATTAGCCTTGTCACAGCATTATCTAATGAGAGATTATTTAAATATTGTCAATGTTACATTTTATTTTTGTCACTAGATTTGTCACAAACTTCTAGGGTGAGAGTCAGTTTCCCTGGGTTTTTCCACAGTGACCAAAATTCCCTGGGTATTTCATGTTTCCATGCTTCACATACTAAATATTTCCTTCAAATTACATACATTCTTCTACTTTAGATTTACAAATAGCAAAATAATAGTAATTAATTTTGAAATTGTAATGCATAAGATTTCAACAACTAAAACATGTTATTAATTCTTAAATTATATTATGAAATTCTCTTGTATGTTTGCAATGTAGATAATCTAATTTTTCTTTTCTTTCAGTTATAGCAACTATAGCTCTAGCTTTTTTACTATTACCAATGTGTCAATACATTATTCGACCATGTTCTGATGGAAATAAGTAAGTTAACTATTAGAAATCTAGTGTTATGTACAATGTAATGATGAATTATTTTTAACTAGTATTAAAACTTGTCAATGAGAGAGAAACACGTTTAAAAGACTATGTAATTTTTTAATAGGATTTATTATTTTCACAGTGTATAACACTTAGTGTCAAAAATGGACATCTTAATGCAAATTGATTTGGTTAGGTTCTGCCTAGTTATTAATACTATAAGTGTGCAAAGTTTCAGTCTTCTGGGTCATCAAGAAGCTTGTAGAGAATCTGGTAGACTTTTTGACTATGTCTTCCTTTTATTCGCCCATGGGTAAAAATAAAAAATCTGGCTACATTAGGTTCTATCTTACAGGTCAATACTATAATTATGCAAAGATTTAGCCATTTAAGTCTACTGGGAGGAGGGGGGAGTGTTAGAGGGTCTGGAAAGGCACAAACATGGTAGACAATTACGTAGTTTGAAAAAATATCTGAAGTAAGGAGTTTCACTCAACTTTCTCATTTATGTTCCATATTGTGTTTGAGTTCACATATAAATCCATGTTTTGAGTCTACATGCAGCATAATGAATCATAATGTACTTAACAAATATCTTCATATTTACAGAAGCTTTTGTTCACAAGTAATTAATTTTTTATTTCATTTTAAAAATTTATTTTTCTATCTTTTTTATAAAGCAACTAGGACTGTAGAGTTAGAGTCATATTTGGTAGCAATTTTAAGTGGAGTTGGAGTCAGTAGAAATGTAATGACCCTGACTGCAAAATAAAAACTGGGGTTTATAGTGCAATACTTAAATGTATGTCAAAACATACCAGTAATTCTAATCTAAATAAGTTAAAAAGTAAAATGTTTTAAAAAATGAAGGCATCTTTCTTTTTCTTTTTAGTTTCTTTTACACTTGATTTTACATTTCATTTTTATCATATATGGAATAGTTTATCAATTGGAAATGTGTGTAAACAACTATTGAAATTATTTTTAAAAAATTGCAATTTAGGGGAAAAGTGACATAAAATATTGCAGAAAATTTATTTAAAAAATCAATCAAAGGTTCAAATTTTGTTGAAGCAATGTCTACTCACCCACAAAAATTTTCTACTTGCTAGATTTTTGTACTCGCTCACAAGTTTTCATCACCTATACTATAAAATTTATCTAGTCAGTGGTTAGCTTAGCAGACAATTATAATTTTCAAGTCCTGTGCATAACTATATAAAATGGTTTACAGTGCTGCAAAATTTCAGATGTATTATTTTAGGAAATATGACTATAGAGGGTGTCAAAGAAAATCATGGACCAGACAAATAACTCGGGAAGTATTAGAGTTACCATATATTTTTTATGCAGGTATATAGAAAACCTTTACAATGCTGCAAAATGAGACAAGCTTCAGGGGGCTGACCCTCTTTTTAGTGGAGGGTGGGCTATCTAGCTTTCTGTTAGATATAGAGGGAAAAGTTTGTTTTAATTTGCATGTTACAGAGTAAAACATAAAACACCCCACAGACATCTTATTACACATGTGCAAATATGCATCATTGCTGAAGGTGAGTATTTTGTATTTTGTGTATAATAAAATCAATTTTATTCTGCTGTATTGCCTAAATGTTTGATTTTTTTTCGGGGGGGGGGGGGGGAGTTAGATTTTATACACAAGTTTTCAAGAGTTTTGTTCCATTTTTCACAGCAGCTTTGCAAATTTTTCAATTCACAACAACTTTTTAATTGACATTTTTCCCCTATTTCTAACAGAAAGCAAGATAGTCCCCTGCCACTCTATACATCACTTAAAAAGGGGGTCAGTCCCTCTAAAGTTGTCTCTCCCTATAGTGCTATTGGGATTTCCTATACATTTGCATTAAAAAATATATACGATTACCCTAATATTTCTCTTGAGTTATTGGCCTGGTCTATGTCTTTCCTTGACACTCTGTATTAAAACACTCAGATTTCATTCCTTCCTATCTTGTCCATAAATTATACTTTTTCTTGTATAGAGAAAGAAAAAGTAAGAAATAAGTAAAGTGTAAAACATCACATCACATATCTTCAAAATTATAACTATAGATTTATGCAAATAAAGTTCTATGGTAATGTATTATAATAAGACATTTCCGCATTTTTTCTTGAGTTGTAAATTTGTCAATTTCTTCCAATTTGTGCATAAGTTTATTTGTGTTTTTTCCTTTGCAGAATATCATTTGGTATGTGTGGCAGGTTTACAGCAGCAGAACTAGTTTCATTTGCCTTGTCTGTTACGATAGTATGCATCTGGGTTTTGACAGGACACTGGCTTCTAATGGACGGTAATCAATTTTTTTCTATGAATCTTTATTGTTTAATTTGTAAATTGATTTGGAACCTGTCCAGTTACTTTGTTCAGAATCTTTTAAATGTGCATTATTAATTTTCCTTTCTCTTATGTCAAGTTCTTTAAAATATAAATAAAAACATTGATTCTACTTCAGGCTGTGTTTTAATTCAGATTAAGATATTTTAATGGAATGGTTTAATTGTGCTTAAACAACCTTCCATTGTTTCAAAAACTGTGAGATTCTATTTAAACATGCCCCAGATTTTTCTAATCCAAATCCGAACATCCTAATTATAAGAAGAGGTGCCACAACTCTTTTTGCTGCAGTTCATAAAAAAAAAAAATGAAATTTTTCTATTTACTGAAGATCTTAACCTTCCCTCAGTGTAGCTCTACTTTAATGTTATTTTTTTTTTCCCATTTTTTATGTGAATTGATGTTTAAAATTGGTATATATATATATATATATATATATATATATATTGTACATCATCTTACTTAATGAAGGAAGCTGTCTGTGTTACTTTCTATCTATCTGTCAGTCTGTAGTGGGAAATCTAAGCATCATATGACCATGAAATTTGGTACACAGCTACTTCAGGACCCGAATAGGTGAACCTTGACATTATAATTTTTTTTTAATTTCATAGACTTTTAGTTATTTTTTATTTTACTCTGATTTAGGCCAATATTTACACAAATCAATTTCTTAGCAAACTAAAATATTATGTATGAGTTTCCATCTTGAAAACATTGGAAAGCTTAAAAAATTATCTTTTAAACAAACATTGAATGGAATCTATATGATAAATAGATAAGTTTTAATGGCTTTTTTAAAATGCATACTTTTGGTGCTTTTTATGTTACCTTTTTATATTTTATATTATGATTTAATTCTTCCAAAGGTAGAATTCCGTGGAGGCATTTCTTTTTTTTTTTTCCTTTGGGCTTTTGCGAGAAGACAGTATTGCTTTAACTACTGAGCAATGCTGGATACATTTTCTAGTGTAGCATAAATTTAATTTATAGTACAACTAATCATAAAGTTTGAATAAGTATTTTCAACTAATGCTGTGCTAAATGTTTTTTTCTCTAGTTGACAGCTATCTTATACTGCTCTAATATATATGAAATTCAAACAATTTAAATTTTACCATGTTCAATTAAGGAAATTTTGTGTGTGTAATCTTACATACGTAATAAAGATGTTTATGTGCATCTTTGTCATCTGCAGTGAAAAATAGAAGCTTCAGACAGCCATGAAATTTGGTATAGAGGTACTTCAGGTCCCCAGACAATATGGTTCAAATTTGAATTAGTTTAAAAGCCATAATTTCGCTAAGAATTCTGTATTTTTAATATACTTTTATAGAGAAGACTATATTCTGTGTGAATGTGAGCCCTCTCTTTCACAGGTGTTTGTTTTGCAAATGATGTCTCAGACATTCGGGCTAGAGCTTAGTGCTGTTAAGTTTCCAATTTTCTAATTTTGTGGATTTTAAAAATGATGTTTTCAATCTTTGGAATATTGAATTATTTCAGTATTACAAGTGTGTTCTGAAAATTTAATTTAAATTAGTTATAAACTTTTAAAAATAGTATATAAAAATTAATTTTTACTATCGACAATCAATTTATTTATGGAGACAGATGATGATTCACCATGAATGTCTGCAGCTGGTGACCAAAACTGAAAGTTGAAACATCCACCCATTGGGCCAAATGTGGATTTTTTTTTTTTTTTTTTTTTTTGTGTGTGTGTGTGTGTGTGTGAAAGCCCCAGGCCGTCCGGCTCGTCCAGAGGACAGTGTGTGTGTGTGTTGTTGTTGTTGAAACCCAGACCGTCCGACCTACCAGAAAGGTGTAAGGTAACTGGTGTGTGTGTGTGTGTGATTTCAAGTACTTTCAATGTGCTTATTTAGTGTGTGTGTGTGTGTTGAAGGCCCAGACCACACGACCAACCCAGGGGGTTTATGGTATCAAGTTGTGTGGCCGGGATGTGTGTGTGTGTGTGTGTATGATTTCAAGTACTTTCAATGTGCTTATTTAGAGCATGTCAAAGGAGCTTATTTAAGGCATATTACATCCGTGTTGTACAATTTTACATGGTTGTCAAGTACTTTCAATGTGCTTATTTAGAGCATGTCAAAGGAGCTTATTTAAGGCATATTACATCCGTGTTGTACAATTTTACATGGTTGTCAAAGGAATAAATGGAGCAGGGGAATTATTTTGGTTCAAAAAAGGCAATTTGGACATTGAGCAGTGCTATCTGTATCTACATTCTTTATATAGCAAACACTTATTTAGGATCCAGACCACGCTGGGTAATTCGTTTTAGTTTTACATAAATTGAGAGCATTTCTTTTTGGCTAACATCAATAATTCTTAAGATTGTACAATTTTTAAATCTACCAAAATAAAGTTTGGAATTACTAATTTTTAGTTAATTATAAGCCATTTTCTTTAAATTTTGCATGTAGTTGAGACATTTCGTACTGTATTATTGACTAAAACAAAAAACTAAAAGCATATAAAAATTATTCAGTGTATGCTATTTTCCTATAAAAATACTATATTATATATACATTTTAAACAGTTCTATTGTAGGCTGCTTTTTATTAATAATATTAACAATATATTGATTTATTAGAGTATATGCCATAAAAAGTTACTTTTCTTTGATATTAACTGAATGCAACTAAATAGTTCTTAAGTATAATTTTTATATTTTGTTCCATTTTAGCCATGGGTATGGGTCTTTGTGTTGCATTTATTGCCTTTGTCCGATTACCCAGTCTTAAAGTTTCTACCCTCCTACTTACAGGCCTTTTAATATATGATGTTTTTTGGGTAAGTTTCAATTCTCATTATATATGTATTTTATTGTGCTTTCCTGATTTTTATGTGCATCATTTTCTGTGATTTGTAAATTATGGTCAAATTAAAATGTTCACATAACTTCAAGCAGTACCTGCTTTGCATTTTATGACTAATGAATTTGTAAACAAAGTTTGTTTTAAATGCATTTAAAAAAAAAAAAAAAACTGTTATTTCAAGATTACTATATCTTGGAATTATGCAGTGACCAACCAACATTGGTGAACCAGTTTCATACTATTTAATGCTGTTCAGTACCAAATAGCTATTAATTGCACTTTCAGCAAGAGAATGCCTCTATTGACTGACTCTATTTTGTAAGCCTCTATTGACTGACAAAGTCAGATCTGTTGAATATACTGCATTGGCATACCCAAGGGGGTATACGCCTCCTCCCCTCTTTTAAATATTTTCAAGTTTTACTTATCCATTTCAGGCATGATACACAAAACAGGAGAAAAAAAAAATATTTCAATATTTATTAATCATGGTGAAATAAATTCATCCTTATCATCAACATTAATGTTAAAATTTGTTATAAATAAGGATCAACTTCGAAGAAATGTGCCAAACAAATTAAATATTGTTTTGTTTTTATTGATCATTAATTAATCTTTCAATCCAGTTTTCATATAGCAACTTTTAAAAGTGTGATAAAACAACCTTTTCTCTTTAAATATTTGTTATCAGAAACTTAGATTGATAGGCAAAATACATCCTTTGACCATATAATGAAATGTTTTAAACAATTTAAGAGATTTAACAACTTCCAAAAAGAAAAAAAAAATTAAGCAAATCCAACAGTAGATATTCTACATATATAAGAAACATCCTTATCTATGTTTGTTACACTAGGTGATAAACACTATACTACACTATCTATGCTAGTTTATCTATGCTAGGTCAGTATCTAGGCTAGCTATCTAGGTCATTTATCTAGGCTTACACTAGGCTGTCTTACACTAGACTGCCTTACACTAGGCTTTGCACACTGTAAATTAGAATTGTAGTAAACATTGATTTTTTTCTTAATAATTTGCTTTCATATTATGATATATGTGTGTGTGTGTGCAATTTAATTTTTTATTATAAACAGCATAGTTTGCAAGATAAATATCACCACATTTACATTTTATGATTTATGCTGTAATTGAAGACTAGCGGTATATATGTTCTTCATATGAATATATAATATTAAAAAAATTTGAAATTCACAATTATATGCAAATCTCTATAATATTTTTGATGACATTGTTATTCAAAACATTCTATTAAAATATTTAATTTAATTCTCCTAAAAAGATGTATAAGAATCTCTGTTCACACTATACAAAATTATCTTCACAGACAGATCTAGAGAATAAAACATGCTGATCCTGTTGTAAACAAATGTACAGAAAATATTATTTAATTCCCACAAAGCGACGGGGATTATCAAGGAAATTGAACTTAATTTTGCAAAACATTGAATTTTCGACAAGTAGGCGTCATTTTCATTAATTTAGTGACATTTTATCAATTTGGTAACATTTTTGTTAATTTGGCAAAATTTTGATTAATTTGGTAACATTTAAAAATTTTGCCAAGTGGGACGATCAGACCAACAGATAAATGTTACAGAAACATCATTACAATACAATTGCCTTTTAAAACACAATGAATTTCAGTGATTTGGGTGACAATTTCATTAATTTTATAATATTTTGATCAATTTGGCGACATTTTAAAAATTGCAAAATTTATCGCCAAGTGGGATGGTTTGACTACAAGACAAATGCTATCGAAACATCAATAGAATACTCTTTTAAAACACAATTTAATTGATTTGGTGACATTTTGATATAACAATATACTAATTTGGAAGTATTTTGATCAATTTAACAACATTTTAAAACGTTGCCAAATTTGTCACCAAGTGGAATGGTTGGACTGACAGTCAAATGCTACCGAAACATCATTACAATATTATCCCCTTTCAAAACACAATCATTGATTTGGCGACATATTTATCAATTTGATGACATTTTTATCTATTTGATGACATTTTCATCAATTTTGCAACATCAAATATATCTCATCAAATTATCGATATCCAATCAAATTCACCACCAAAATTTTTGTCAAGCATTACAGAAACGGACGGAGTGAGAAATGGGTTATTCTTCTAGTGAATGCTATAAAATATATTATTCAAAGTACTTTTCCTAATAGCTTGAGATATTATTTTTCTTGAAAAAACATAATTGGAAAATTATTCCAATTTTGACAGTTCACCATATGAAAAGGATTTATAATGTGCCTATTTTCATTCTTTTTGTAAGCTGTAAGAAACCACCAATTAAAGCTAATCTGAAAAGTACAGAAATATGGCCGAAACGTAACTCTAGAAAAGTGTGTTTTATTCAGTCTTAAAAAAAATGAATAAGTGGCTAGGACATAAAGAATTTTATCAATTCATGACATGAAATATTTTTTAAAATGTTTTGTATAGAATATTTGATAACTTGAATATTTACATAATCTTTATGAATATTTATCTTTCAAATAACATTTTTAGGTATTTTTTTCATCGTATATTTTTAATGCAAATGTGATGGTTAAAGTTGCAACAAGGCCTGCAGAAAATCCTGTAAGTATATCCTGCCCCATTTATATCTTAAGTTTGACTGTTATTTCTTAAGATAAATAGCAAATGTAACAATTTTTTTTTTTTTTTCTTTTTTTTTTCCAATTGAGCATACTGACACCAAACTCACTCAAACCTTTAGGATATTTTGTGTCACATCAGAATTCGATTTTAGAAATAGATGCATTTTCATGTTATTATGCCTTTACAATTGCATTGCCAAACTTGTGTTAAAAATTACAATTGTATGGTAGCACGTCAATTCGGAAAAAACTCCAAAATAAAATAAAGACAACCAAAAATTGGTTAATTAAAACATCTTTAATAAAACACCTTTAATGACATACTTAAAAATCACACAAACCAGAGAGTGTTTTTGGACCTTTTTATGTCCTTCATCAGTGTCATAGTAAATCTATGACAAGATAAGTAAATCTATAATTAAAATCAATTTCTAGTTACAAAATATATTTAGCTAACATTTTAACAATGTTTTCTCATATTTTTAAATTCACAGTAAAATCATTATGTAAACACATATTCTGTGAAGTATATTTTCTATGTTAAAGCTCTATACATAATTTAATTTACATATAAATATAGTTATATGAAATGTTAAAGCTCTATACATAATTTGATTTGCATATAAATATAGTTATATGAATTGTGAATAGAAGTTTGTCACTTTTACAAGAATCATAGAAGCATTTTGACTTTATATTAAATATAATTTTATAGAAAAATCTTTTTAATAATAATAATTTGTATACAAAAATGTCATTTAAAATATTATTTTTGAAATACCAAGTTAATAATTCCTTCAAATGTTTTGTGACACGACTCTTTTTTTACATTTACACTTAGTTTAAAATAATTTTTATTATAAATTCTGGGTTCAGGGAAAGAAGAAATATTGAAATGTTATTACATAACTGTTGAATTTAATAGCATAATAAGAGATTAAAATTCAATAGAACTAAAAAAATGCATAAATTGGCAATGAAAATTTTCAAAAATGAACAAATTTAATCACTTATATTTTTCAGTCTGTTGTTGACCGCATAAAGATAGCTTGCCAAAATGCACCAAAATTTTCAGGGATGTTATAGCTCCGTAAAAACTGCCTAATTCAAACTTTTGATTTTTGAGGACTGCTTAATTTTCTTACAGATACCACAATTCATAAATTGCAATAAAAGTGGGAAAAATTAATCCGATTGCAAAATGTGAAATTTTTCCCATCGCCATATGGAAAAGTGTTTCCTACTTCCTGTTTCTTTCACTGTCTTGATAGAAACCCAACTCAGATTCCCTGAGTTTAGTAATAGATTATTACTGCAGCACTCATAATCAGGATATATCTAAAAATTTGCAAGGTCTTTTTGTACAACATTTATTTCATTTTAGTGTAGAATTATCCATAACTGACCTTCCTATTAGAAAAACTTTTTTTCATTTTTATGATTCATTTGTAAAGGTCTTTAATATAGTCATGAAAAACTTACTTTTTCTTACTTATGATCATTTGCATAACATATCGACAAAAGACTGCCAAATATTTTCAAATCAGCAACATCCAAAATATATCAAATTATGCCCAAATTTAAAGAAGTTTTTATTTTTACCATTCTATTTCTTCAAGCTGCATGACACATCTTTATCACTAGATCATAAATATTAGGAAAACAAAAATTATAAAAAAAATGGCATGACCCCTTTACGGATTTATAATGGTTTTACAATTAATAGATTATCTTTGGCTTTACTCATTTATAAAGTTTTCTAATAGCTGCAGTTGCTCATGATTTAGAATATGTACAAATTCTAATAGCATTCTAAATCGTATTGTTTTTTAAAAAATTCCATTGAAAATATATGGACCTGGTTACGTATTGCAAAAGAATAACCATACTAAATTTGAAAAACTTTGTTCTGTATACATATCTATATTTTTTGACAAAACAGACTGTCACTTATATGTATAATGTATATAGATAATGTAAGTAATGTGGTTCCTTTTTGCAGGTTGGCATTGTTGCCAAAAAGCTTCATTTAGGTGGAGTTGTCAGGGAAGCTCCTAAACTGTCACTTCCAGGAAAATTAGTTTTCCCCAGGTAGTTTTAAGATATATGCTTCTGGATCATATTAAATATTTTATGTTAAAACTCTTTTAAAATGCAGTTATGTAAATAACTATAAACTAGTGGCTTGCATTTCATTAAAATTTAATATAAAAAGAAAGGAAAAAATATTCTGTATACTTGTGTATTATATTAATCTGTATAATGTTTTTAAGCAAAACAAATAATCACCAACTTTAATAAGTGATTTGTATTTCGTCTTTCACTGTGTATTAATGCATATAAACCATTTAAAAGTAAATTAAACTTTTTCAAAATTTAAATTATTTAAAAGTAAAGAGGAATATTTTAAAATGTTAAGTATTTAATTTGGGAAAGTAAGTAAAAGCAATTTAAAAAATACAAGTAAAAGCAATTTAAAAAATACAAAAGCTTTTTAAAATGTAATTAAACAAAAGTAGACTGGATTTTCAAAATCTGTTCTGATGTATTGAGGTATTCATTATTATTTTAATATATTTAAATATGTATTTACATCATTTAGTTGTTATTTACAATATGTTTTATAGGTGATTATAACAACCATGCAGTTTTATTCTTAAGTATGGTAAAACACGTCTAAAATATTTCAAATATATTTTTCTACTAAAGACTATAAGTATTTGTAAACTGTATTTAAACACCATCTTGACGTACAGAAAAATATTTTCAAAATGCCATAGCACTTTTAGACATCATAATGTCTATCATCAGTGGCAATATTAAGGAATTCCTTAATATTACCACTGATGATGGACATTATGATATCTGAAAGTGTATGGCATTTTGAAAGTAGTTTGCTGTATGTCAAGATAGTGTCGATGTCGAAGGCCCAGACCACACAGCCAACCTTAGGGCTTACGGCAGTTTAATGTGTGGCCGGGAGAGGAGGTTAGCCGAAACCGTCCTCCAGTCAGTCACCAAGTTTCAGTCTGCAATTATTTAAAATTCAATAAAGTGGTTACATGGTAAATATGTCTGTATATATATTTACCATGTCAAGATGGTGTGTAAATATAGTTTACAAATACTTGTAGTCTTTGATAGAAAGAGATACATGTAGTTTTAGATCAGGAGAGTTGGTATAATACACAAGTACTAATTCTATTATAACAAATGTTTTTAATGATGGAAATGCATATGCAGAAAGAAATTGCTTTATGAAATGTTTAAGAACTTGTTTACAATATGTACAACCATTAATGACAAAATAACCATATGACAATTATAAATTGTGAATGAAACGCATTTAAGTGCCTATATTTTTCTAAGTTTTAATCTTTAAACTCAAAACGGTAGAATAGATTGATTAGAATGTTGGTAATTAAATACAGAAATTGCATTTTAGAATTATGATTAGCCTAAGAAATATTTTCAATTACTGCATGAAAATTGTGTCAACTTCACTACTTTGGTGCCCAGTTAGTTTCATATAATAATATCTCATTCATTATATTGTTATGTTTTAAATACCACACTTGTTATGCATTCCCATAAAAGCAAAATCTACACTGAAATATTTAGCAATAAAATTTTGCAAAAATAGATTTTTTTATTAAATAATCACAATATATTTTTGCAGAAGATTTACATTATTTTGATTAATCAAAATATTAATTGCATTTATTTTCACTCAACGCTTCGATAGTTATGCAGCATTCTGTTGTATGCACAGTTGCACAGTGTACTGAGTACACTATGCAAAGGAAGCAACCCGTTGAACTGTATTCCCATAACAACCTGTTAAGGGAATCAACTGTATTGAACTGAGTATTTGTTACACACGTGAAACTTATCATACAAAAAAAATGTAAACTTATTAAAATTTTACTTTTTTGTTTGTCATTGAAGTCATTTTGCAGTTTAAAAGGGGGGGGGGGAATATCCATGTTTAGTTCATACTTCGTCTATAATTACCATTCTAATTGATATACATGCCATATGCAGATACTCATCAAAATTTAGCTATTTTCTGGATAGACACTATGAATCTAGCCCTTATATTGCTACTTACACAAGCAAGCTTATTTAGTCATATTTAACCCAATAATTCTCATAATTATTTTTTTTAGAAACTTTTATGCGAATTATCTTTTTTGGTTATCACACATTCCGAAAGTTTTCAGAAATTTTTGTTTCAACATTCATGTATACAGATATTTTTCATTTTTATTTTCCTCTAATATTTGGCGAGTCAAGCTTCTAGTTGAAGTTTTATCTCTTTATCAGACAATATTAACAAGCTGTGCATACTTAAGCTTTCTAAGAAAGTCCTCCATCAAAGACATTTCTCTTGGCAGGGTCATATCTGACTGTTAGTCTATTAAATATGTCTCAAGTTTTGATAAAATATGTCTCAAGTTTTGATAATGTGTAATAGTAATGTGCATTTTAAATATATGTGACAGTGTTTCTAAGCATACATTTGCATGATTTTCTTAATTTATTAGTTTTCTGTCAATTAGTTTGGAATACATATATGGATGTTAAATTGAACGTTCTTAATTACATACTAATTTTATTTTTCAGCATGCACAACAATGGCCATTTTTCAATGTTGGGACTTGGTGATATCGTAAGTATACAATGTTTTAGAATTGTCAAAGTTTAGAGAAATCTTCTATATCAGATGTTTATAAGAAATCCAAACTTTTGAACACCCTGGCAGAAATTAGATTGTTTCAATATTCTGCCTTAAAGATATACTCCCCTTGAACACTTGTTCTCAAGTTGCTGCCATTCAAATAAGAGATTTGAAGAAAACATTAAGTACACACCTGCAAAATTGCACTGAATTCAATGGTTTGTCTTAATTAACATTTTGAAATCTATACATGACATTAAAAAATCCTGGTCAATGTAATGATTTTGTGCTTACTCTTAAAACCTGCCTATAGATTAAGCTTCCAAAGTTAGGATTGTACTATCATTGCAGATAGCAGCATCCACAAACCGATTTTGGTAAAAGGATACATTTCTTATGATTTTGATACTGATTATGATACAAGTAAACTTAAACAGCATATAATACAAGTGTATGAGAAAGTTGAGTGGAGTCTCATGCTATAGATATGGATGCATGCTATTTACTTATGGATTAAATATGTTATTTACTCATAAATTAAATATTAGTTTGAATAATTGAAAAGTTCAAAATGCATTTTTTTAATGCTTTCTTATGTTCTTTTTTCTTTTTAAACCCATTAATACTACAAAATGTGATTTTTTAGACACTTAGTGGACAAGTGTGAATTGTGCCTCAACTGGCGATAACAGTATTCATGAATTGGTTTCACTCATTTTATGTGCTTGTTAGTATGAAACAGCATACCTCTAATGACAGCAGGAAAAATTGCTATGCGAGACTAGAAGATATATGACTAGGGGGTTGATACATGAAATTTTATCTGTAAGGGAGGAGTAACTGTTATGCCGAGATTTGACAGCTCTAAATTTAATTAATAGTTCAAAATTTGTAATAGCTTAAAATTCATTATTTTCCCCTTTTCCCTTCAAAATTCTAAATTTATTTGTTGTTTTGGAATATTTCGGCGATTTATTTCCCCTTTAACGTAATTTGTTTCTTTTTAATGTTTTTATTATTCAAAATTGTGCGCAATGTGCCTTTAAACGTTAAATAATCTTTTGTTAATTCTCATAATCTTCGTTTTCAGCTGTTAACTTAACTTCACTTCATTCATGTATCTGCGTAAAAAAGGCACTTTTTAAGGGAAAGTTTGGCCTTGACGCCGTTATCGGCTGGACACCTGCAAGAGGAGGGTGCCAGCACATCCGGTGGGGCTGGCGGGTTGCCATTTTGTGGCGGCTTGCCGCTTGGCGGAAGTTATCTTTTTCTGATTCTTGGCATAACAGCGTTTTATTTCCGCAGTGTATGCGTGGGCGCGAAGCGCAGAGTTTCGCTCGCCAAGTTTGGCGTCTCCTGGGAAGGCAAGCGTGTTGCCGGACATTCCGATTCCTGACCAGCGTAGAGCGAGGAGGTGTTGGTTTTGCTTTGAAGTTCCGTGGAACGGGCCCATGCAAGGGCGCCCGTATCCCGCGGTCGCCAGAAGTATGGTTTATAATGTTGCAGAATTGCCTGACATCGCAGGGGCGTGCTTCATATTTGGACAACTGCCACGGAGTATCAACAGAACGTAAGAGGTGGCCTGGATCTATGAACCACGGACTACCCTCTTCGGGAAGCGCTCGTAGTTGCACTGGCAGTATCAATTGCTCTATCATCTACCTCATTGCCACCGTACTATGGTCAACACAGATTATCACCTATTTTCATGCCATCATTTGTGAGCGCTCTTAATTGCGCTGGCAATATCAATTGCCCTATCATCTGTCTTCATACCTCAGTGTTACCGCTCTGTGGTCATCACTCATCACGGGCTATCACCTACTTTCATGTCAACATGTGTGAGCGTTCAAGTCTTGGGGGAGCCCAGTGTGAACAGGGCTAGTGTTCTCAAAGATCAGTGTGCAAGCCCTCAGTGATCGTGTGCGTGCAAGCAGTGTTAATTAATTTTTAACGTGATTAAAACCCAAAGAAGAAAAGAGAGTTATAAATAATGCCCTCAGTGATCGTGTGCGTGCAAGCAGTGTCAATTAATTTTTAACGTGATTAAAATCCAAAGAAGAAAAGAGAGTTATAAATAATTTGTTTAAGTGTTAGCACCGAGAAAGTTTGAGTATTAAGAAAGAAAAATGTTTGAGAATGAGTTGCTTGATTATTTTTGACAAAGCTATATTGCTGTATTGTGATGAAGAAATGTGATTTTTAATATTTTCCTTTTATTTCAAATTTTAAGTTTTGGGTGGACAGCTCCTTAGGCAGACCAAACTCTGGTCTTCAGACCAGAGTGGATTCTGTTTCCTGGGTTATTGAAATTGAGTAATTTTAATAGATTTTAATGTTAAGAGCAATGTACTATCTATAATTCAAATAATGGTTTTAGAGATCTTAATGTTTAAGTTTTTAATGTTGTTAATAAAAGTTAATTTTTAATATAACAAATGAGTTGTGAATTCTTTAGTTGTTGTTGGCTGTGCAATTTAATTATTTAAAGGTAAGTGGATTTTCTTAGAGGTTTTATGTTGTTGAGATGTATTTAAAAGGTTTACATGGTTGAGCACAGACCAAGCAATAGTAAAGGTTGAGTTAAAGTAAATAAAGAAACAAAAGAAAATAAATATTATTAAAAGTAAACTTTATTGATTAATAAATCTATACGATCACAGGTTAAAAATAAATATAATAACTTAGAATAATGTAATGTAAAGAATTTAAAGTATAAATAGTAAATTATAATTAAGTAATTAAAGAGGTTAATATTGCAAAGGAGGGAAACCAATATAACATAACCACAAAAAAGACAGAGAAACACTGATTTAACTTACTGCAGGATTTTCAGGTGTAATAGCCTCTACCTTTGAAAACTAATTATCTTCTTATACTAGCTAATCATCAGCCACAACAACTAATTTCTACTACATAATTTAAATTATTTGACTCCCTCAGTTAAATAAACTAGAAATGTTAAAAGAATAAACAATTGAAATTATTTCCTCTTGTGTGATGACCAAGATTACTAAGACAATCAAATCAACTGCTGTAAAGTCTCTGTAGTCTCTACAGTTAGTAAGTACATTAACATTTCCATTGTCCTGAACCCTCCATCGGTTACAATGTATGAGAGGTGTTCTCTTTATACTATTGCACCAAAATAGATTGCAGGAGAGAAGTTAAAGCTTAAGAATGCTCTTAACTCCTCCTCCACTTCCCTAAGTGTGGAAGACCCAAGCCACTCGACTCACCCTAAGGTATGAGCAGCTAATTGAGTGACCGGACTTCCCTAAGTGTATGTGTCTTTATTAGTTCACTCATAACAACTGTGTTTTGAGTAAGACACTTTTGACATGCTTTGTGAATGACTAATCATATTCCTTTGATTGCTTCTGTTTGCTCTTATTTTTAAATATAATGAATATTCTTCTTACTTATACAAAGAAATATAATCAATACAGTCAAACATAAATATGCAGTATTTGGTAGCAACGGAAATACATGTCTGTATCAATGCATCTATCATACAAGTATTATACTATAATTAAAAATTTTTTTTTTTAAGGAATTGATTGCTTACATGTAATATAGTTAGCTTTTTATTAAAATAATAATTATTGTTTACTGATTAATAAATATAATTACTGTTCTTATATGGATGTTAAAAGAATCCATGGAATATAAACCACACATAAAACATATGAAATAATTGAAACACCTCACAGGTGCATTGCGACTGATGGTGTTACATTCAATTACGACTGATAAAGGGTTAAAGTTCGTTAATATTTTTTAATTAAGTTTAAGGGCCTTTAAAAGTACTTTATCAAAAGTATAAACTTTTTACTGTGACTGGGAATTACCAGACAATAAACCAGTAAATATGAGGGAATTTGTTTAAAAATTCATATACAGAAAATGTGATAATTGTGTGTAATTGAAATGCTCTAGGTCAACAAGTGTGGCCTATAGCTATATTCTTGTTTATAGATGAATTTAGTAAAAAATTGTAAAATTTAGCATTGGAAATTTTTTTAGTTTGATTTTCTGTCAATTCTACAATACTTTTGGAAAACTAAAATTATCTGTCATAAAGATAATCTTTTAAAGATCTTGCTGTAAAAATATTAAAACTGCAGACCATATCAACATTTGGTTAAGGTGAAATCTCCTGTTCAATTAAAAAATACTTTACTGAAAAAAGATACATTTTTTATTTTAAGTAAATAAGAACTTTTCTTGTAGGACTGAGTATAAAAGTTCATAAATATATATGTTGAAAACATTTATTGTACTATTTATATTTATGCAAACACAAACAGATATGTAAAGTAAAATATTAGAACATAAAAAGTGTGCAAATTTTTTTTTCAATTTACGTTGAAGTTTTCCAAGTTAAATGTGTGGAAAACTCTGTTCTTAAGATGCTATTACACAGAGCAATTCCTT
Source organism: Amaurobius ferox (assembly GCA_951213105.1). Lineage (NCBI taxonomy): Eukaryota > Metazoa > Arthropoda > Arachnida > Araneae > Amaurobiidae > Amaurobius > Amaurobius ferox. Next base: position 139,013,007 of record OX578145.1, read on the forward strand.
TCAGGAAACTTTCAGCATTTTTTTCATGCACAGCAAGAAAAATGGATCAATTTCTGAGCATGATCCAATCAGAGAACAACAAAATTTGATATTACACTGCTCTACCTTCAAAGATGGCAGCTATGAATGCAGCTCTATGGTGAATAATGGATGTAGAATGGCAATTTAACAAACTTTTATCTAGTTTCATGAATATACTGTACATAAAAGATCACGATTATACTATACAATTACTTAGAAATGCTTCGTGAAAGGAAATTGGTAAGTTTCTAGCATTTATATGGCCTGACACTAAATACAAATAAGTGGCAAAGTACAGGCAACCCTACAGTCAGCTGTTCGAGAGGAGAGTCCTAAGATAGGATTAATGGATGGAATTGCTAAAGTTTCAACAATAAAATTTCCTCTGTGTAATAGCACTTTAAGTAAGGTCGTATGCCTATACTCCCTTAATGGTTTGCAGTTAAGAATTTTACTTGTAGAGGCACACATGTAAGAGCAGTGGATAATCATTGTAACAGTTTCTGAAAAAAATCTTAAAATGGTCTATTTTAAAAATATCTTTTTATGGTCAGAATTGAGTGGTAACCCTATACATGACTTATGAATTGCTATTCAAATTTGAAGGTTATGAATCCTAGCTAATGGTTACTGAATAATTTACCCTATGCATGTTCAGCAGTGTTATTTGGTTTAATTGTTTTGTTATTAAATGTTGATTAAGTTGTATATAATTGAGAATTTTTGTCACTACACTTCTTGATGTTACAAATGCATGCTTAAGATCCTGTTATTTTTGTTGTTGATGTAAGCTTTGTATAATATGCTTTGCAGGTGATGCCTGGTCTTTTGCTGTGCTTTGTACTGAGATACGATGCATACAAGAAGGCCCAAATTTGTTCAGCAGAAACGGGAGTTCCTCCACCCAATCAACTCAATAAAATATCATATTTTCATTGTTCGCTCATTGGATACTTCTTAGGTAATTTTGCATATATATTTTACTTTCACTATAATAAATGGTAATGTATAAAGAAAGTATTAGAATGAGGTCAAAACCTAATCTGAAGTTTTTGATGGATCTACATGTTTTGGGCTTTCAAGGGCTCAAATGCACTATTTTTAGTAGACTGTCTATGTGCAATGTATAGATCCACTTCAGCTCAAAAACTGTCCAACAAAATTTCTTGAAATTTGGTAGTTAAGTCGCTTATGCATTACCCTGGTGCTGATTAGATGTTGGTACAGTTTGGAAAAATAGAATTTGCCCTTTTTTTTTAAATAGACCACAAAATAATTAAAATTTGAAATTAAAAAATAAAATGTATTAACAAAATGCTCGCTTTATATGTAATGTTTGATGACAAAATGAATGAAACCAACCCCATTTCTCTGGAACAAACCATTCTCGACCTATTTCAGTTTTTGAAATTTTGGCAAGCTAGTGACATTTTAAAATGTGCCAAGTCACTAAATGAAAAGAAAAATTTTAAAACTGCAAATTGGATATAATTTTAAATAAATATCACATTATTATTTATAATAACACATTTTATTATAAATAATATTTTATAATAAAATGTGTTATTTTGTACAATAAAACATAAATTAATGCATTACAAAACATATGAAGAAAAATAAGCATAACACTGTAAGGAAAATCATGTTCTGCCCACATAAGATTTTTTATTGTGCTTTTTATTTTTCCTACAATACATATTTGAAAAGGAAAAATTGTAATGAGATCAGAAATACAACTCTGATTTGGATGGATTTACACATTTTGAACTCCCGTGATAACAAATAAACCATTTTTTCAATGACGCCTGTAGACAAGATATCTTTCCAACAAATTGAGCAATACAAATTAAATTAAATATCATTATTTCAATTGGTAAATATGAGAGGCCTTTTTATTTTCAGAGAGATTTGTTTGATCAAGAGAAGGCCCTCAATTTTTCAAAAACGTGAAACAAACATAAATCTGTTGAACAATATCAAAACAATAACTATTTTATCAAGTGAATGACATAATCTATAAGACACTAACTTGTGCTATTTTTAAGATATTGAACATTTTTTAATCTCATAGGGGAAAAATCATAAAATTTTACATATGCTCACTATTACCGAATAATTGAATACTTTAAGAGGTCTTTTAGCCAGAAATAAATGGCACTTATTGTGTAGGAATTATCTAAAGCCATTCTTGAGAGATTAGAACTATACTTTTTACTGGGGCTGTGATATCGCGAAATAATAAACCAATTTCTTTGAAATTTGATATGCTTATTGCAATCAGCAACAATAATAAGCCTATTGACCATGAGATTAATTTATAAGAAAATTCTAATTTATATTTTTGTTCTCTCAAAGTTTGATAATCTGTGGAGAAAGTCATATGTGGGACACATACAATTAAAAAAAACTCAGTATATAAAGGACTAATATGCTTATCTATCATGGTGGAACACACAGCTTGATTTTCTGAAACTTACTATTAGAATTTATTAAATTTAAATTTATGATATCTATCTAAAGCTATTGTATCGATATAAAATATTGTAATGTTGTGCATCGATGCATGATACAGGTATAGAGATATGTTCATCACTAGCAACCATGAAGTTTCTGATTGAGAGAAAGAACGTATTATAAAATTGTGGCCATTTTTAAAGTACACCAATAGAGGTTAGGGAAAAGTACACTTTAAAATTGCCATGTTTCTTGCATGTTATAAATTAAAAACTACAGTAGACTCGAGTAAAAGCAAAGAGAATGCATAAGCATTATATCAAATAGTCATTCAATCAAGCATTCCTCCTGCAATTTTTTCGAGGGTGGTTGTAGAAGGGTATGCCGATATTCACACCTTTTAAATTTTGACAATTTCTGATAAATATACGCCTTTGCTTAAGAAACGGTCCTTAGTGAATAATAGTATTCGATGAAGTATGAATTATAACGTAGTTAAAAATTTAGAAATAAATAAAGATTGAAGAGAAAATTAATTTATTGCAAAACAATGCAGAAATAAAACAAAGCAAAAGGTTTTATATTCTACATATTTTCTAGCTTTTATAGAAGTTTGCTTTTATTTGTGTCTGCTGTAAATTCTGTCTTAAGTAATCAAAGTCATTATTTTCTAAATGGTTGATGTCATGCAAATATTCATTGACATTTTCCTTACTTTCAAAAAGATTTCCAGCGCACTTTATTCATGTTTGTAACTTCTCTTATGGGGGATGAAGCTGTGAGATTCTGTTGGAATTTCTCTGTTGGAAGATATCAACTACATTATCAATGTTTAGTAAACCACTTATAATATCCTCTTCGGACATTTTTTTCAGTACACTTAAGATTCACATCAATTGCTCCAATAATCCTTAAAAATTAATTTTTCTTGCAGCATCATATACTTTCCTAGTACTTGAAATAAAGTTTCAGCCTCGTTGTCAATGTCAGGATGCAAATGATGAGCTGATATTAATGACCTTTTCTCACAACTATGAAACTTGAAAAATCTTGCATGATGAAAACAGCTTCTAATTGTTTTTTCAGAAACTTCTTGCCAAGCAGCATATGCCATTCAGAGAGCAATTAGAATATTGACATCTTAACAGACCCTAGGAGAAGGAAGGGATACATTCCTAGATGTTCCTGGTACAAACAAAGATGCTATAACTTAAGTTGATTTCAATGGGAATTTCTAAGAAAAGAATCCTGTTCTGTTGCTTGGCCGCTGCAGACAATTGTTAGATTTTGCCCTTCAATTCTGCTGATAAATGTTCCATAAGGTCAATGTAATGAGATTCCTACCTTTATTGTGGTCGTCATATCAGCAGTGAAACAGTATTACACCTATAGGAAAGTTGCCAGGACCATCTAAATCAGTCATTATATCGCAGTGAGTCACTAAATCAAGAGTCATTATAAGGAGAGTCCATTGTATTTGCATTTTGAGGATGAAACTCCTGAATTAATCGAGAATTAGGTTTGCTAGCATCTGGTTTGGGTATAAGGGTTTAACATAAAAGGTACCTAAAATTATTAAGATTTTGTAAATCAGATTTAATTATGTTAGGCTTGGCCATGGTTTAAAAATTGCCATGTATATAAATATCCTGTAATCATCCAAATGAAATTTATTTTGGTACAATAATAACTTATCTATTTTGCTGAATAGTGAACCTTCTTTTTCCAGGTTTACTGACTGCCACAGTTTCATCTGAAGTATTTAAAGCAGCTCAACCTGCACTGTTGTACCTTGTCCCCTTCACACTCTTACCATTACTCACGATGGCATACCTCAAAGTAAGTATGCAAGAAAATATTTTAACATAGTAGATTCAATTCCATAACAGTAAAAATGTAAAACTAATCTGGGGAAGGGGGATACTTTGTTAGTTTTAACAGCATTAAAGGTTGATTAAAAGTATCAACTGGCATTTTATCCCAAAGAAGAAAGCAAAGAACAGCCTCTTTCTTCAGGATATAATGATAAAGCACCAGTGCCAACAAAGGCAAGAACATGGCAGATGAAAATTGAAGAAAAAGAAATAAAAGTGAAAACATTAGTTTTTTTTTTTTTTTTTTTCCCCCGCAAATTCCAAAAGATTTTTTTTATTATTATTTATTTTAATTTCTGCTTGTCAAGAATTTCCTTTATGAAATCACATGATACATATATTTTTTGACAGAAACACATTCTTACCCCCCCCCCCCTTTTTTTTTTCGCTGGCACTGTCTTTTTATTCTGAAATGCAAAATTAGTTTATACTTTTAATCAGCTTTTTATGCTGTTAAACGAAGAATTTATTTTTGCAGATTGTTCCAGACAGCAGCTTGAGTGAATTTTTACATGTAAAACTTATATTATATACCGCTTTTGTAAATGCATTGCAAAATAATAGTTTTGCAGAGATTCATTGTTTTGCTTATAATGAACGAACATTCTTGGTCTAAGGTACATATCATAAGCAGTTTTCACTGTATTAACATTTGTTCATTTTTGGAAAATAATTTTATTGATTAAAACTGTTTCATTTAAAGTGGACAAAGTTCATGGAGTTCCCATTCATTTTTTCATAGTCAGTTTATCAGCACTGGTCTAAAGTCATTTGGCAATTTTGATTTCAGAATATACTATATGTTTATGATAAAAAATCTGTATAAATATATTTTATTACTTTTCTGCATATTATACGTGATAGCAAGACCTCAGGCCTCTCGACAAGGAGGAGCAAAAGAATGCATTGCATAGGGGCCTGGGCTACGTAAACAGTTTAGGAAAAATGTCAATCCTTTATAAATTAGGGGGATAGGGGGCATGTGCACTTTCTGCTTTGGAGCCCTGAAAAATATGTCGGCAGCACTGTGTATAGTCATAGAATTTTAACTGGATTGAAATGCCAAAATAGAATTTTTGATATATTTACTCATTTTGGTTATCTTGGAAAACAAATGAACTATTTTCATCATATGTGTATGTCTCACTTCGCTTCAAAACTATTCATTGGATTTTCATGAAATTTGGCATATTTTTGTCTCATTCTACCATCAAATTTCAATGCTCTCCAAATATAAACCCCATTTAAAAATTTTGACAACTTTTTGCAACCCATATACTTTTATTTTTAACCTCCCCTTTATACTTTCTCAATTTTCAAGTTGTTACCATGCTTCTTTACAGCTCATTGTTTCTTTGTTATCGATCTTGAAGTTACCCTCTCAAATTCATGGAACACTTCATTTCTAAAGCAGGATAAAAGAATATTTGAAAGGTTTACTTATTTCATCTCCCTTTACCTGTTTTGCAAGTCAGGGTTGCAACAGAGAAAATTAAGTTAGCTTTTTAGTTTATTCAACGGTTTGTAGAATCTGTTATAAAAGTTCTTTTTTTTTTAATTCCATTTACAATCAAAACTATGTGAAAAGCTGTAACCTTTTATTTATGTTCAAAAACTGCTATTTTTTAACACCTTCAAGTTCCACTATTTTTTCTTCCAAATATCCAATTATATCCCCCTTATGTTATTTTCCTTGAAAAATATTATTGGAATTCTACGGTATGGTAAAATTATATGACATATAAGTTATGATAGGTAGACTGGTTCTAGATTACTTTTGTGAAGTAGGACTGAATATCTGATAACTGTCGATTTTGTGTCCCTTGAGCTTAAAAAAATAATAAATACGATATATATTTTTTACAGTATTTGTTTAGAATACAATCTATTCTAAACATTTATCAATAATATTAAATATAGTTTTAACTTCATAAAAATGAAAGTTTATCATAAAAATGAAAGTTTATGATAGGTAGACTGGTTCTAGATTACTTTTGTGAAGTATGACTGAATATCTGATAACTGTCGATTTTGTGTCCCTTGAGCTTAAAAAAATAATAAATACGATATATATTTTTTACAGTATTTGTTTAGAATACAATCTATTCTAAACATTTATCAATAATATTAAATATAGTTTTAACTTCATAAAAATGAAAGTTTATCATAAAAATGAAAGTTTATGATAGGTAGACTGGTTCTAGATTACTTTTGTGAAGTATGACTGAATATCTGATAACTGTCGATTTTGTGTCCCTTGAGCTTAAAAAAATAATAAATACGATATATATTTTTTACAGTATTTGTTTAGAATACAATCTATTCTAAACATTTATCAATAATATTAAATATAGTTTTAACTTCATAAAAATGAAAGTTTATCATAAAAATGAAAGTTTATGATAGGTAGACTGGTTCTAGATTACTTTTGTGAAGTATGACTGAATATCTGATAACTGTCGATTTTGTGTCCCTTGAGCTTAAAAAAATAATAAATACGATATATATTTTTTACAGTATTTGTTTAGAATACAATCTATTCTAAACATTTATCAATAATATTAAATATAGTTTTAACTTCATAAAAATGAAAGTTTATCATAAAAATGAAAGTTTATGATAGGTAGACTGGTTCTAGATTACTTTTGTGAAGTATGACTGAATATCTGATAACTGTCGATTTTGTGTCCCTTGAGCTTAAAAAAATAATAAATACGATATATATTTTTTACAGTATTTGTTTAGAATACAATCTATTCTAAACATTTATCAATAATATTAAATATAGTTTTAACTTCATAAAAATGAAAGTTTATCATAAAAATGAAAGTTTATGATAGGTAGACTGGTTCTAGATTACTTTTGTGAAGTATGACTGAATATCTGATAACTGTCGATTTTGTGTCCCTTGAGCTTAAAAAAATAATAAATACGATATATATTTTTTACAGTATTTGTTTAGAATACAATCTATTCTAAACATTTATCAATAATATTAAATATAGTTTTAACTTCATAAAAATGAAAGTTTATCATAAAAATGAAAGTTTATGATAGGTAGACTGGTTCTAGATTACTTTTGTGAAGTATGACTGAATATCTGATAACTGTCGATTTTGTGTCCCTTGAGCTTAAAAAAATAATAAATACGATATATATTTTTTACAGTATTTGTTTAGAATACAATCTATTCTAAACATTTATCAATAATATTAAATATAGTTTTAACTTCATAAAAATGAAAGTTTATCATAATTGTCACTGTCCTCTATTGATGAGTTAAGTTTTCATCAGTAAGAAATATAAATAATGTAAATAAAGGAGATGAAGCTTAAGGTTTTGACTTGTAAAAAAAAAAAAAAAAAAAAAAAAACTTTAAGAGTTTTGTTCCACATCAATTTGAAGGTTTGGAACTCTGGTATGGTATTAACCCTTTCGCGACGAACGGCACGCATAGGTGCCAGATGCGAACATGCATTCAAGGACGAGCGGCACTCACTCGGGCCAGAGGAAATTTTACCGCAAGCGGATAGTGGCACACATAAGTGCCAGTACGCAGAACGTTTTAATTTGTGAACTAGATGGCGTTACTTGTCCATGGAACTAACTTCAATGCATTTTGCAGAGGCATGACCTTGGTAGAAGAGGATCGAATGAATTATTTCTCCATTTGGAGCGGTGAAAATCATTTTGTAACATAAACAAACAGCAATTCTCGTAGCATCAACAATTTTATAATTGAGTTTCGGTTTTTATTTTTATTTCAGCGTTATGATTTCGTTGGTGAATCATAGGAATATAAGAGAGTATTTCTTTTTGTTTGGGTTTTAGAGGCAGTGAAATTATTCGTTTATTTCGGATAAAAGAATGGGAGCAACTAACGAGTATTTTGTATTCAGATTTGTATGAAAACTATACATCAAATAGAACATAAATATTTCTTTTATTCCTGTAAAAAGTAGATTTCTGTGTTGAATAGGTGATTTTTAGTGAATTTTTTTCGAGAGTTAGGCTTAGCGCAAAAAATGCGCCGTCTTTTTCGACCAGTTCGGAAGCGAAGCGCGTCGTCCTTTGGGCCGCGACAGCTCCGGAATGCCGCCGTCCCGATAGGGTTAACAAACAAGTAAAAAATTCAATTTTATGTCTTATTTTGGATGAGTATATTTATTACATGTCATTCAGGGTAAACATTTAGTGCAACAATTTTATGCTTTAGCAGCAGTTTTAGCTGTATCTGCACATTTAGTCATTATTAATAGGAATGAAAATTTTAAAATATTGTGTTTCCTGTTAGTGCATAAGTGAGTTACATATAGTACATACTTTGTTTCCCAGTGATAGTTTTAATTTCTGTCTAGAACAAAAACAAGACCATATGTTATTCCTGTTATGGTAATTTCTGACATGGAAATATGCATTAAAATTTCATTAATTATGTTAAACAGTACTTTTAATATTTATTAGATATCTTAAAAAAACATTTCCAAATAATTTTTTATACAAATGTTTCTTGAAAACATAAAGTTAAAAAACAAATTTTTTTTTGAACCTGAACATCAATTATCAGATATTCAGTTGCATACTGTTTTAATTGTATTTCATACTTTTTAATATATAAATCAAATAAATTGTTTTAAAATTTTAGGGTGATTTGCGGCGCATGTGGAGTGAGCCTTTTATAGTTACAATCCCTTCTAAACACCAAGAAGTTTGACAGGATCTTAGTGGCAGTTGCTTTTTTTTTTTAAGTAGAAAGTTGCTGCTGCTATAACCTTGAAGGAAGAACTTTCTGTATTATAAGTGCATATGAATCTTGAAAGTACGAATATCTCATGTCTCCAGAATAAGTGAAATCTGTATCAGGACTCTCAGCTTCAGGCAATTATTTTCTGTATTACTTAAAACTTTACTGTTGTGTTTGAGTTGGTGACAACAATGGTGTTGATAATGTATCAACTTTTAAATCAGGGATTTTATTTTATTGCAAAAAAAAAAGTTATGTTGGTATTTTATGTTTTTTACTCAAAAGATTAACTTTATAAACATAATATAAATTGTTAATTATAAATGTTCTAGTTATAAAATAATCTTAGTTTTTAATTTGTTAATTAATCAAAATGTTATAGAACTGTGATCGGTAATTGAGAGTCCGCAGGCCATATCAAGGCTACAAAGTCTCATTTTGTGGCTTGTCAACAGCACAAACCAGAACCCCATTTGTTTTTTCATGATCATTTTTTTTAAATAAGTAAATGTGAGCATAATTAAGGGTCAAAGAATAAATTAGCCTGCAGTTTTCTTTTTGTTTTGTTTTTTACAATAATTTTCCTGTATGGAAAACACAATTTCTGTTAATTTTATTCCACCAAATTAAAAAATTGTCACAGCTTTGATGCATGTTAAAATGGGAAAATGTAAGTTGAATTCTTTTTCAGTGTAGACTTACTTCATAATCCGTAAATGTTTTAATGTGGAATGAAAATATTAAACAATTTTAGAGATTTAAATCAAGCAAAATTGTTATGCAGCAGAGAAAATGAAAAGTAATAATTAATTTTAATTCTACATTTTAATCAATGCAAAATTTTATACTTTTAACTGCTCTTTTTTAAAAATATTAAAAAGTTGTGAAAGTTGGACGGTTATTTTTTATCGAATAATATCTTCAAATATTCATTAGTGCTTAAATATCGAAATGCATTGCCCTATTGATGATATGTCTTTAGGACTTACTGGTCTGCTAACACTGATCTTATGTTCCATAATGCAAATGAATTGCCGACCACTGTTGTAGAATTTAAGTACTGTATCATTTTCTTTTAATCAATAGATATATTAAATCTTCCTATGAATCAGCCCATCCTACTTCGAAATGATTTCATGACTTTTATTGTACATATGTAAATATACGAAGAGTTATTTATTTAGTAAATGGTTGAATAAATCAGGTGTAGATAAAGCTTGCCTGTTTCCTTGTGTGTAAAATATTGGATTAAAAAATATTCGGCAATATTAAAGTGGCCAACATACAAAATCCTATATTTAGAAAATGAGCTTGATGTATAAATTTCTATTTAAATATTGATTTAATCATACAATCAAATCCCATTAATGCAAATAGTCAGGGAGGGGGGGGCAAAAATGTGTTTGTCAAAAGTAGTTCATGTAATCAGAGTAAAAATAAAATGTATTTGCAATCATATGGAAGTTAAAGGGGACAGCAAAATAATTTTCATTTTAAAAATAATTCACTTTAAACATGTTTGCATTAATAAGGTTTGACTGTATTAAAAAAAATTGATTTAAATGTATAAAGCTTTATTTAAGAAAATTCTACTTTGAAAATTATTTAAATTTTTTTACCATTACTTTCAATTAATTTGTTTTACTTGGGGAAAATACTTTTAAAAAATTGCTAATAAAAAAAAACAAAATAAGAAAATGTGCATTTATCATTTTATTTTCATTTTATCAATTGCAATTTATTTCATTATTTTTTACATTTATAAGAATTTTAAAACTAGATCAGAGTTAGTCGCCATGGTTCTCTGGGAAAATCTTAAATGTTTTATATTATAGTATTTATTGATTATTGTAGAATTCCGATAATAATCCCTTACCGAAATTACACCCTCTGAAAAGCTGATGATCTTATATTTCATAAAATTTCTGCTTAACAGTCCCTATACTTTTATACTTTTTAATTTTTAAATTGTCACAAGACTTCTCAGGGCTCATTATTTTTTCAACTTCTAAAAGTATTCCTCTCATTTAATCTCTCCTTCCTCATTTTGCAAGGAGAATTTAAGAAAGAAACTTAAGTTAGTTTTTGAGAAGTTAAATATTTTTATTTAATAGTTTATAGAATGTAAATTGTATTAACATTTTTTTAATAAGACTGAAAATTAATGTTTATCCCACTCATATTATTGTTAAAAAATGTCTATTGTAAACCTTGGTTTTTTTTTTTGTTTTTTTTTCATGAAATCCAATTATATTAATATTCTCTGTATTTTTTCCGATTCTTTTCGAAAGAAAGGTATTATTATCTGAATTCTATAGTAAATTTTATTTTATTAAGTTAAAGGAGTTTTGTGCAGATTGTGTGCTTTTAATTTATACAAACATATTAATACTAAGCTTAGCATGTGAAGTGGAAGTGCATGCAATCAAAATCAGCAGGCTTGACTATTATTTTGTTTAAATTAAGTTCTTAAATAAGAATTTAGATTGGTAAATTGTCTTTTCAAGGTTTAATTCATGACTAGTTGTGCAGAGTACTTATTGTTCTTAGACCTTAAAAATAAAAAAAGCACAAATTTTAAACCTATTCCAAATAAAATGTTGTAAACCAATAGTCACAAGCTTAATTGTTTGTTAAAATTGTAAAACATAAATATAGCTATAAACCCACTGGAATTCCATGTAAACAGGATTTTTTTCTTGTATGGCTTACATTATACAGTAACTATATTTGTGGTAAAGCTAACTTGAATATACTGTGTAAGCTATGAACGGCTATTTAATCAGTTTTGTCTTCATATGCCCATTATATGTACATTCACTAGATGGTTCCCATAGTAACGCAATTCATTTTGAATACCAATTTTTAATACTTCTTTTTTTATTCAAATATGAACTCAAACTATTGGTTAAAACAGCAAAATTTTAGTTTTTAATTAATAATAACATTTGATGGATGAACTGAGTAAATTAGTGAATTATTAATTTTTTTTTCCAATACCTATCAGTCAAATTAGCTTTGTTACAAGTATATGTTGAAGGATAATGTCATAAAACTGTCGAATGCAATAGATGGTTTTCATCTTCGTCACAATCACCAGAAATATTTTATAATTTAATAGTTATAACAGAAAACATGTCCATATATTTGACCTTCGTAGACATATTCTTATAGATTGTTTTCATATATGTTACAACTAACATATTGTAGGAACCCCCCCCCCCCCTTCCCTCCAATAAATATGTTAGGTTAGAAAGCATGATCACACATTTGACCTTTGTATTTTATTAAAATAATGCCTACATCAGGTGTGACATCCCATGAAATCTATCTGTAGTCATACATGTCTCCCTCTTATACTCTTTATTTACCATGAACTTTAAAGTTATTAGTTTATATTAAAGAAGTTGTTCTTCCTCTGTAAAGTATGCTTTTCTTCCAATCAGGAGTTTGAATTACTCATGAGGTTAAAAATATGAGTCAAATATGAGAGAAAATATGTGATAAGTGAGAAATATTGAAAATATTTTATTTTGTTATTTTATAAACATACTAGAAAATGTATACAGCATTTAAAATAATAAAATAAAAATCCATGTACATCCACACAACTGGTGTGAAATGACCCCCCTTCCCCCATCACCACACACACAAATCACAAAACTTTAAACACATCACTTGCTGAGACTTTACATTCTACATTAAGATCTATCGACGGAATCATTTTCATGGCATAAATAAATGAAAATACTTAAAATTGCAAAAAAGTTCCTTTAAATCTGAAATTATTACTATTTCAGCAATTCATCCAATTTCAGTCAAATTTTAGCACGATACTCATAATGATAATTAAAAATATTAAGACAAAATCTTTTAAATTTCTAAAGCTAGAAGAACTTTGAAAATGCACTATAAAACCAATAGATAGCGGTATGTGTCAAAAGTGGAATGATCTACAAATGTTAGCCTGCTATAGAGCATGGGCATGTAACCAGGGTAAGAAATTAGAAAAAAAAAATTAGGGTCCGAATGGCTCCCAGCATCAATTTCTTATAGGGTATTTGAAAATTTCTAAAGGCCAAAATAAAACATTTTAATGAAATAAAAAATATACATGATAAAACAAACCACTTAGGCCGTATCTAAATATTTTATTTGCTTGCCAAATATATATACTTTAAAAAAAAAAGACGCTAAATTGCAAATTAAAATGCAATTACTTATGGTTAAAAATTTGGTCGTCGAATGCACCCAGCACAAGCATCTTTCTACCAAAGTTGAATGGCATTACTTAGATCAAATTCATTTAGTGAAATTCCTGCGAGCTTGATGATTAATACATCATTTAGTGTTCCAACCTTCAATCTGTTTCGAACATCCATTTTTATAAGATTCATTATGCTGAACCCTCATTCACAAATAGCAGTACTGAATGGTATGCTGAAATAAAATAATTTTTAACAAATTGCTGTATTCACCTGAAGATTCTGATTCATTAAATAATCTATCCCATAAAACATTTGAATCTTGTGATTTTTTTTTTATCTACAGCCCAAAATTTCCATTCCAAATATTCTTCTTTAACTTCATTTTCATCAATTTGCACACATGAAGGTAAATTTTTAAGAATGATATCAAGTTCTTTACTTCCATAATTTGTAAATAAATCTTTATCTTCAGAATTTGGCAAATTAATTGCGTCAAAAATATAAATGTTGCTTAATAGTGAATGTAAATCTGTACATCTTTTATCAATATATTCTGTCAATTTATTACAAATTTTTCTCTATCTTTAAGAAACAGTAATTTGCACCTGCTGTCTTTCTATAACATTACTCCCTCAAAAGAATTGGTATCTTCATCATAAATTTTTTCGAAATTACATAGTTCTTTGCCATCATCTGTTTTAAAGCTTTCTATGGGTGATTTCGTTTTCAGCAAATGTCTTTTAATTGGATCAAAAGATAGATTATTTCTTTAGAATACTTGTGATAATTTAGCTAAACAATTTGTTAGGTCTAGCATAAAAAATAAAAATCACACCATACGTAAAGATATGAGCATTTTTAACAGTCCCTTCACCTTTGCTATTTTTGTTGGATTGTTTTCATTATTTAAGCAAAAATTTTCCATGTGTGTGATGGTAATAGGTAAGTTTTTAGTAATGGCTGTAAGAGCTTGCTGTTTTGAAGAAATCCATCTAATATCCTTAATTGCTGTATGTTTTAGCAAAGTGTGTTTAGATATTTCGGCCATATTTTTTAATTTTTTTAAAAGCTTTGAACTTTATGGTAAAGTTTATAAACTGCTTTTAGCAATCTTTCACACTTAGATTCAAAGGGAACATGTTCTAAGGCATCAGAAATGGCCAATTAGAACCTATGAACAATGCAATGTATGGTTATAATTCCAGGTGTTTCAAGGGATAGTAGCGTCGCCCCATCTTTGTTTCTACCAAAATTAACACTTTCACCATCAAAGTAAGCTGCTGTCAATTTAGTTTTGCATTCTGGGTCTTTTTGAATCATGGCCTGATCTATTGCAGCAAGAGTGTCCTCTGCAGAACCAGCTTTTAATTCTTGCAGTTTTATAAATATAGTTTCAATTCTACCTTGCTTATTGACTGCATTAGCATACAAAATTTCAGATTCTAATACGGAAATATCTGTCGATGCATCTGCCATGATGGAAAGGAATTGGGAATTCACTAAAGCATTGGCTTTCTGCCTACATATAGCTTTAGCTAGGTAAGAAATAAACAGGATGCATGCTTTATAGTTCATGTAGGTGTCACCAATATAAAGTTTTTTTTTTCTTTTGCAATTGGCAGAGTCTTTCATATTTCTGAAATGAAAGATTACCATCAATGACAGCATATGTAGTATTAAATAAAAATATCTTGTTTTCCCCAACTACATTTGGCATTGATGTTATACATTTAATAAGAACAGAAGATGATGGATTTTCCCTGACAAAATTTATTCTAGAAGATTCAATATGAAATCTTGAACTATCATGCTGCACCAAAGTCTCATGTTTATAGGTACCACATCCATTGATAAATTGACATTTAGCTATAAACATTGTATCACAATTACTTTTGTTTTTGCGATACAGATCGCAAAACATTTTGTTCTCACCACTACTTAAATCTATTCTCAACCATAGGAATTCTTTTTTCCATTTTAATGGAGTTCCTTGATTTACCGAAGCATGATCTTTTCACTGTAACTTTGGATGGTCGACTTCAGGAAATTTCCGGGTTGTAGAATTGTCATCAGAAATCCAAGTTTTTTCCCGAAGTTTTTCATTACGCATTTCAAATGTTTGTTTTAGAGGTGGTTTGAAAAAATCAGTTATTGTTTTTTTTGCTCATTATGTAATACTGCTTTCGATGTTTTATGATCAATCTATAAAATTTTAAGCACTCACAAAGATTGATACTGCATGAACAAAGAAGGTAGTTTTGCATTCATGTAATATAAACACTAACTGCACTTAAACAATGATATCGGTTCTGATGAAGAGCTACTATTTTGCTGTAAATCATGGAATTAAAATTAATGCGTACGATATTGCTACATTTGTGCTTGCTCTATGGAAGTAGCCCACTCGGAAAATAGAGGTGACAGATGGAAAGTTGGTGTTTCGGGAGGGAAGCTGTGCTCGGCATTATAGGCAAAAGTGGAATTCTGGGGTGGGGGAAATTCCCTCCACCTTATATGCCACTTCCTTCTTTACATTTTCAATAAATGTCGATATACCAGACTTTAACTAATTTAGGCCGATTCTTTCAGGTTATTTTAAACATGATGAAAATAAAAAATTTTAAATTGACTTATTGTTTTATACAAGAAAAATCTAGTCATGGTTTGCCCCCCCCCCCCCCTCCCCCAATTCCGAAATCATGGTCGCAAACGATAAAAATTTGGTTGCATTTCGTGCATGCCCCCCACTAATTTCTTACCCTGCATGTGACATCACACAGGCAATTTTGTCCTTATGTTTCCAAAATAAAATACTTGTTTGTTTAGCAGTATGGAAATTTTCATTATTTCTGTATTAAAAATGGTTACTTTAGAAACTTACAATCGTTTAATCTCTAATTTTAGTAGGCTATATATAAATTTATCTTCTTTGATGGATACTTTTAATTAACCGGAAAATATTCACTTTCAATATATACACAAGTTTTTTTTTTTTTAAATCATCACGTATCTTTTCCTTCTCGCTCGCATATACATTGCAGAATTTACTAGTAAGTGTATATATATCTTCAGAACGATAGTTAGTGACTACGGTAAAAATGAGTAGTAGTGTACATTCACTTAAAATGCGCTTTAGCAAATGAAATCTTTAAATATATATTGTTATTCAAGTATTCTATATAACTTATTATCATCACAAAGATGCATTTCGATGTTTAATGGGTTTAGCTTCAAGTTTTATTTGCCATCATTGTCAGTTTACCATTACACACTATGGTAAAAATAAACCCTTTTGTCCTTACGTTTCTGCACATTCTACTACGTAGGTTGTATATTTACGGTGGTGCCCATGCTCTATGAAGATAACGAAAATTAAAGACATCATTGGCTTAAAAGATTTATAATTAATCAATGGATGGGTTTATGAATTTTTTTTTTCTGGAGTATTCTGTGATATTTTAGGCAGCTTCTAAAAAAAATGAACATTGGCACATCAATTTTAATATATTGTAATATAGTAATTGGACACACAAAAAATATATATTTTTAAAAATTCATTAAAATTTGTTTATTCATCAAATGGACTTTGTTCAAAGTTTGTTTGAAAGAGAATTTTCGATCTTTTCGATGGTGTCAAAATAGAAGCTGATAATATTTTAAGTCGCCAAGAAATTGATTTGTGTGAATGTTGTCCCAAAATGCTGTACATCAGGCTAATACATAAAATATAGGCTAATACATAAAATAACTAAAAAGATAATTTGAAATTTAAAAATAAAAAATGCAGAGGTACACTTATTTGGGTCCTGAAGTACTTGTGTACCAAATTTCATGGTACACAGATTTTTTTTAAAATGACCTATTACTTTTGAAAACATGAGCAAAGCAATTATTTTAAATATTTTTCAAAGATTACCCATTCATGTGTGTGTCACAGTATAAATATGTCTCAGAGTTTACATTAAGATCTCCTTGTGTATACCGGTTTATTAGGAAATTCCATGTACCCCCCACCCCCTATAACTTTTAAATTGTGTGTCATAGCACCACGGAAAGGGACGTATACTATAAGAACGTGACAACAGTTGAATGAATATATTTGTAGCATTCCAAGTGGTAAAATATGAAAGTTGAGGAAACTAATTCAGAAACAGAGACTGGCCAGAAAGTTTAATTACAAAAAATGGTAGTTAATTAATGCAAATGATATTTGGTTCAAGTAAGCCTGGTAGAGCAATGTATCATCAGAACTAGTTTTGTACTCCTGGTATGCTGTTTGAGATGTGGCTTTGTCCTAAATCCAGATGTGCATTGTTGCTGGTGGTGCACATTTTGAACATTGTGTACGTTACTTGGCAGGTTAGTTGCATCTGTATTGCACAAATTTTGCATTACATCTGTGTTACTATGCATGCTTACTACTTTCACGTCTGGTCTTTTCTGCAAGCTTTCCTGTTGAACAAATATTTTTTTGTACTAATGAAACACCTTTCTTTCATTTCGTAATTGGACTTTTTTGCCTATCTTTGTTGGTTTCTGATTTAGTCTTAAGTTCTGTATCTCGCCACTATGGATACAGCAAACATGTTCAATCAACTGTATAGAGTTATTTTCTTATACATATGCGGTACTTTGCAATGCCACATGTGGTTTAAAAATTATAATGGGGTAATATAGAGAATTTCCTAAAGACCCTATAGCAAAGAGAAGACCTTAATGGGTACTGGGTGCTGTCTGCTCAATATCAACACGTAGAATTAAAGACATTCATTTTTAGTCCCCCTGTTTATTAAACTTTATTTTCATGCAAAAGGTACCTTTTCTTTTTAAAGGCATATGTTGCTTTCAAATGTTACTCATGGAGTAACATGCTCTTGCTATATATTGTAACACAATTTAAAATAAAACATATTTCATTAAATATAAGTATGACATTGATTGTAAGCTGCACTATGATTTTCATTTCCACTACAAGGAGATTTAAATTTCATAGTCACAGAACATGCCAATAGGGAGGTATAGAAATAACACTCTTGCGTGGACTTGTTTCATACTTTTTAGTACTTTTCCTGCATGGAATAGCCAATAACTGCAATAGCAACAAAAGTTTTGCAAAACAGATCTGTGGATGCTGGTATTTGTAATAGGAGCATATTCTGAAATTTGATGTTATTTGCACAGAAAAATTCGAATATTAACTTTGTTTTATGAATTACAGTACTTTCTTTAAATGCACATATATACAGCTTCGCAATACATTACCAGTATATTTACTTTATATAAATATGTACTCCCACAATCCATCCAGACCAGTGATTCCTCCTGCTGCAGTTTTACAGACAATGATTCTATGATGCCATTGATTTTAAGATTTTCAATTTCATAGACAGTAAAAATGTACGTCTTTAAAATCAATAAAATATGTTTATTATTTAAAATAAATTATACAGTTGTTTTTGAATAAAAATTTGTTTTTTAGGGGAAAATATAACATTTCATTATATTTTGAGAAATTATAAATTACTGATTATTGCTGTTATTGCTATGTTAAAGATTGTATTTATAAAAAAAATTAAATGGGGGGGGGGGGAGATATGAGCACTTAATCAGGTTTTAAAAAAATTCATTAAAAATTACTTTTTTCAAATTAAGGAGATACCTCCAGTGCATAATTAAGGATAAAAATTGTACAACAGCTACTTATGATGCATTTTTTATCTAGCAAAAGTTTAAGTTTTTCTGGTTGTACAATTAATGCACATGTGAATGTCGTGTAACTATATTCTGATATTGAGCTTTAATAGTTTTTATACTCTGAAATTCGGTGTTGATCTTCAGTACACAAAGAATTATCAAATATTAAAATTATGAAAACAATTGAATATCTAGTAATTTGGGAATGTATTTAGAAGAGTTTGAGATTTTTCAGAAATGTAAGGTAATTTATCAAACGCCAATCAAAATTGTAAAAATCACTTATAAACACTTTTAATCACAACACAGAAATATTCTCTTGCCCTTACAGATCTGATCAGCTATATGTAGTGATTTATAATTGGGGGAAAAGAAAACTTGGAGTAATCCACAATTATGCCAGTCTTGATGGTAATTGATATATAGTAGTTAGCTGGTAATAACATTGGAAGTAAGTAAATGAATATCAATTATATATTTAGCAGCTTCTGTTAAACATTTGTTGAAAAAAAATAATAAGTTATATGTATTTATATTAGACTAGCTATGTTACATCCTTAAGTAGACTGCATAGAAATGTGTGAAATTTTGCATCAGTTGTTGAATAATGTATTTGAAACATTGTTTTGGTTCCACAAGGGCAAACCACCAGTTTAAAAAAATTATTGTACCCAATTTAAAAGTTAACTTAAAATACAGGGCTATTATAATTAAAGTGTCTCTCTATAGAGTATTCTGGAGGCATATCTATTGGTTGAAATATAACAAAAATTAGTAATTTTCTTTAAAACATATAAAAGTGATTTTACAAAAATATAGTTTAAAAAATCACCACCAGTGGAAACCTGATGCTCAAGGTGATAAAACTTAACAAAAATGTGAGATATTGAAATATGTAATTTTGAAGTAGAAACAAACTTGGAAAATTAATAAAATTTATGGATCACAAGTTAATTTCACAAGCACAAAGCAGCTTCTCAAGCAAAAAGCTTTTATCTGCAGGAAAATCGTCGGGCTTTTTCTACAAACTGAACATCCCTAGTCAGTCTATAAATTCCCTTTGAAAAGTGATGTATGCAATTTTTATTAATTTTCCAACATACAAAGTGCTAAAGTTGGTCTCCGGCAGAAATTTTTACAACTAATATATTTTAAAGGAATTTACCTCTGCATGTTTTAAAGAATATATCTACTAAGTTTGATTTAGTTTTGGTTGTTACACACATCTCTAAAAATCTTAGAATATCGATGCTTTAATTACGATAATCATGTATATCATACAGTACTGTTAATACATTCATAGTACATTTTTTTTTACTTTAGCATTTTCCACTATATCATCCATTTTATATCTGTAAACGTTGTGGTTTTCAAATTGTCAAAGTATAAAGTTTAGTTATTAGACTAACAATGAATTTTGTAGATACTGATGAACGCCTGATTTCTGACACTATATCATGAATGTTTGAATACTCAGATTTATGTTGTGCTGTTATTTTAACTTTTGTCTTGCACACTGTGTGTGTTTCTCATAGAAGTTACAATTCATTGTTACTTTGTACATATCTCAACTTTTGATACTCAATTTTGTGAATTGGTCCTATCAAATAAAATATGTCATTTTTTACTGTGTTTTTGTTCTTCTACTACAGCCTGTCTATTCTTTTAACTTTTCACCACCTTTGGGCAAACAATATTCAATCAAAAATTAAAAACAAGTATTTTGATATTTTTAATTTTCGAAACCAAGATACCAATATTTCTAAATTTTCAAATAATGTAAAGAGAAACAACTTTTTGAGTAACTCAATTTGAAAAAAAGTTTGGAGACCAAATGAGGCACGCAAGTCGATATATAGAATTACTCTTAAAAAATTTCAATATTTTCTGAAGACAAGTTATATATTGACAGAAAAAATAAATAAAATTAATTTCAGAATAACAAATATGAACTTGTGTTTTTAAATTACACAATCATAAACACAATATCATTATGATTATGTGAATATTACTTTATTGGAATGCCTGTTTAAAGCAAATAACATTCTTGTGTTATTCTAATATGAAGCTTTCGTACTGGAACCAAAAATTTAAAAAAAAAAAAAAAAAAAAAAATCCTGCATCCATATATACCATAGGGGTAAGTGATCATAAGAATATTAAAAAGCAACAATGGTTTAATTTAGTATTTCCAAACAGCTTACTAGCATTCATTCTTTAATTTTTATTAAAGACTTTAAAAATAAGGAAAATAAAGAAAGTTACAGAAGAGTACAGTAAGTTTCAACTAACAAAATATATTTTGTACCAATTTACAGTATTTCAGAATTCTAACAGGGTAATTGAAAAATCACACACATCAAATTTTAAAATCATATAATGTACCGAAAAACTGAAATAGAATATTTTTTTTCTATTAAATGACACTAATATACCCTAAAAATATATCAGAAATATTGTTTGCTGTGATATATGTCATACAATAATTCCAGGCCTCATTCATCAATCGAAAAACATGGCATTTTTCCAGAATGAAATACTTTTTAAAATAATATTTCCCTAACAATTCTCATGATAATGTCATTGAAGAGTTTTTAGTAATACAGTATTTTTTCAGACAGTTTATCCTGAGTTTAAATAGAAAGTCTGCCTGTTCTTGTTTTGTCTGCAACAGATCATTTCTCAAAATTGTTTTTCAAACCTCGTAACTGTTGAATATTTTAGAGCATGGGTAATAATTTCTTCTAAAACTCGTCCATGTCACTTTCATAACTAGAGATAACTGCTCTAAAATAAAAATTCTTTCATACTGAAAAAACACCCCGTTCTTTGATTAATAAAAAAGAGGCCTGGAATTACTGTATGATGTATTAAAAATAGCAGATAATATTTCTGATATATTTTTTAGAGTATATTAGTTCCATCTAACTGCAAAAAATTCTATTTAAATTTTTCGGTACATTATATGATGTTAAAATTGGAAGCACGATTTTTCGATCACCTAGTATTAAACTACTGTTAATTTTTTACCAGTATTCGATGCCCTAATTTTAATAAAAACATAATAGCAGAAGCACAGCTTCTAATAAGCAAAATTTTACTATACCCGCAGAGCCTGCCTGCTTCGCCCAGCTTGCTCTTGTTTCGGTTCGGTGAAACGGGTCAAATTTGTTCAAATTTGAAATTGTGATTAACAATACAACAACTTCGGCATTTGCGCACAAATATTTTCTCAAACTTTTGGGAATGAAATCACACTTGCACGTTCGTTTCCCCCCAGAAAGCTTTCTCTCAACGACATATCGAAGTTTTTCACATTTGCTATGAAAGTTTATGTACATTTGTTTGAATGGAAAGTTTATTCTTACGAAGGAAGCACACAACTGCCATGGATGAGAAACAAGAACTTACGGACATGGACTTTCATCGACCATTCACTTTGACAAGGTCGAAATTTTGTTAAAATTTATTAACTTCTATGAGAAATGACTCAATTTAGGGGAGATTATTTAAGAAACTGTATTTTTCATTGGATTCAGTATCCATGAGTTGACTGGAATGAGTTTTTCAGTTTGTGAAATGACGCAGAAATCATTTTTCTAGAGCATTCTCTTACTAAAATAGCAAACAGAAAAAAAACCCTAACTTTCAAAGGCTATTTATCCAGATGCAGGAGGTAACTTGAAAAACGAATTTCAGATTTGTATTCAGCCTGGTCAAATTAGTATACATGAGTTTTTTCAGGTCTTGGAGTTGAAATTGAGACTCTGACATACTGATACTGTGCTTTTACGATAATGATAAAATAGATGGATTTTGTACAAAATAATGACTGCATGTCAAATTAATCAATTAAAAAATAATATTTAATACATCTACAACTGGATAAAATTTTTTGGAATACGAGCAAAAAATTCGAAATTTTATATTTTCTTTTTCTATGGCAGCAAAAGACAAAAGTTTGCATAATCATGCACATAAGATATTATGACTCAATGGCCACAAAACTTAACAGTTTCAATCACAGTGAAAAATATCTGCGATACAATTTTTGTGTTCATGACATGATTAGCCCCCTGGGGGGGTATCAATTGGAAGAATTTTTTCAATCCCTTTAAAATGAAGGGTAACATTCAATAATTGTAATTATTTAGACCAATGATACATATTTTTCAAAAGTTTTCTTTCAAAATTTGCAAAAAAATCACAAGCAATAGCTTGTGATTTTTTTTTTTTTTTTTTTGTATAAGATAGTCCAATTGAGTTACACTCCGGTTACTTTACTTTGTACTATGACACTCCCCTCCTCTCTCTCGCCAGCTACTCAAATTGCTATTCATGCCTTAGGGTGAATCGGGCAGTCTGGCCTTTCAACTCCCCACCCTCTCTGAAACCAAAAATTATATCTCAAAAGTTTTATTTATTTCCTAGCATTGCTGATTGCCCTGAAAAACAAAATATGTGAAAAATACTGTAGTAGATAAAATAACCTCTTTTATAAAGAAAAATACCACTCTTGAAAAAAGAAAGTAATGTGATCGTGAATGCAGTTGATGTTGACCCCACTTGAGGTCAGTGTTAATAATCTTGCTACTCAGTGTTCTTGCAATATGATCTTGTTTACTTTTTTCTTATTTATATTATATATATATAGCTTTCCAAGAGTAAAACATACAGCCAATTTCATGGGGCTGAAAGTTGTTTCTTTCGCTAATTTATACAAAATCATCTATTAACATATTCCTTTTGAAATATGGCAGATATGTACTTATCGCACCAACATGTATAAATCCACTGTCACCGCTAGGCAGTGGCGGTTCCTGATTTCAGGAATAGGTGAAACAGATTCAGTAGCAGAATTTCCCCTCCTTAGCAACGAGCATCATCAAAGCACATCATGCCACTGGCACAAGTGCTGTCAAATATTATCTAAATGTAGACAAAATTTCGTCATATAATAATAATAACCCATTCAGCCGATAACTTTAAGTGAAGCAGCGTTTATCCTGCGACACCTCAAGACCCTCCGTTGGGACCACTAACACAATGCTCTTTTTATTACATAATAGGAAAATGCAAAACCAAAACAGCAAAAATGTTCATCTTCACTGAGTCATGTGGACAGAAAATCAAGTTATCTGAAACCTTCCACCTAAGGCTCTTATATATACAGGAGCCTTACTTCCACCAATTTCTACGTACCTCGTTACGTCAAACGTCATCAGAATTGGTCTTAGTTTGAAGTTGTATAAAGCTACTTTCTTGCTTTTTATTTATTTTTTGGTTTCCCCGTTTTAGTTGGAGCAGATCGGCAAATTGCAAATTCCTTGATTTTTTCAGATTTTAAACAAAAAACCAATTTTTCCTGCATTTTAGTCTACTTTTAAATTCCCAGTTTTCAGAGTGTGTATGAATCCTAAAACATCTCTATGAAGTTCTTATAAAGCCAAGAAATAATTAATTCAGTTTTACCTCCAGGCATTTTGTATCAAAATACAATAAGAGTAAAATGTAACTGGAAAGATATTTAGTCATATAAGCTCAGATAGAAATGTCTGTTAACAAAATGCAAAGAAGATAAAATACCGACACTGCAGTGCACTTTAAACCAAATGCTTATCAAGAACACAAAATTATTCCAAAGAAAAGTAAAGAAAGAATTCGCAGAGTCTACTAATCCAATTGATCCTGTCTCGCATTCCTTGCTTCTGACCAGCTCGCCCATCTCATCAAATTTCTGTCCTGCTCCACCAGTCTCCTCCAAGTAAGCTTGGGTTGTCCCCGAGATCTTTTTCCTTCAGGCGCCCAAGTAAGTGCCACAGCAGGGATGCTATGCTGTGGCATTCTCACGACATGCCCAGTCCATTTCCATCTACATTTTTTTTTATCTCTATCTCAATTTCTTCTTGTCCAGTACTCTTGTAGAAACCAAATGCTTAACCAAAGTGTCAATGGTTTCAGTGTTAGTAATAACATATGGCCAAAATACTCTCAAAATTTTCCTCTGACATTTAGTCTGCCAGGCATTTAACTTGTTGCATTGGCCCTTGTTAATTTCCATGTTTTGGTTCCATATAGTAAAACGCTTTTCACTAAGGAATTAAAAAGGTTGATTTTGGTTTTTAAATTAATGTTAGTAATTCTCCATATTTTATTTAGTTTTCTAAAACAATTCTGAGATTTTGCAATTCTTATTTTGATTTCTTCAACTGTACCACCCTCCTTGTTCACCGGTACACCAAGGTACGTGAAGCTATTTACATCTTCAATTGATTCATCATCTAATTTTACATTTTCAGAAGTTTTTTCATTAATTCTTAAGACTTTTGTTTTACTTTTATTGACTTGTAGACCAGTAGTTTTAGCAAACCTGTTAAGGCCATTACTTTTCTGTTGTAGATCACAAAATCTAGAGGCCAAAAGAACAATGTCATCTGCAAAATCCAATTCCTCTAAAACTGATGTAAATTTCCACCTAATGTCTCTTCTCTTGTCTTTGATGGTGTTTCTCATGATCCAGTCAACAACTATATTAAATAACAAACCTGACATCACACATCCTTGTTTTACACCTGATTTAATTTGGAAGGACTCTGTCAGTTTTCCATTTACCTCAACACAGCAACTGCTGTTTCGATATAGCTCCCTAATAATATTAATAATTTTTTGCGGGATTCCATAACTATCAAGTATCTTCCACAACATATCTCTGTCAATGGTATCAAATGCTTTTCTAAAATCAATGAAATTTAAATATAAAGGTGCATTATGTTCAATGCTTTGCTCAATGATGTTACTCAAAGTAAAAGTATGTTGAGTGGTTCCAACTCCACTTCGAAATCCTGCTTGCTCCTCTCTCAAAGCCTTCTCAATTTCATTCTTTAATCTGTTGACCATGACTCTTCCAAAAACTTTAGCTGGAATAGACATTCAAGTGATACCTCTCTAGTTCTCACAGGACGAAAGATCTCCTTTCTTAGGTATTTTAATTATTGTTGCTTCTTTCCATTTTTCTGGTACTTTCTCAGTTTTCCAGGTAAGGTTAAACAGATTTTTCAAATATTTAGCTGTCTCTTCAACATTAACTTTAAGCGTTTCTGCAGCTATCATATCATTTCCATGGGCTTCATTGGATTTCAACGCCTTCAAAGCATTTTTAATCTCGATCGAGATTTCCTCTATAGAAATGTTTAAGGTAGGTGGCACATTAAATGTGACCACTGGCTGTTCATGAGTGTCGATGTTGTAAGCATTTAGTGTTTTTTCAAAATGTTCTCGCCATCTTTCCTCAACCTCCGCTTCAACAGACAAAAGTCTACCATTCCCATCTTTGACTCCACATTCACGTTTTTTAACTTCACCACTTATTTGTTTGATTATTTGGTAAACAATTCTTGTCCGTCCAGTTTTAGCAGCATTTTGTGCTTTAGATCATCATAGTATTTATTTTTGTCCTTCTTAGAGCTTCTTTTGACATTCTTATCTGCCTCTCTGTATTTTTCTTTGTAAACTTAATATAATCTTTCAGATCTAGTACTGTCAAAAATGCTCTTTATTTTCCTTCTATGCTCAATCAGTTTCCATGTTTCTCCAGTGATCCATTCTTTATTCTTTCTATTTTCTTTTTTCCCTATAGTATTCTCTGCTGTTTTGTTTAAAATAGTCTGTAGTTGACTCCACTGCTTTTCCACATCCTCCAAGATTACTTCATTATTCTCTAAGGCAGAGAATCTGTTCTTCAATTCAATATTGAATTTCTCATAAATCTTCTTATCCTTTAATTTAGCAATATCGTACCCAACTGGTCTAGTATTTTTACTGTTCTTTTTGCATTTACGCAATTTTAACTTCAAATTCAACACTACAAGGTGATAGTCAGTGCCAACATCTGCCCCTCTCTTAACATCCATCATAGATCTGGTAAATTTTCCATTAATTGCAATATATGGTCTATCATTTAAACTCAACAATAGTAACTACATTGGCACAGTATATAGATGCACAGAAAAAAATAATATATGAAGCAGTTTTAGGACTGATGCAACACTAAATATAAATTAAAAATAACTTAAAAATCATGATTTTGACACAAGATGGATGTCATATTTTATTTTGAAATGGGTCACGTGATCTCTTCATATAATGTGAATGCAATTATTGTTTTAATTTTTATTTAAAAAACTACCGAACATATTTTGCTGAAATGTTTTTTTATATATCTTATGGGATAATTTAAATATCTCCTAAAATTTTCGAAACAATTTGTAAATTTTAGATTTGCTTAAAAAATATTTGAAAAATTAGGTCCCATAGGGTTCAATCCAAAACTAATTGGGTGATATTATTCATTTACATTCCCATATGTGCCACAGACTGTCTCAACAACATACTAAAATTTCATTTTGATAAAATCATTTTTATGGCAGTTATCCTGCGAATGGACAGATAGAATGAACAAAGTCATAAATACTTTCCAACTATGTTGTAAAGTGTTAAAAATAAGTAATTTTAGGAAGAATACGATCCTTGTGACTGGCATTCATTCTTAATGTTATTAAGAACTTTACAAATAATGAACAGCATTAGTAAATAATAATTAAATTTCAACCTAACAATTTAACAAATATAAAATATCGGAAATAGTAAAATATTCTGTTTTAGTTATACCAATATATTAGTATTAAAATACTGTTCATTTTTAACTAGTATTGGATACCCTAATTTTATTATATGCTTATATAAATAATTGTAAACTTTACATTGTGCTTGTACAAATATTATATAAAATTTGCTGTTGATTAAGTAGTTCATAACTCTCGATTGAAGATTTCATCAATTGGTAAAATTTTAATGAAAAAACACCCTTGCATGCAGACTTAAAAGTATATGGAAAAGGAAATCTTGGCATAAAAAATAAAAGTATACATATATGTAGCATGAAGGCTAAAAGGAAGGAGGGGAAAAGAAATAGACTGCTCCGGAGAAAAGTAACATATGATACAGCGGAAGAAAGTTTCCAGTTTAGTGGCGCTGCTATTAGCACAGTTATGGTTATTCCATTCAAATAGCATTAGGTTGATTAAAAGTTTATTTGATTTTTATTTATTCTTTTATTATGAGTACTTCTATTTTCTCAAAATATGGTTTCTAGTGCATGTTTTGTTCCTGGTTGTAAATCGGGACATGTCAGTGGCAGAAAACAATGTAAAATTGAAGGTAAAAAACATGTAAAACATTTGTAACAAACATGTAACAAATTTGGGGGCTCAAGATCACAGCTCCGAAGGCCTTTTGGTACATGCAGAGAACTTCCAAACTTTTTACTTTATCAATAAATAATATATTAAGACTTTAAAGGATGTATATTATTTAAAACTATTAGCATATTTTTTAATTCAAAATAAAAACTAATATTATCAGTTTCAAATTAATTAAAATTTTATTACATACAAAATGTAGAGGTCCTTTAAAATTTGGGGCCCCGAAGGCCCGTATGTTAATCAGGCCCTGTCTCTGAGAGATTCGTTTTACATGAATGTCTCAATAACCCCTGGTTACAGTGCCTAGAAGGAATAGTGTGCCAACCGAGGTGAAAAACAGGTTCCCTAAAAACTGCCTCCGCCAGATGGCGTTGGTCTCGAATAAGCGGTTAAAAATGGAGGAGTTAACATTGAAACTAATGGGAATTTAATGCAAATGAAATGACCGATATCTTTGGAAATAAATGAAGAATTTGTCTGAAATTTGGTGTAATTATTGCAAGTGGTATACACAAAAAGTAATTTGATTTTCAGAGAGATTGACCTAGAGATATATTCGTATTTTTAAAATTTTATTTAACTTTATCTGTGGTCGTTCAAACATTTGAGATCCAAAATAACAAAGTTCATTCATCACAGTAATGTGAAATTCAGTATGACATTTTCTCTTGTGGTACATTTCAGTTCTTTCGATTTTGAAGCTTATCAGACCAGCCCGTCCTGGGCCCGCCATATGACTTTGGTATAATTTGAGAGCAGGTGTATCTAAAAATTTCGAAGTTTAGCATATCCTTGTCATTTGCTGTATATTTTAACACTTTGGATTAAAAATCTTATCGGGCTAGCCCATCCTGAGCCCAACAAGAGGAATATATCGTTTTTTGAAAATAACTCAACATTTGGAGCATCTAGAATGTCTAAATTTAATATACCATTGTCCTTTGTTGTATATTGTATTTCATCGCATTTCGAACAGTTATCGGGCTAGCCCGTCTTGGTCCGCCATAGAAATTTACTCGCTTTTCAAGAATAACTTGATCAAACGGAGTAGCTAAAAATGTAGATTTAGTATATCATTTCCTTTTGGATAGATTTTAATTTAGATTTTAAACCCCATCGAGCTAGCCCGTCCTGAGCCCAACAACAGGAATATACAGTTTTTTGATAATGACTCAAAATTCGGAGCATCTAAAATGTCTAAATTTAATATATCATTGTCCTTTGCGGTATATTATATTTCATCGCATTTCAAATCTTATCGGGCTAGCCCGTCTTGCCCCGCCTTAGAAATTTACACGCTTTTCAAGAATAACTCGATCAAACGGAGTAGCTAAAAAATGTAAATTTAGTATATAATTTCCTTTTGGATGGATTTTAATTTAGATTTTGAATGCCATCGGGATAGCCCATCTTGAGTCCTCTGAAAAATGCATTCGTTTTTGAAGAATAACTCGAGAACCGCAATAGCTAAAAATTCCAAGTTTAACATGTTGTTGGCTTTTGTGGTATATTTCAGTTTCTTTGGATTTGAACTTTATCGAGGTAGTCCATCCTTGGCCTGACATAGGAATAGACCCGGTTTTTTTAGAATAATTGCAAAATCGTGACAGCTAGAAAATATGTTTAGTACATCCTTATCTTTTGGGGAATATTTTAATTCCTTCGATTTTGAACCATACCGGGCGAACTCGTTTTGGGCCCGCCTTAGAAATTCAGTTTTTTTGGGGAATAACTCTAGAACCGGAGCATCTGAAAGTTCCAAATTTAGAATGTCGTTGTCATTTGCTGTATATCTTAGCTCATTGGATTTGAAACCTTAACGGGCTAGCCCGATCAGTGCTTGAAAACCGTGCAACTAGAATATCTAAATTTAGTATATCATTCTTTTTTGGGATATATTTTAATTCTTTGGATTTTAAACTTTATTAGATTACCCAGTCTTTGCCTAGCCTTAGAAATGCATTCGTTTTTGGAAAATAACTCGAAAATCGGAGAAAAATTATCATTTACCAAACAATAAAACAATTACATTAGTTCTCCTTAGGAATTATATTTGATAAAGTATTTTGTACTGTTGTGTAAACCCACATTCGATCATCGACTCCCACTTATCCTAGATCTTGGCTACGCTTATATGCAAAATAATTATATAATGCGAAACCAGTCCACGGTGCATTTTAAAGATTCATAGTAATATAGTGATTCGTACTACATAGTAATACAAAGAAAAGTCTTGTGACGGGATTTTTGGATGCTGAAATTCGCAGGTTATGAACGAAAAAGAATATTGTACAAGTGACGGCTCTTAGTAAAAACAGATTCGATCTCAGATGAGCAATGTGCTAATGAGATACTTCCTATTGTATCTAGAGGCCAACCTGAAGGCAGTACAAAATGCCCTTTCCTGGTGTTCTATCCATTTCCAGAGCCCCCGCTGATTTGCAGATCTTTTGAGCATTGTTCGTGTAAGAGATGTGGCAATTTGCGGAAACGTGTGTAAAGGAGACGTGCCTGTTGAAATAAAATAGCGGTCAATTACATGTCCACTCTCAATCGAAATTCTTATCAGCGCTATCTTTCACCGTACAAAAAAGACAGCACTTGTAGACAGCCCCCCACCTTGTTCTAATGTTCAAGCGGCAATGGTGTTTCATGTTTTTCTTCCAAATTCACAGGGCCACCCACAGGCATTTTCCCCTGTAGCCGAACATATGAGATAAAACAAAATATCTGCTAGACATTATCATACATTTTTTTTTTAGGTTTACATGGTAATATGTATCAAAATGCAAAACAAAAGTTTGGTTTTAAAGCATTCGTTCAAGTTATTCATATAATGCTTTTAAAAATTATTGAAAAATTTCAATTTCAAGTAAACAATATCAACACGTGCGGTCCAAATTTCTGCTAAAGAAATAAAATTATCTTCGTAAAAAGCAGAATACAACTCAAAATACTAATATTGACCGGTTTCAACGGCAAAAAACTTTCTTCGTCAGATCACATAGAACCGCAACCTTCACTCGTACTCCCAGTCCACCGACCCAACATCTGTGGGCAAATTTCGCACTTCTTAGCTCATTTGCATATGGATGTAACTATGTATCTAGGAAAAAAGGGGGTCAACAATTGAAGGGGGCTTATAGTACAAAATTCATTTCTTTTAAATATGGACAATTTTGAGAACTAATGTAATTGTTCGGCAAATCAGGTTTTTTACCACACATCCCATCTCCAATGCCTACGCCACTAATTATAATTATATATATATGCTGAAAATATTAAATTCTACCCGAAAGAAATTAATATGCTAAATTCGGATTTTCTATCTGCTCCAGTTTTCAGGTTATTCTAAAAAATGAATATATTCCTAAGGCAGGCCCAGCCCGAGATAGCTGAATGAAGTTTAAAGCCGAGAAAATGAAATATATCCCAAAAGCCAACGACATGTTAAACTTGGAATTTTTAGCTACTCCGGTTCTTGAGTTATTCATCAAACACGATTGCATTCCTAAGGTGGACTCAAGACTGGCTAGCCCGATGAGGTTCAAATTATAAATTATGATAAACCCCAAAAGAAATTGATATACTAAATTTAGATTTTTTAGCTGCTCCGATTTACGAGTTATTCTCAAAAAACGAGTACATTATCACTATGTTGGGCTCAAGACGTGCGAGTCTGATGAGGTTCAAAATCCAAAGAAATAAAATATACCCTAAAAGACAATGATATACTAAATTTAGATATACTAGCTGCTACAATTTTGGAGCTATTCTTAAAAAAGAGTACAATCTTCTTGTTGGGACAGGGGCGAGCTAGCCCGATCAGGTTTAAAATCCAATGAGCTAAGACATACCGCAAATGACAATGACATTCTAAACTTGAAACTTTTAGATACTCCGGTTCTAGAGTTATTCCCCCCAAAAAGTGAATTTCTAAGGCGGGCCCAAAACGGGTTCGCCCGATGCGGTTCAAAAACAAAGGAATTAAAATAATCTCCAAAAGATAAGGATGTACTAAATTCATATTTTCTAGTTTCCCAGATTTTCCAGGTATTCTAAAAAACGGGTCCATTTCTATCTCGGGCCCAGGACGGACTACCCCGATAAAGTTCAAATCCGAAGAAACTTAGATATACCCCAAAAGCCAACGACATGTTAAATTTGGAATTTTTAGCTACTTCGGTTCTCGAGTTATTTTTCAAAAACGAATGCATTCTTCAGCGGATCCAAGACGGGTTAGTCCGATGAGGTTCAAAATCTAAATTAAAATCCATCCAAACGGAAATGATATACTAAATTTACATTTTTTAACTACTCCGATTGATCGAGTTATTACTTTCCTTATATACATAATGTATAAGGAAAGTATTGTGACGGGGTCGAAAATTCGAAATCGAGTTTTCGACGGGAGAGCACGTTTCAAGCATCCCTGATCACGAATCAAACATTTTTGAAGTGATGTCTGTGTGTGTGTATGTGTGTGTGTGTGTGTGTGAAAGTATGTGTGTGTGTGTGTCAGTGAGTCTGTGGAGACGATAACTGACAAACGAATGGACCGATTCGAATCAAATTTGGTACAAAAATCACAATCCGTAAACACTGGAAGCCTATTGATTTTATACGCAATCGAATGTTCAGAACCCCCCTAAATTTTCGAATGAAATTTTGGAAAAATCGTTAAAAAATCAAAACCACTAATAAAGTTACGCAAATAGACATTTCTTATGTAATTTTTTATTAGAAAACGATTGACATA
Organism: Amaurobius ferox; assembly: GCA_951213105.1. Taxonomy (NCBI): domain Eukaryota; kingdom Metazoa; phylum Arthropoda; class Arachnida; order Araneae; family Amaurobiidae; genus Amaurobius; species Amaurobius ferox. Next base: position 139,046,021 of record OX578145.1, read on the forward strand.
AATTTTAGAACGCTAACATGAACCGTTCTCGAGATATTGTACATTTTTCAAAAAAATTATAAAAAAGTCATATAAAATAAAAAAAAATATCTCCTATTGAGGAACATATTCACTTTTCTTATGTAATACCATGCGATAAATTGAGTGACATCATTCTCGTGGATCTAGCTCGTTCCATTCATGAAAAAAGATACTTTGAATAATACTTTTGTATTTGAACGCCAATAGTCATTTATCTGCTGTAAGAATAATTTATTTCTTAGTGCATAACGCTTGGCGAGATTTTGGCGACGAATTTGGCGGAATGTCCCCAACTTGCCGACTTTTTTGAAATGTTGCCAAATTAATGAAAATCTCGCCAAATGGATAAATATGACGCTAAATCAATGAAAATGACGACTAGTTGTCGAAAATTCAATATCTTGGAAAGAATATTAGTATCTACTATAAGAAAAACCTATTTTTTTACTGTAAATGTAGTAAATTCATTACATTATATAAGGAAAGTCATGTGTTGCCCACATCAGATTTTTTTTTAAAGTGAGTGAATTTCTATGACGGGCCCAAGACGGGCTAATCCGATACGGTTCGAAATGCGATGAAATGTAATATACCCCAAAGGACAATGACAAATTAAATTTATATATTCTAGATGCTCCGAATTTTTAGTTATTCTCAAAAAACGATATATTCCTTCTGTTGGGCTCAGGACGGGCTAGTCCCAAAAGATTTTTAATCCAAAGAGTTAAAATATACAGCAAATGACAAGGATACACTAAATTTCGAAATTTTAGATACACCTTATCTTGAGTTATACCGCAAAAACGGGTGAGTTCCTAAGACGGGCTAACCCGGTACAGTTCAAAATTGAAAGAAATAAAATATACCCCAAAAGAAAAAGATATATTATTCAGATTTCCTACTTTCTCTGATTTTCGAATTATTCTCAAAAACCAGGCAAAGTCCTATGACGAGTTAGCCCAGGACGGGTTAGCCCGATAAGCTTCAAAATCGAAAGAACTGAAATATACCACAAGAGAAAACGTCAGAACAAATTTCACGTTGCTGTGATAAATGAACCTAATTTTTTGGATGTCAAAGGTTTGAACGGACACCAGATCAAGTTAAATAAAATTTTAAAAATACGAATATATCCCTAGCACAATCTCTCTGAAAATCAAGTGACTTTTTATGTATACAACTTACAATAACCACACCAAAATTTACTCAAATTCTTCAGTTATTTCGAAAGGTATCAGTCATTTCATTTGCAATAAATTCCCATTAGTTTCAATGTTAACTCCTCCGCTTTTAACCGCTTATTCGAGACCAATGCCGTCTGGTGGAGGCGGCTTTTCAGGAACATCTCCCAGCATTGGGAGGTATAGGCGATCGGCATACTATTCCTTCTAGACACTGTACCCTGGTCCTAGAAACTCGAGACATTGATTAAATTTTAAATGGGGTTATTTTATGACTACCCACAAACTTTCATGAAATTCTGTGCACCAGTTAGTTCTCCCGTGATGAGACAAACACACAAATAAACAAATTTTCAATTTTATTTATATAGATAACAGCTTACAATTTTTTTTTCTCGTAACATTTTTCTCTGTTTGCTTGTAATTAATATGTATTCTTAAAAACAGTATATAGATCGAAATACAGATTGCATTTTAAAATTAATATCCCATTAATTGCAGAGTGCTTATGCTACCTTTTATTTATTTTATATTCTAAACTAAGTTATTAGAATTCGAGATTTCTGATAATAAATAATATAATGTTACAGGTTTGGATTATTTTAAGGTAAAAGTAATTTTGCAGTGTTTCAAGGTGACTGTAAGCATTTTAACAGTGGTATATTTCAAACACCCTCAAAAATGCAAACTTAAAAAACTTTCTAAAGCATTGTTAAGTACATAAAATAAATTATAAATGTGTAATTATTACAATCTGTTTTATGTGCTTAACAATATGCATATTCTCATCATTTTTGTGACAAAAGTTATAGATTAGAACTTCACTGCTGGAAAATATTAATCAAGAAAATAAAATCTAAATATATATTATAGATAATGTTAGATTTTAATACGTTCATATCCCAAAATTTATATGTCCATATTTTAAAATTAATGAACAAATCCTATAATTCTATTATAATTTTTATAGATGAAAAAAAAATTAACACGTCTCGCATTTTTTTAAATTTACTTATAATACAGATGAAACATGTTAATATTGAATAAGATAATATTTTCAAACTGAAACATTTATTTTAAAACTGCATTAAGAGTTTACACAATGTGCACTAGAGGGCGGTACCGTTAGTAGAGTTATACTAGTGAAGATGAAATGATCGTTCTGGCCAGGAAAAAGAATGCCATTCCTTACTACGGTGTGTCTACTTCCCCTATCTAATCTTCATGATATTTAATCAGATCCCAAATTATAAGTTTTAACAATCTGAAACTTGAATGGCATAACGGCACACAATTATAAACATTGTTTGTTCTAGTTTCAAATAAGTACCCATGTTATGTGTTACTTTATTCAATAAACTCCAATTAACGTATATTATGAAAGTAAAAAGTAACAAAAAAAAAAAAAAACTTGTAGGGAAAGCCACGTGCTCCCCACATTAGATTTCTTAACTTTAAGAAGGATCTGAAATCCTGATTGACACAAAAATTTACATGTTCACATGATTTTGTGGTATATATATAAATGACAGTGAAGTGAAATTCTGTTATTTCAAGGATTTCTTTTTTTTTTTTTTTTGATTACAAAGCTATATATAAAATCTGGATTAATTATTTTATATTAAATTTTGTAGCCACTATATGTTTCTTATAATGTTAGACATTGGAGGGGAAGTATAAAAATACAAATGGGAATTCCAGTTACTCTTTATATACATATAATACATCTTTAAAAATATACATGTGTAAACATTTGTGAAAATAAAACTGCCATAATCTGTATATATTTATATAACTATATAACAGCTAGATTCAGGACAACATCTCGCCTGAAGGATTCCCTCATAGCTTTCCTGGACTTTTCAACGCAAGCAGCTATATGCTTCCCATTAGGACCAATCACAAAACTCTGAAAAGAAAAGCTTTTAAACAAAGTTCTTTGTTACACAAAGACAAGTCAACAATATTTGTTTTAAATATAAAATATCACATATAGGCCCCAAAACTCTTTGCTAATTAAGTAACACTCAAAATAGGTTCTGCAAATTAGTTCAAAAAATGTTATTGCAAAATAGAAAATTTTTTACATCTGATATTGAAGTTATTGTGTGTTATGTCTGTCAAGATGGATTTCCATGAAGGGATTCAGATATAGAACATGTCTATGGTTGACTTGATATGCTAATGTTTCAATAAAATATTGTTTCAAATTCACTCTGTTTCCAATTTTTTTTAATGTAATAAATATAAAATTTAAGGTGGGCTCACACCAAGGCCTATAGGGTAGTTGAGGAAGTGAGGTTCCCTTGTTCAGGGGAAAACTTGTCCTTTGAAGACAGGAGAGGTGTGACTGTCAACCCCACTCAGTAACAGAAAAGAAACTAACTGCTATGTTTGTTATCGGAGCCTATTGGAGACAAATTTAAACATTTATTTCTAATTTGCATGGTGTAAAAAAAAAAATTCTTCATTTAAATATTGTCTACATTCTAAGGTTTGAAAGCATATGGAATGCAAAATAGAAAGAATAAATAGTAAATAATGAGATCAGAACACAATATGCACAAATAACATTTCGTATGCTGACAATCATTTTAGAATCGTATCAAATTTTTTCTCCAGTGCAAACAAGCTCAAAGCTGAATGTAAAATGGTAGCATGACTGCTGTGTAAGCAAAATGGTTTTAAGTCTCTAAGTTAATTCAAGTAGTTTACATCTAGTAAAAAAGTGTAGGTGTTTGAGAAAAATCCATCAAAAGAATTGAAAAAGAGGTCAAGAAAATTTTGAAATCTTCTGAAACTGAAACAATTATTGATTTAGATTCTAAATTTAAAAACACATATTTTACCAAGACATATTAATATTCTTACATTATATCAAAATATATTGTTAATAAATTAAAAGTTTCTATCAAGGCTTTCACAAGACCTCATTTTGTTTTTTCTAAGGATCAGAACAGAGTGAAAATGCAAAATTATTTTTAATGCAAACCTCCACTTATTTAACTGTTTTGAATGTCCATGTGTAATTCATAGCAGAGTAATACCCGTAGCTGTAGAAATAGTAACCAGTATTTGGTTGAGTAATGTTCTAAAAATGAATAGTTCATCTCCTAAATTTTGTCTGAGAAAGCAACATCCAGACTTGAAAGAAAAAATTAGCAAGTGTCAGTTTAATGACACTCTATTGAAAAAAAAAAGTATAATTACAACAGAATTATATGTTTACCTCTATTCTCTATTTACTTTAAAGTAAATTTTGAAAGGATTTCCTTTTTAATTTGAAGTTTTTAATTCATAGATATTGCAATTGTTTCTGTTTAAACATGATAAAAGTATAAATAAAAACTTGAAATTTTTATGAATAAGTGAAAAAGCTTCTAATTTAAACTATCCCAAAACAAATAATTAAGAAAATTACATTCTGATGGTATTGCATAACTTTTCTTATAGGAAGAGTTGGGGTTATATTTTGCTTGTTATATATACATGATTTTCTGTCTTGAAAAACCTTTTACAAATCTCAGGCATCACATTCAATATAAATGACAATTTCGTTTAAAATAATAACAATGCAGCTTTATAATCATAAACAATGACCAAGGAAAACAAGATATGTAGCTGATGACTCTAGAATGTGAGATAACAGGGTAAATCTGTATTTTCATTGATTCATTCACTGATTTGTAATGAAAAATAGTTGGTTAGTTTAGAATTAAATAGGACATTTCGAATCCTATCTGTATATTATTCAAATAATGGGCACTTATTTAAAATCCAGGCAATGTTGAGTAATGTGTTGTAGTCTTACATATTAATAAAAATACATAATGTAAAAAGAGTAGAGTAGATTTGGTTGTTTAAAGTTATACAACTCACCCTGTGTCTGGAATTAGCACAGATTATATTGATATTTATTTTCGGGCAACCTGTAGATAATATTTCCCATTTTGCAATTTTCTGAAAAATAAATGCACATAAATTGAAAGAATGATACTCAAACCAAATAGAGTGATACATAAACTGCAACAAGAGCTGAGGTATTGAACCCAACAAACCTCTGATGTTATAATTAATATTCACAATAAAACATTATGGATCAAATATTAATAAACTTTTTAAAAGTTTAAAGTTTCATCTATTATACTAAAATGGAACAGCAGATAAGTAGTGGAATAGATCAATAATTTTAATGGCATTACATTATCTTATTGCACAAACAAATAAAACACAATCTGAATAAGGATAATAAATAGCAAAATAATTAAACTTTATAGATGACTTGGGAGGAGATGACCTTTTCCAGCTCAAAAACCACTGTTTATAGTGGAATATTCCAAATTTTATGGTATTGCCATTATTTCATCAAATAAAACCAAATGTTTAATGTGCATTGTTCTATTTATTTTATCTAGTAATAGAAAATGCATCCGGCTTTGTGTGGGAGTCAAAGTAGGAATAAATTGAATTTACTAATATAAAAACAAAACTATTAATTTAAAAATAAATAAATACATTTAATTCATATAAATAACAGTGAAAATTGACATAGATAAAAGTAAATTTTTTAATCTAAAAAATAACAAAAATAATAAATTTTATTCATATAAATAACAGTGAAAATTGCATGCAATGGGGGGAAACTTGCAGAGACTCTACATGATTCCGCTATGTATGGAGTGGTCTAATAGACAGAAAAGCTCTTCCCATGCATGGGGTATCCTCAGTAGCTAGAATAGCTCCTGAAAAGGGTCTGAGCAGTAGTGAGGAATCGCTAGGTTCATTCAAAATCTGTAAGACCAGCTTCGGATAAAAAAAATTATAATTAATCAACTAATGGGTTTATGAATTTTTTTTCTGGAGTGTTCTGTGATATATAACGCAAGTGCTGAAAAAAAAAATAAATGTTGGATGGCATGTTAATTTTAATATATTGTAATATAAAAATTAAAGAGGATTAAAATGCATGAAAAGTATCTATTTTTAAAAAATTCATTAAAACGTATCTATTTATTATATGGACTCCATTCAAAATTTGTTTGAAAAAGAACTTTTCGATCTTTCAAATGGTGTCAAGATAGAAACTCTGTGATAATACAGTGACCGCCAGTTATAAGATTCAGTGGTTATAAGAAACAGCCGTTTATAAGACCCGAAACGACAGAAACAAATACAAACTTTGTTTTAACATACTAAAATTGTGTCGCTCATAAAAAAAAAACACGATTCCACTTATAAGACACAGTTTTTCTACCGAAAATTTGTTGATTTCCTTGTGAAACAGGTGTAAAAAAAAATTGATTTGTGTAAGGTTAACTGTAGGACGAGTTGTTATCTCTTCTCTCTGGGCATACGGGGAGAGGGTGGGAGTTTGCTACGTGACAAAGAATGACAGAGAATTTCTCCATAGAAAGGCTTGGGGGGGAACAATCCCAAACCAGTAAGAAACGAGTTTTAGTCTTTTGTCAGTTAAGTAAACGTACTGATAAGGAAAAGCATCTTTGTTTACGCACTCAAATAAAATTCATACAGCTTTAGTTAGTCATTTTATGTTTTGCTAGTGGAAGCATGTCACAAAAGAGAAAAACCCTTACTTTGCTTGAAAAGCAGTTTACTTAAAAAGTATGATTCTCTTCCTCCTTGTAGTCAAAGAGAAGCTGCTTCTGCATTAGAAATTCCGCACTCAACATTATGTAAAATTACGAAAGGCAGAAATGAAATTTTGACGCCAAATTGTAATCTTCAAAGAAAGCGGAAACGAGAAGGAAAGGCTGTAGCTACAGAGGAAGCACTCTTATAATGGTTGTTTTCTAATGCCAGATTAAAGAGCGCTCCTATCAGTAGGGCAATTTTACTGAAAAAAGCAGAAAATTTTTCGAAAAAATTAGGAAAAAAAGAGTTCCATGCGACTGATGGTTAGTTAAGCCGCTGGAAAGAAAGAAATAACATTGTGTACAAAAAAATTATGGAGAGAAGTAGGACATGGACTGCAACTCGACATCTTCATGGATTACACAAAGCTTACCACCTCTATTAGAAAAATACGCTCCTCATAAAATTTTTAACATTGACGAGACTGGGCTCTATTTTAGAGCGATGCCCGAGTATACAATGATATTCAAAAATGATCTATCCTCTGTTGGAAAAAAACAAAAAGATCAAGTTACAGTTCTGTTAACAACAAATATGATGGGAACTGTAAAAAAAAAAACCTTTAGTAATTGGCAAAAGCAAACATCCGCGCTGCTTAAGTGGAATAAAAAAATTGTCGGTGATCTATGAAAATTCAAAGAATGCCTGGATGATAAGTATAATTTTTAAAGACTGTTTGTTAAAGTGAGACAAGGAACTGATGGGAAAAGAAAAAAATCTTTTAATCCTTGACAACTGTTCGACTCATCCTGTAGTACAGCTGACAAACATTGAACTTTGTATTTTGCCACCCAATACGACTTCCATTATACAGCCTCTTGACCAAGGAATTATTAAGCATTTAAAACTCTGTGTCAGTAAAATATGTGACAGACCTTGCTTGATGCTATTCATATGATCGCAGGGCCATGGAAAAATGTTTTTGACATATGTATTTTTAATTGCTTCCATAAAGAAGGATTTTTGAAAAATAATGTTGGCATACCAGCAGAAGATAAAGGAGAATTAGAAGCACCTTTCGAAGAATGGATTCACACTGACGAAAATTTACAAACATCTGAAGAAAAAAGTGATGATGACATAGTGGCGGAAATTCAGAATGTTTGCAATGAAGAAGAAAATGAAAACAGTGTTCCACAAGAAGAAAATTTTCCTACAGCAAAATAGCCATGAGAAGCCCTAACTATAATTAGAAAAACTCTTGATCACAGAGGGGCATCAGAAAAAGTTTATGGACTATTTTACGATTTAGAAATGGATATAAGTAAACTAATCACAGACTCGTTAGCACAAACAACACTGGATAAGTTTTTTGCTGTTCCTCAGTAATAGATTATGATATGTATGAAAATGTACTATGCTCTTATACATAAATGAACGACTTATGAGTTTTACTTTTTATTCTTATTTAACTACATACTATATGCATATAGATAATATTTTAAGTTGTAAGGCTTAATTTGTAAAATAAGAAATATTTTTTAATGCAAAACTTAATTTACAAATGTATTATGTATGTATTAATATTTAACTTATATGCATTTATCTTTTAAATTCTGTAAAACTGTGTTCAATAGTTATATTTACAATGGAAGAACGATATTTAAAAAATTTCTGGATTTAAGAATCAACTACTTATAAGAAACAAAACGAGCGAAACGAACGTGTTCCTTATAAGCGGCGGTCACTGTATTTTAGGTTGTATAAATTTGTGTAAACATTGGCCTAAAACATAAAGTAACTAAAAAAATAATTAATGAAACTATTAATGCTGCGGTGCTCCTATTCGAGTCCTGAAGTATATGTATACCAAATTTCAGGGTTATATGATGCTTAGATTTCCCATTACAGATCATACACACACACATACATCTTTCTTTATTAGTAAAATTACAAAAAAACACATATAATAAAAGTTTGGTAGAAAAATCTGTTCTTAAGAAAATTGATTGATAGTTTTGAAAATGTATCTTACAATACATGTTCTCTGCATAGGATTCTACACTCACTTCCAAAAGTTAAGCACGCAATGCAAATTTTCATTTTTTGAAAGCGTATTTGAATTTGAGTGGCTAAAAATCACTGCGGATGTAGATGGTAGTATGCAAATATCTTATGTTACAGCCAATCACGATTGACTGTCCAGATATATGTTAATGAGGCAGTCGTTGAAGATGCCAGTATTCTGAAGGGTTTGAGGAGGTGCATTTAAATGCTAATATGAAGTGTTTATGACTTTTGTAGGATTATTTTTTATGACATTCGTGTTTTTATGGCTGAAAGAAGATAAATAACAGATAGTGAGCACTGGCATGCTGTCGTACGCATTGAAGCAGGACAGTCAATCAAAGATGTTGCTATTTTTTTTGGCGTTGATTATTCGGTAATTTCTCGATTATGGAAACAATTCCAAACAAGTCAAACAGTTGCCCGGAGGCCCATGCCCAGTCATCTAACGGTTACCACCCCCTCTGACGATTGGTATATTGGTATAGTAGCCAAGAGGAATCGAAGATCGACCTCCACAACTGTTACATCCATGGTTACAGCGGCACTTGATAAGATAATATCTGCCAGTACTGTGTGCCAAAGGCTCCACGTCACGGGATTGTAAGTCTGAGTACCATGTTTTTGTGTTCCACTAACCGTATAGCCAGAGGGGCAAGATTAAAGTAATGTCGTCAACATGTCAATTGGACTGTTTCAGATTGGTGCAATGTTCACGAACAAGTCCAGATTTGCCCTGAAATCAGATGATAAGCATGTAAGGTGTAAGGGTCTGGAGAGAACGAGGCACATGCAATCATGCCAAGAACGTCATCGAACATCGCGCATTCAGAGGTGGCAGCGTCATGATGTGGACTGGAATTTCAATGGGCAATCGCACAGAACTGCACATCTTTAAAGGCGGTGCTATGATGGCTGTGTGATATCGGGATGAAGTCCTAGACCCCATTGCAAGACTCTACGCTGCAGTAGTTGGTCCTGATTTCCTCCTTATGGACGATAATTCCGTCCACATCGAGCTAACATCGTTGACGAATACCTGGAAAGTGAAGGCATTTCTAGTATTGAATGGCCGGCATATTCCCCCAACCTTAATCCCATTGAAAACCTTTGGGATGCCTTTGGGCTTGGTGTCTCTGCCTGTTTACCTCCTCCAGCCAGTCTCAGAAAGTTGGAAACTGTCCTATTGGAGGAATGGCTATTGCTCACATCTGCGATGGTTAATCACCTCATTGAAAGCATGGAAAATCATTGCAAAGTTTGTGTTAAGGTCCGGGGTGGTCACATACCATATTAATGTAAGTTTTGTTTGGTTTGTTTGCCTTTAAACATCATTTTGTTAATGACCCAAATGTGACGTCATCATATAACGTACGAAAAGTAAATATTGTTTTCATCTTTGTACATAATTCTTATTTTCTTTAATGCATAAACACATTTGCTACCTTCATTTACAATTTTGAGTTAATCAAAGCTTTACTTTTCCATTTTTCTCGATTTTACCATCCGTGCTTAACTTTTGGAAGCCAGTGTAGTTAAACTATTCATTCCAATTTTTTTAATATAACCTCATAAAAGGTTATGTTCTAATCTCAAAATTTGCTCATCTCAAAATTGCAATCTCTAAGTTTGAAAAAAAGTAAATTTCACAGTACTTTTTGATCAAATGCTAAAACAAATTTTTTAATACAAATTTTTTGGGAGATAGTTATTTAAATTTAGGTGGTTATGCATATAGATACATAATACAATAGCATGTAAAGTTTTAAGATTTTGGGTTAACTGGTTTTGACTTTCCAATGCACACTAGATTGAAGATATTAGTTTCGAGAGAAACAATCTGAAAATTTGTGAATGTCTTGCTTCACCAATTTTATTATAAAACATGTTTTAATTACAGTATTTTGATGATTTTTTTTTTAATGTATTCAATTTCTTATATAATTATTTAATAAATATAGAAAATTAAAAAAAAGAAAGTTTTTTTTTTTAAGTTTCAAGGTAACCTCTCCCCTTAAATAGTATAGGTTACTTAACTAATTGAAGATATCAATAATGTTTATTATCTAATTTTATTCTGTTGCAATTAATCAGTAAAGAACATTAGGAAAAAGATTTGAAATTAAAAAATTAATGTAACCATTATTCAAAGAGGCAAAAATTAAACACAGTTAACAGTTTTATTGCATCTCATTTTTATAGAACAATGGGGCTCCACTTTATTTACCATGCTCAGCAACTCTTGTTTCAGTCTGTACACATCAATAATAACCATATTTTAGTCTCACCCAATTTGTGTAATACAGTTTGCGAAACATGTCAACAGATGCTGACATCTGCAATGGAAGCACATTTCTGGCTTTGGGAATACCTTCTCAGACATATTCTGAGTATAAGTTTTATGTAATACAGTTGAACTTACTTAAATTAGCTTTCGTATAGTAAAAAAAAAATTTTACTGATTTAAGTTGATCCCCTGACTCTGCATTACTTACATTATTCTATGTTAAAATCCACTAGCATGTGGTGATATGAAGCAAATACAGCATGCTTCACTCACCAAAAACATAAAAATATTAATAAATTCAAGCTTAATTGTAACTAATTTACATTAATGTATAGTTGAAATTACAATTTTTTCCATCAACATAACAAAAGTGCAACTTAATCGACTGATAACTTTATTTTGATTTCAAAATGCCTTCCCTTGCAGTTATTTATTATCCCCAAATTCACAAGTGAAGCAATCAAGAATCAGCTTACATTAGAACATGCCCATGAAACATTTTTCTCATCTCTAGTATTATTTTGAAAACACTGATTATCTGGGCAGTTCATGTTCTTGGTTACTATATCACACTCACATTCATTTTGATTATTACCTGATCATTATAATGTAAAGCATGCCCTATGAGATGCCTGTGTGGGCGTATCTAACTTTTAACAGTGTTTTAGTAATAAAAGAGAATTTTGTGCTAAATATTTACACATATAATAACCAGGAGCGCGGTAGCCCATTGGTTAGCGCGCTGGAGTTGCACTCGGTAGGCCCGGGTTCGATTCCAGCCACTGCCAAAACTGCCACCGTGTTCACGCGGAGTACGATCACGTTAAACATGTGGGTCCGTAAGTCCTTCCGAGAGGTTGGTGGTAGGGGAAGGAGGGTACGGTCCCTGTGGATGCCTCCCCCACTGGGTTCCGGTCCAAATTGGGTGGCACTTCCCGGCCGTCCAAACAGTTACCTTACACCTTTCTGGTAAGGGCGCGGTAGCCCATTGGTTAGCGCGCTGGAGTTGCACTCGGTAGGCCCGGGTTCGATTCCAGCCACTGCCAAAACTGCCGCCGTGTTCATGCGGAGTACGATCACGTTAAACATGTGGGTCCGAAAGCCCTTCCGAGAGGTTGGTGGTAGGGGAAGGAGGGTACGGTCCCTGTGGATGCCTCCCCCACTGGGTTCCGGTCTAAATTGGGTGGCACTTCCCGACCGTCCAAACAGTTACCTTACACCTTTCTGGTAGGTCGGACGGTCTGGGTTTCAACAACAACAACAACACCTTTCTGGTAGGTCGGACGGTCTGGGTCTCAACAACATATAATAACCAGGGGCGCGGTAGCCCATTGGTTAGCGCGCTGGAGTTGCACTCGGTAGGCCCGGGTTCGATTCCAGCCACTGCCAAAACTGCCACCGTGTTCAGGCGGAGTACGATCACGTTAAACATGTGGGTCCGTAAGTCCTTCCGAGAGGTTGGTGGTAGGGGAAGGAGGGTACGGTCCCTGTGGATGCCTCCCCCACTGGGTTCCGGTCCAAATTGGGTGGCACTTCCCGGCCGTCCAAACAGTTACCTTACACCTTTCTGGTAAGGGCGCGGTAGCCCATTGGTTAGCGCGCTGGAGTTGCACTCGGTAGGCCCGGGTTCGATTCCAGCCACTGCCAAAACTGCCGCCGTGTTCATGCGGAGTACGATCACGTTAAACATGTGGGTCCGAAAGCCCTTCCGAGAGGTTGGTGGTAGGGGAAGGAAGGTACGGTCCCTGTGGATGCCTCCCCTACTGGGTTCCGGTCTAAATTGGGTGGCACTTCCCGACCGTCCAAACAGTTACCTTACACCTTTCTGGTAGGTCGGACGGTCTGGGTTTCAACAACAACAACAACACCTTTCTGGTAGGTCGGACGGTCTGGGTCTCAACAACATATAATAACCAGGGGCGCGGTAGCCCATTGGTTAGCGCGCTGGAGTTGCACTCGGTAGGCCCGGGTTTCGATTCCAGCCACTGCCAAAACAGCCGCCGTGTTCACGCGGAGTACGATTACATTAAACATGTGGGTCCGTAAGTCCTTCCGAGAGGTTGGTGGTAGGGGAAGGAGGGTACGGTCCCTGTGGATGCCTTCCCCACTGGGTTCCGGTCTAAATTGGGTGGCACTTCCCAGCCGTCCAAACAGTTACCTTACACCTTTCTGGTAGGTCGGACGGTCTGGGTCTCAACAACAACATATAATAACCAGTTTCAGTTTAATAAATGGTTTAATCTGGGAATTGAAAAGATTTTCATTAAAAAAATCGGTACCTTTGATTTAATTGGCAACAAAAAAAGCAGCAGAATAAATCCTGAACATTTTTGAATGCTTGTTTACATAAATAAAAGTCTGCAGTAGGTGGAAAACATTTATAATTATTCAATTATCATAGAATACTAAAATAAAAAGTTTCATTTCTAAATTAATGTAGGATTTATAAAACAAATTTATCATTTTTATTTTACACTTTATTAATCTATTTACTAATAATTAATAATATTGAATAAATATTTAGTATTGGAAGACACTTCCATTGCAGATACCAGAATCCATGCACTAGTTTTACACTTATTATGCACTTGTCAGTATGGAATAGCCAATATCTGCAATGGCAGCAAGAAACTAGCTATAAGTCACAATTTTTGCAAGTTTCTATGAGAACTGACAATTTTATTCCTTTAATGTAGTTGGCTTAAATTTGTGTACAATTTAGGTCAAGCCACACAAAGCTTTCATGTTTTAAAAGTGTAAATATTATTTATTATTAAATTGAAATAACTATTCGGGTTATTCAAATATTCAAGATTTAGTTAATATTTGAATTTGAGAAAAATGGTATTCGCTCATCTCTAAAATTATTTCCTTTTGTTCCGATTTTTATTTATTTACGTTTTATTTTGTCATATTGGAGCTGCATGGAGGGCTGAATTTGATGGTCTCCATATAGCTTCACAAAAATGTATCACTTAGCAAATTTTATTGCTGCCATTGTAGGTATCAGCTATTCCGAGCTAAAAGCTACATAAAAAGGGCAAACTCAATTCACAAATGCTGTTACCAGTGACAAGAGTATGATCCAATTTTAATTATTCCATTTTACATGTATACCGATGTAGCTATGTAGTCATTGTGTTGACGTTTGAAATCACACATGCTTGATTCAAATTTTGGACATAAGGGGTACTCTAAGAAAACCCTTTAAAATGTAGGTTCGTAATTGATGCAATGTAATCCGCCACCCTTGGTGCACCAGGCAACATGATTCTCGGCAATATAGTTCTCACTTTTTGACTACTTACGTGGCAGATGATAACATTTCATAATGTCCAACCATTGGATATATATATAAAATTAACTGGAGTGTGGTTCAACTCAACTTTCTCATACCAGAATTCCTTATTTGTTTCAAATTTTACAAGAAAAAATTTGAAAAACTGATATTGTGGGTCCATATTATTATAACTATAGTGCGTTACCCTCCACTTTAAAGGACTTGAAAAAACCTTTCAATTGATACAATACTTGACAATGGACCCCCGGGTATAACGTGACCCCCCAGGAGGGCTAATGATGTCAAGAACACAAATTATACCATGGCTATTTTTCACAAAAATGATTTAAACTATTAAGTCTCGTAATCATTGAGCCATAAATAACCTCTTTTACGCATGATTATGTTACAATTGAAAGGTCCTAATACCATGCTTCTTTGAATGCACCGTAAAGGCTAGATAATTTCAGCTTCTAGATATACGTTTGAATTGGAAAAATACTTTAAAACGTCTCATTAAGTAAGTAAAATGTAACAGTTTTCTAAAAAAGACATATATGTTCACGAAGTTACTTTAAAAAATATAATAAATAAAAGTATCTTTAAATTAAGATTTTAAACAGGAAAGGCTCAGCTTCCGAGTCTCAATGGACACTACGCCACTGGAAAGTATACGAATTTGATATGTGGGAAAGGATCAACTTGCTACGCATTTTGCAAATCTGTTACATATTAAGAGGGGCTAATTAAGATCCATAATACATGTTCATGGTTCTTTGGTATACAACTTCAGGGTCGGTTTATATCACACGTGGTAAGAATGAAAGAATTTTAGCTGAACAATATCAAGTACATTTGCACAAGACATAAGAAAGAATTTAGCTGAGTTTTTCTCATGGCAAAATTAATTAATTGGAGTGTGGCTCAATTTGACTTTCTTCTGGAAACCATTTTTAAGCAGCTTGTGCCCATCCCCCAAATTTCACAAGAACATTTTTGAAAACTCGGTATCATTGGTCCAAATGATTACATTATAGCATGTCACCCTTCATTTTAAAGGACATGAAAATATCTTTCGATTTATACCATACTTGAAAATGTACCCCTGAGTATAACTTGACCCCTTCCTCCCAGGAGGGCTAATGATGTCATAAACAAAAAAAATTGTATCACAGCTATTTTTCACAACAATGATTGAAACTATTAAGTCTCATAATCATTGATCCATAAATAAACCCTTTATGGACTGTGTTAAATTTTGTCCTATGCTGCCATGTTAAAAAAATATAAAATTTCAAAGTTTCTGCTCGAAAACAATTCTATCTAGTTCTAAATTTTTTAATAACAAAGCCAGATATAACATTTCATGAAAATCCATTAATATTTGTGGCTGGGATCATATACACAAGAAATCAACCAGAGACATCAGACAGATGGACAGACAGATAGCACCCCAAAAATAGTCAAAGAGGTCTTACATTAGCATCAAAATCTCGAAATCGAAAATTATCGTGAAAACAATACTTTTTCAATACTATATATGAGAAAGTAAAATAAAACTATTTTGCATGCTCATTAAATCTGAGGAACTATCAAATTTTGCTCATTAAAAATAAGCAAATCAAGCCAAAATTAACATTGATTCAATTAACAGTTCATAATTGCAGGCCCATTACAAATGGGTTCTACTCTAATTACATCAAACTATTTTCAATGATTTTGTTTAATTAGAATCCAATATCCTAATTGTGTAAATTGGCAAATAAAGAAATTGTGGTTACCATCACTGGTGCTGAGTAAAGTGATGTGCCTGATAAAGAAGAAGAAAATAAAACTACTTCAGAGCATTCAATTACACCTGTCCCCCGATTTACATGGAAAATAGGTTCTGCACAAAACCGTGTAAACTGGATTTTGCTAAGTAAAATTGTGTAAAACGAAAATAACCCCAAAATGTGCATGATTCAGTCATTCATTTAAGTAAAACAAAAGTAAGGCATCTTAGAAAACAAAATTATACTTAGTTTATAAAACAACAAACATATGAATGTAGTAATATAACATATTTAATTTATTTTACATTAGGAACAAAGAACAAAAAAACAAAAAGACCCTTAATTAATTATAAATTTAATCACTGTCATCACTTTCATGTACTATCAGTCTTTTCTTTCTGATAGGTATGATGTCACTTTCATCACTTGAGCTTTCTTGATGCGATTCTGGCTTAATGGTTGACGAATTAGGCAAGATCTTGGGTTGACAAGACTTTGTCATGAAATCGGTAATTAACAATTGCATAGGTTTTTTTGCTAAATCTTTATAGACCTCTTCATATTGATTTAAGCATATACGAAGGTCTCGCTGGAATCGGAGAGCTTGATCAACATTTGTGTCATATTGTAAGAAATGGTTGCCCAATTTTCTTCCCAAATCAAGTGCTACGCTTATGATTCTTGATGTGAACGCAACTGGTTCAGATTGCTCTTCATCATGTTTGTTTGTTTCACGAATCATGTTAATTAAATCATCTTCATTCAATTCTTCATCAGCTATTATTTCTTCAATATCTGCCTGAACTAAATCTTCAGAACCTTCTCCTCCTACAGTATGGGCCAACTCAGTGATCTAAGAATATTCATGCTCTATTGGTGATTTATCATTTCCACTTTCAACAACATCCGGCCATATTGCTTTCCAACAGGCGTTGATCGTTGATTGTTTGATCTGAGAGTATGACAGTCCAACATGCTTAACACAATCTAAAATTGTAAATTTCTTCCAAGCATCCATCAGAGTAAGAGATTCATCATTCTCCATTTGTTCTAAGATATACCTGAAAGTTTGCTTGATGTACAGTGTTTTAAAAGTCGAAATTATCCCTTGATCTAACGGCTGTAATAAGGAAGTTGTATTCTTTGGTAAAAAAACAACAACTTATACATTTTTGTGTTGTAAATCTAGAGGATGACTTGGTGCACTATCAATTAATAGAAGAGTCTTAAAAGGCAATCCATTTTTAATTAAATAATTTTTGACATCTGGAACAAAGAAGTTATGGAACCATTCATTGAAAGCTATGGCAGTGACCCATGCTTTTCTATTAGCCATCCAATAGACAGGAAGGTTTTTGATATTTATTCTTTTGAATGATCGTGGTGATTTTGATTTGTTAATTACCAATGGTTTCATCATATAATCGCTAGAAGTGTTGCAACAGAAAAGAACTGTTATACGACTTTTCACTACTTTATGACCACTAGCTGATTTGTGAGCTTTGGCTATAAAGGTTCTTTCCGGCATTTTTTTCCAGAATAATCCGTACTCGTCAGCATTGAAAACCTGATCAGAAGTGCAGGAGTTAGAGGCAATGATTTCAGCATGTTTTGCCGGATATTGTTGTGCTGCATCCGAATCAGCAGATGCACTTTCACCTTTCATTCTCAGATTATGTAAAGACTGTCTTTGTTTGAATCTCTCAAACCACCCATGGCTTGCGGAAAAAGATACCTTCTTTTCATCGGACGAAATCGACGGCGACTGATTCTTAAGTGATTGATAAATCTTCAAAGCTTTATTTGTAACAGCATTGGTATCGATCGGGATTCGATTTTGAGTTTGGTCTTCTATCCATATTACTAAGGCTTTTTCCATATTTTCCATTGTAACATCTCTAACATATGAAGTCGTACTCATACTGCTGCAAGTTCCAGCTGCTACACTTTTTCTAATGGAGTCTTCGTTTTTTCTTATTGTCCTTATTGTGGCTTCATTCATGGAGTAAAATTTAGCAACATCCGTTACTCTTTCTCTATTACGTAGACTGTCTAATATTTTAATATTTGAATTTTAGTTTCTTAAGAAATAACTTTTCTTTTTATTTGATTTTTCTTCAAATCCTTTGACATTATAGAACCTTAACAAATTTACGCAAACTATAAAGATGCAAGAAAAACTATAAATGTTGAAAACTTACCAGTTCAACAGATAAACGCACAATAACATTAGCTTTGCTGCTAAAATGTTTCTGCACTATGTACTTGCATGAACCAAATAGCTTTACTGTTGTGAAATACATATGGGGATTCCCCTATTATGGGGAATCCCCTGCTGTTTTCACCAGTGTTACCAAAGGAATAAAATTCAACAATGTCATCAAATCTTTGTATAGGTGTATATGGAGAGGAATATACATTTTTATCAATTTTTTGAAATCTGTTAATTTATAAACCGTGTAAAAGCAAAATCGTGTAAAACAAGTGCCGTGTAAATCGGGGGATAAGTGTAATTTCAATTTAAATTAAGACATTATTGTACTAAGATTGAAAATTTGTAGGAGTAATAAAACTTAATATAATTCATTTAAATTTCAATAACCTTAAACACGGATAATCTCTTTACAAATTATAATATAAAAAATATTAAGTAAAGTTTTCTTGTATATAAGGTTTAAGGTATATGGCATTGCTTACAATGTTTAAGGTGTATGGTATTTCATTTGGCAAATACTCCAGCAGATTTGCCCTCACAGTCATTTTGGCGATCTCATGGGGATGAATATCTGTCACCATGCCTTCATTGTACATCCACTCTCTAGGCTTTGCTCGGCTGAGAAGATAGTTCTGAAAAATAGTGAAATAAGCTCTAGGATGGAAGTACTAAAAAGTGTTTAGGCAAAATACTCAAAATAAAATAACATCATTACAATGTTCAACAAATTTGTTTGTTTTAACCCTGTGGATATCTCTTGTAGAATTTTACATGCTGATTCTAAACATTTTTAAAATTTATATAGCACATAGCATCCCTACAAAAACAGTTTATATTACCAAATTTATGGTTTTTGCAGGGTTCAGCACTCTCTAGAGCAGACATGACAAGCACACAGCCAGTAGACCTCATGCAGACAATCAATAAAATGTCTGTGACCCACTGAGACTTCATGAAAAAAATCATTTTTAATTAAAAGAAATGGAAAAAAAGATTAGTTATTTTAAAGTAAATAAATTTATTTTTATTTGCACATAATTTAGTTCAAATTTTGTATATGAGTAATTTTCAATGCAGGGCTCAAAAGAGAAAAAATCGAAGATATAACCCAATATAAAGCTCATATGTGTGAATTTTGCTTTGAAACTGCTTCCCCATAAATGTAAGTACTGTGGTACGGATTTCAATGTATGATGACTAGACAACCAATAGCAACACATTATGATGCATTATGTAGAAGCTACTTAATATGATACACTTGTGCACTTGAATGAATACTTGTGCACACAAAGCAGTTTGCTTGCGCATCAGCTCAATTATTGACATCAAGTGTTAAGAAACATGTGATAATTTTGCATATCCTGACTATGTTCAGGAGTATAAATTTATATGGGCAACTATTTCCCTTAATAAAAAATAACAAAAATTCCAGAAATGTCAGAATTAACAGATTATCACCTATAGTCAATTTTGAAAATAACGCCAGCTCAAGACATTCAACCAAATTTTAAATAGTTACTATATCAGGGTTCCCACTTTTTACAAGTAACAAAAAATAAGAACTCTTTAAGGATCCAAAATGCATTTACATGCTTATTTTAACAAAGATTTCCTTCAATGAAAATAATAAAATAAATTGTAATCTACTAAATTTTTGTTTTCTATTAAATGTTCACCAATTAATTGGAAAAAACATATAAGAAAATATCATTGAATTTAATCCCATAACTAAATAAGGAGCATTGACAGAAAGATTACAGTACATTATACTGATTGCAAACAATTATAACCTCCAATTTGAAAAGCATTACTTGTTATATACACTACCCAATATAGAAAATGTAACAAAATGACGTGTTGGCCATACATATAATTATGTAAATTGCAAGACAAAAGCAGCTAGCCAATGAATGCAAATGATCTGAAATGCAAGTAGGTAATGTGATTAGAGCGCTGAATAAAAGGGATAGAAATGGCAGATAAGCCATCAGTTGTTATTGTCTGTCGCCTATAGAAACCTGTTTTCCGAGCTGTTTTTCACTTCAGAAGAAGTTTTTTCAATTGTTTTTCATTCCAGACAACACGTATCTTCAACAACATGTGTTGTCTGGCCGACAAAGCCAAAGTCCATTTCAGCATTTGGACGATCATGCAAGGGCATTCAATTTAGGCCTACGTACGACTAGATGGTCATACTGGCATATCACCGCTGAAGCAAGCATAGATGTGTCCACTGTGCAAAGGATTTAGAGAAGATGGATTGAAGAAAGGCATGTGAACCATCGCAGTGGTACAGGTCCATCCAGTAAACGTTGATTGATGCATTCGAAAGCATGCAGTGGCGGCTCACAAACGACGACTGTCGACATTCTGCAAAATGTGAAGGGTGCATTAAATGTTCCAATATAAGCGAGAACAGTTTCTTGATGATTGGTCGAAAGCAGCTTGCACTCAAACCGTACATTACGAAGACTGCCATTGACAACAAGACACTGATGTGAGAGATTGCAATGGTGTCGAGCTTGAGCCTCTTGAACGACTGAAAGGAACAAGGTAGCGATGAGTCTTGGTTCTGTTTGTTGAATGACAGTTGCCATGTGAGAGTCTGGAGGTGAAACGGAAACAGATCCAATCCTGCTGTGACTGTTGAAGGCCATACTGTTTGACAATGTGGCATCACAGTTTGGGATACCATCAGCTTCAATAGCCGGTCATCTCTGCTTTGTATCAGAGGCACAATGACAGCATGACGATATATGAATGAGGTGCTGTGGCCCGTTTCACTGCCCTACTTTCAGCGGTAGCAAAATGCTGTTTTTCAGCAAGATAACATGCGATCGCACATGGCAACCATCAGCAGGCAAGCTTTGCAAGGTATCCGGGTGCTTCCTTGGCCTCCGCTGTCTCCAGATCTCTCACCTATCGAGCATGTATGGGACGTGATTGGCTGTCGTTTGACTGCCCTGCCCCTGTCTAAAACAGAGCACGACCTGTGGAGGATGGTTGATGGCATATGGTCATCCATCCCTTAGGAAACTATTAGCATGCTCATTGCATCTGTTCCTCAAAGGGTTGCTGCTTGTATCGTTACAAGAGATGGTCCTACTACCTACTGATCCCCCTGTCTATGCCATTAATGTATTGCATTATCCTTCTGAAATTAACATCACTTATTTATATATGCCATCTCTGTCTGTGTGTCCTTTATAATCATTCTTTCATGGTGTTGCATTTTCTGTGTCAGGTAGTGTATTATACAATTGATCTAAAGGTAGCAAAAACATAAACCAAGATCATATTGGTATAGAGCAAACCAGTAGTTGACAACAATTGACTTTATTTGATAATTGAACTAATTTTAAATTACTGATTTTTTTTTTTTTTTTTCTGAAATTGTAATTTTTCCACAGGACAAAAATGATAATGTTTGCTACGATTGTTTTTCTTTTTCACAGTAAAAAATGACTTTTATGGGAAAATGTATGGCCTTTTAAGGACCTTTGAGAAAAAATAAGTACTTTTGAGGGTCCTTAAAAATCAAATATGAAAAATAAGGACTTTCTAAGGACAGTGAGAATACTGTAGATTTGTTTCTTTCAATTAAATAATATGAAATATTTTAAATTTGAAAATTAATATTTATTTTTTATGTAAATAACATAATGTAGGATAAAAAACAAACTATTATATACTAAATACAATAATTTGAAAAATTATATTTTGCTTATTTTTTTATTTGAAAACATGCGACCCTCGGCCTAATGCAAAATAGTGTATTTCATCTGTTGTACAAAATAAGTTTGACATGCTAGCTCTAGAAAAAGAAATAGGCAGTTTCTCATAAGAAAAGTATATGTAATTTATAGTAATAGTATTATAAGCCTTCTAAAGAATTCAATCAGTGCTATTAACTGTCTTTAAAATATTAGAAAATGAGAAAGCGGTTCGAAGGTGTTCCATGAAGTATGGCACATTAGAACATATCAAGCATTTAATATATTTTTAAATTTAAAATGCTCAATACAATTTTCTTTTATACAAAATATTCAAACTACAAGTTAAAAAGGGCTTTAATTATTAAGGTTATATGAAAAAATAGAAAAATGGTAGAATGAAAATTGCCCTTCTTCCCTTTGAAAAGTTTTACTTAAGTAACTGTTTAATTTATCACTCTGAATATTATGTTAGAAAAATTAGGCATACAAAGTGTAATGTAATGACAGTCTAGAACAGGGGTGGAACTTCTTAAGGAACCTTCTATCTTTTAAAGTTGTATATATTAATTTGATTTCTTAGTAAAGATTTGCATTTTGCAGTGTATTTAATAAAAATTCTTATATGCATCCATATTGGAAGACAGTTTACTTCAATGTGGCCTTCATACATAAAAAGATTCTCCACCTCTGGTTTAGACTATAAAACTAGACATCTGTGACTTACATCCGCTTCATAAAAAGCTCGCAACATGCTTGCAGACATGGAGCAGAACTCAACATACAATTAGTGTCAAGAAATGGACTTGAAAGTAGCATTGTTAAAACATGATGTGAAAGTAAACAAATATCTTACTTTTCATTAGTTGCACATGCATTTTTATGCAAACAAAAATTTCCCATGGAGTTAACATTGCATTACTTTAAATCAATTACTTTTTTATGAGTAAAAAATTCAAAACTCAGGCTTAATCATGCCCTGATCTCAATGAGATATAATTATGTGCAAAAAATTATCAAAATGGGTTGAAGTATTTCGGACATTTCAGTCACTATCATGAAAGCTCTGCTTCACTCTGGGCCTATTAAAGACTCTTTAGGAAACTTGGATAATTTAACTCGAGACATACAGCTACAAATAGCTTGAATTATATAACAATATAAATTTAAAACAGCATATTCAAAGAAATAAAACATGTATAAATCTTCAAGAGACTGAATATTTAAATAGGATTTAATAATAAAATATGTATATAATTTACTCTAAGGTCTTCCACACCATCATTTTTTAAAGCAGAAACCATGAAAATTTTTGAAAAAAGTGGCCATCCTCTTTTATTTTCTATATCTTCATAAAAGTTGGGGTCTAGAACTTCTTGTTGAAGGAATTGTTTATTAGTTTCAGCCATGACTTCTTGTAGTGTAAGCTCTTCAGAATTTGTTTTATTATCAATGTTATTGGCTGTTAAAATTCTAACCAAGCTTAAAATTCTGTTCTTAGATTTCATTGCATCTACCTACATAAAAAAATGTGAAAATTTTAATTACTGAAATATTAAAAAAATACATTACTTTTTACATATTAATCAATGATTGATAACAATCACTGAGATATTTCATTGTTACACAGAAAGCAATGCTAATGTTAAAATTAAACAATACAATCTAATAAATTCAAAAATCAATAATTCAAATTTTTTTATTACAATTTGAAGTAACATCTTCGCCCTTAAATATAATATTATAAAAAAACTTTTTTAAGTTACACGGTTTTAGTAAAATGCATTAAAAAGTAAAAAATAATTTCTAGCTATCACAACATTCTTAATCATATGCAACTAAAAATAAAATTATGGAGTGCTCATAAAAGAATTGCATTTGAACATTAACATAATTTTAAGGAACAATAGAAGTGATAAAACAGAAATGACATATATAAAAATGATTACATTCAATTCATTTAACTTTTCCTTTGACAATTTTGATTTAAAAATCTGTCATTCTTATGTCATATCTATGTTACCAGTTATATTGTTCCTTTAAATTCTGTTAATGTCCAAATACAATTCCTTTATGGGTGCCCCACAGTTTTATTTTCAGTCACATGTGAAAAGAATGTTGTGACAGCTTAAAAATATTTTTTACTTTTTAGTGCATTTTCCTAAAACTGTGTAACTTAAAGAAGTTTTTTTTATAATATTTTATTTTAGACTTTTTAGTCTTTTGCAATTTTGTAATAAATTTTTTATCAGATATCCAATCAAACCTTTTTTATGATAAATTTATAGAGGTTCTTTATATACACTATGTGACAGTGAAAATGAGACACTAAGAAGGAGTGGGCAGAAAAATATGCAAATTGCAGGATAGACACAGCTCACCAAGTTATGTAAATAATGCGAAATCTGCAGCTATCCCGTGCACGTTGAGTGAGATATAAGGGAAGGAACCTGCAGAATCGGCAGTAGTCGCACCGCTCTGTCTGCCAGCGAAATCATTTTGAATTTTTTTTGTCTCAGAGGAAACCTGTAGTAGCAGGGAAAGTCAGGCCGCCACTAACCGAGGCAGTTCCAGCAGACAGACAATTTCATGAGGGGTATGGTGATCGGACTCAGAAGGACAGGTTGGTGTCAAATCTCAGTGGTCAGCCACCTACATGCGTCCACTGTGCACCAGCTGTGCCAAAGATGGTTGGAACAAGGGAATGTAGCACGTTTGAGGGGTGCCAGTACGGCCAGAGCGACATCAGCATGCGTTTACCTATGAATCTGCAGGCAAGCATTGGCATCCTCGCAGGCCACTTCCATCGCCCTTTTGCAGCATGTGCAGGACACCCTTAATGCTACCATATAGGCCAAGACTATTATCAGCCGATTGGTCACCGGTGACCTGCACTTATGGTGCTCGTTAAGAAGACTGCCTTTGACCAAACAGCGCAGATGCTTTTGTTTGCAATGGTGTCGGAATAGAGCCATGTGGACGGCGGAATGGCACAGGGTTGTGTTCTCAGATAAGCCACACTTCTATTTTAGCAATGACAGTTGCTGTGTATGAGTCTGGTGCCGAAGTGGTAACAGGTCCAGTCCGGTCGCATCTGTGGAATGTCACACCGCACGACAAAACAGCATCATTGTTTGGGGCACCATCGCCTACGATAGCAGGTCACTTCTGATTCGTATTGAGGGCACTATGATGGCCCAATGATACGTGGATGACGTGCTGCGTTCGGTTACACTACTCTTCCGTCAGAGGGTGCCCAATGCCATTTACCAGCAGGATAACGCCCAACCACACACTGCACACATCAGCCAACATACTCTGAAAGGTTCCCAGGTGCTTTCCTGGCTACCAGTCGACTCTGATTTCTCACCAATCAAACACGTCTGGGATGTGATAGGGAATCGCTTGCATGCACTGCCACTGCCATGTTTAGAAGACAAACTCTGACAAATGGATGACAGGGAATGGGCAACCATCCCTCAGGACACCATCTGCATGTTCATCGGCTCTGTACCTAAATGTGTTGCTGTCTGTATTGCCACCAGCGGTGGTCCTACAATCTACTGATCAGAAGGTGTTATCGCTCAGTGTATAGGTGTATCATGTTGCAAATTACATCACTTATTATTCGTTGCTGTGTCTCTCTGTTTGCCAATTTTCATCACTTTCTGCCCAATCCTTCTTGGTGTCTCATTTTCACTGTCACGTAGCGTATAAAAACATCAATTCATAACTCGCTATGAGCAGTATTACATGTTAAAATTTTTCTCTTTTATTACATGGTTTTATACATATAAAAGAAGTTGCATACTGAACTCTTTTTTAACCATATTACAACAACGGAATTATATATATACAAAGGCAAAGCTTAATATTAGGCACTTTTGAAATTGTTTTAAAACAATGGGATTTTTGCAGGTTATTCTGGAATGAATCCAGAGGGAAGGGATCAACTCAAATTTGATAAAATATTGTATTGCAATTGCAAATACATGGGTGTGTAAAATTTCAAGAAAATCGGCTCAGTAGAAGTGGGTCAAAAATTTATTTCAAGATTTGACCAAATGAACAAACAAATAAACAGAGAAACCAACCTAAATAAAACAGTGTAGAAAGAATGCTTATGAAGTTCAGAAGAGTAATCTGAGCACCACTTCTTATCTCAAGATTAGCTTCTATTAAATGAGCTACCAGAGCTCAGAAGGA
This sequence comes from Amaurobius ferox, assembly GCA_951213105.1. Lineage (NCBI taxonomy): Eukaryota > Metazoa > Arthropoda > Arachnida > Araneae > Amaurobiidae > Amaurobius > Amaurobius ferox. Next base: position 139,072,358 of record OX578145.1, read on the forward strand.
AACCATACATTTTATTCTTCTTAATTTGAGTTCAAGACTTATTGACTTCGATGAATATGTCCTTTTTTTTTCATTCAACAATGCTACATTTTTGTCAACACATTTATGATGTGAACCATCTTAAGGTGCTGGGTAGAGAAATTCTTGAAAAGAATGTGATTTTGATGAAATGGAAGTAGAAGTTTGTAACAGAAATTATATCATATTGTTACAAATATATGTAACAGAAAACTATTGTTGTAATTTGAAGGTCAGAGTCACTTGACTTTGGGAAAAACTCACTGCCAACTTGGCAACTTTCGATTCTCAAATTTCATAGAGGGCATATAAGCTCATCATTGTTCAAATTGGGTTGTTGATGTGATATGAGTAAAAGTATCATCTGCCAATCTCAACACAGAAACCAATATGTATTGTATATTTTAATTTCATATACCCTTTAAGCTGTATTGGAACAATTCTGGTAAAAAAGTGTAAAATAAATTAAATTTCAGGTTAAAAATATTAAAACCTTTCCTAAGTAGCTTATATCGTCATCAAACACAACACATTAATCTTTTCCTATTCTAAATATGCAAAAAATGTGATGTTTCACATCAATTTATAATGAGTAACAGTGTTATTCACTATTTTTTTTTCTTCCAAAAATGTCACTTTTTCTTAACACATGTTTTTAAATTTTAAACATTAGGGTATACAGCATTGAATAGAATAAGTTTGAAACTCTCTACTCCCCCTCCATCCCTGGTATTATACTGGATCTCAAAACCAGCATTCTACAAACTGAACCACCTATGCATGGGAAGGAATCTCTCACCCTTTTTATATATAACAGTAAATTCATACAAATTAAAGAAAATATTTTCAAACTCAACAAAAGATTATTTTTTATCTCATTACTCATTCATAACTAGAAGATACTCCCATCACTGTTCATGATTTAAATTGCGTGCAAATTTTATTAGCATTCTAAATCATATTGTTTTAGAAAAATATTTAATCTAATTATATGTATAAGAAATATAAATTATATGTATGTATAAAAAATATATTATAAAATCTTTGCTTTTGTAAAACTTCTTATTCCAATTTATAAAACAATTTACAAAAATATAAAGTTTGGTCAACATATGCCAGAATGAAGATGCTGAAATAGTAGCAAAATATATTCCGATGCCATTTTTTATATGGCTGCAACAATCAATTAAATACATTCAGAAACAGGGTTCCCACTAAGTCAGGAAAAGAGGGGGAGAATTTCTCTCCTTCCAGAAAATTTTGGGAGAAATTTTCTGTCATAAGGAGAGAAACTTAAAATTTCATTTTTTATTTTACCATGCTAATTTAGTAAGTAATAAAAAAGAAAGCATTAAATATAACTCATATTCTTTGACATTTAAATTTTTTAATTCTTAAAACTAACATTCTTTTAACATTATTTTTAAAAAATAATTAGGAGTCGTTTAAGTATTAAGTAAGCACATTTTTGGTAATTTTATACCCCCCCCCCCCCACTTGTTAGCAATAATACTAAAATTCCTGACTTCCCCTATGCTTACATTATGATTTTATTTGCTTATAATAACGTCTACATGGGTTATTTTAAGTAAAATGACTCACATGCGAATTTATGACTTTTTTGTCTGTAAACTGCAAAAGTCGAGGGCCGACTGTATTTACTTTATATTTTGATTTTTAAAATCATTTTCTGATCAATTTTCATGCAACAATAGCAATTAAAAATTTTAACGATTTTTGATCGCCGAGGGCGAATATCGACGAAAACTATTTCACTAGGCAAATATAATTAGGTAATAATTTTGACTTGATGTTTGAAATTGGATTCTTTATTTTGTATTTTTTACAAAACTTGCAGAACATAGGGTTGCATCGTCCTTTCGTTCAATCTCAAGTCAATCATGTGATTTTAGCCATTTTGTTTGAAAAATGTCGACTTTTTTCTTTTGTTTTCAAAATAGATCTTTATTTCATAAATAATACGTTTGCAAAATAATTTTTCTGTATAAAACGCGAAACAATTACAAACACTGTAGTCGATGCAAACAGATTGGAAAAGTGGAAAATATTTTTAAAATTAAACGAGGTATGCCGAGGATGGCGTACAAATGCAGATTTACGTGATGCTGCTGCAAAATAACCCTTCATTTTATTAATAATACGGTAGAAAAATGGTTTGGTTTTCATTCTTTGTATATTAAACGAAATAATTATAAAAAAAATCAGTCGATACAAATATATTGTAAAATTGGCAAAAAGATATTCATTGGTCATCTCCCCTCAGAAACTGTGGGGATCGCCATATGCGAGCGTCGTTTACGCAATCGCGGAGAAACAGATTTTCAGATGTAAGAAGGGAATGTCCCTGATAAAAAATTCGTGGCTTTGTTCAAATTTTGCGATATTTTTGGGGCATATATGGCCAATTTCATGACATTTTCGGGATTTTTTTTAACTTGTAGACATACTGTGTAGGGGGAAAAGGATTTTCGTCCGAGGAAAGAAGAAAATTTCTCGAACAACACACGAAAAATGCGGGAAGTACTCGGAAAGAACATAATTCAAATCCCTGAAAGAATCTTATGAAAAAAGAAAAAGAGAAAAATTTTAATTTAAAATTACCTTGTTTAAAACAAGAATAGTCTCCTTTTCTTGAAAATCATAAAGGGTTCTCAATATTTCTGAATTTATTCTGTTATTTGTCCACTTGTTTGAAATGTCCACAACAACAGCAACTGCAAAGTACAAACATTTAAATTAAAACTATTGTCATTACAACACAATGCATTTTAAACTGTATAAAATTATATATTCTACTTTAAATGAATTGCTTGATGCTGCATTGTATTTAAAAGTAATCCAAGATTCATTGTAAACAGATCATGAAAAAAAGTAGTACACTGCTGGCCATTAAAATTGCTACACCAGGAAGGAAAGCAAATAGCAGAATCTTATTTATTGTACATATATAATATAATAGGAGGAAGACATGATTAAATTTGCAGGTGGTTTGGGGTACACAGCATGCAGAATTCAGTACACAGAGCTGCCACCTCTGGCAGCAACAATAGCTGTTAACCCAGCTGGGCATCAAGTCGAATAGAGCTTGGATGACAGATACGGGTACATCATTCCATGCGGCTACAACTCTATGCCAGAGTTCATCAATCATAGTGGCTGGCGAGTGGTGGCGTGGCGTGCCAGTCTCTCGGCAACCCATGACCAGATGTTCTCAATGGGTGACAGATCTGGAGAACGTGCTGGCCAGGGCAACAGTCGAACACCCTCTGTATCGAGGAAGGTCAAGACAGCACGGGCAATATGCGGTTGTGCATTATGTTGTTGAAAGATGGCGTCATGCAGACCTCGAATATACGACACAGCCATGGGCCCTAACATGTCAGAAATGTAACGGCGGCTGTCCACATTACCGGCTATGTGAACAAGAGGTGACCAGGATGTGTACCCAATGGCACCCCATACTATCACGCCAGGTGATGGGCCCGTATGACGATGATGAATGCAAGCTGGCAACGTTCGTTCTCCTCGATGCCTCCACACACGGATACATCCATTATGATGCTGTACACAGAACTGGGATTCGTCTGAAAAGATGACATGGTGCCACTCCTGTGTCCAGTGTCGTCATTCATCACACCACTGTAGGCGCGCCTGTCTCTGCTGCAACGTAAAGGGAAGCCGTAACAATGGTTGCCATGCTGACAGTCCATGGTGTTGCAGACATTGCCACACTGTCCGTGCGGACATTTGTCATCCTGCAAACGAGCCAAGTTCCTGACTCAAGGTAAGTGATGTGGCTGTAAGATCCCACAAGGCCGAGAGGACAACATGTCTATCCTCTCGGGCATTAGTAGCCCGGGACCACTGAGATCCTGCATGGTGTTCAGTATGGTCCTCCTGGACCCATCGATTCCATATTCGCCTGACAGTCATGGGATCCCGACCAATGCAAGCAGCAATGTCGTCGAACAATAAACCACAGTTCCGATAGGCCACGATCGAATTTCGACATGTGCTGGTAGAAGTTTCTTGTTCTTACACGAGGCATAAGACGGCCTTCACACAAGCAACCAACATTCAAATGTGATTTCCGAATGAAAAACCCACTGTGCAATCTTCCCTTTTATACAGAATGTAGATGATATTACTCATACCTGTTTGTGCACATGTGCTGCAATGCTAATCATTTGCATATCCCAGCATGTAGTACCTTTCATGCAAATTTGACGCTTGTTGCATGCCGCCTTCATGGTGTAGCAATTTTAATGACCAGCAGTGTATTTTTATATTGGCTGATATAGCCAATATTTGTATACCAAGATTAGGTGAAATACTACTTAAAATATTAAATAAAAGTTTTGAAACACTATAAAAGAAGGAGTTTTAAATCTATTATTATCAATCTAATAATGAAAAACCTCAAATTGAAAATATGACACTCGAGCATGTGGGTGGTAGTCAAACAAACTTCTACCAGGGTTAGAAATCAATAGCGCAGAAACTCCAATGGCACTTAACCATTTCTTATCAATTGCCAAAATGTTCTACTTAGGTGCAATTTCAAAATTACTTATTTTGTTTACATTATGCCGCTTACAAAATAAAGTGCTTTTTATTAGTTGCCCCACCTTTGACCTACTGAGCTGGTTTTGCAATCTATGACATGCATTAGAAGGAAGAATAAATAATTTATCAGTCAGAGTTTGCGTTATACATAAAAATACAGACCGAAAAGTTAGACCTCACAAATGACAACTGGGTTTAAAATCTCAGTCATCAAAATAAAATTTATAGGTACAAAATACAACTACAACAAACGACTGTTAATTTCGAACCCTGATATCTACTGTATATTTGTTATGCAATAACTTCTCTATAAAACATGAAAAGTATGAATAAATGATAAATGAACATGCAAAGTATTCTGCAATAGCTATTTTCAGCTATTGTTAAAAGATTAGTTAAGAAAACTCCATCCATGGAGCCTGAAATTTCTTAGATACATTCCTAAAACTATATTGGATTTTCACAAAAACAAATAAGTTTTAAAGTTTCCAATTATCTTGAAGGTACAGTATGCGACCTCTTATCTGGCGTTCCAATATCCGGACTCTCTCAAAACCGGAATGTGGCAAAATAATGCCAAATTCTGTGCCAACACTCAATTATTTGCCAAAAATTGCGCCAAATAGTGTTTTTTTGTTTAAAATCCTGCAAAATGATTTGTTGCCTTAATTAGCAATATTAATATTATAAAATAATGTGTTGAAATTTACATTTTTCTCACTTCAACTGTTTGTGATTCTGACATAAACAAAGGTCTGGCTGAATCCACAACTTACCACACCAGAAATATTGCTAAAAATATGAGGAAAACTACAAGTATCATGGAGGTAAAAGTGAACTCTACCTCCATGGTGGATATATTTGTTCCATGTCAGATAAACATACTTTCGACGAATGACAAAACAGTTTGTTTGTGAAACAATATAAAAAACTTATGTTTTTAGAAAAAAAAATTAAAAAATTTCTTTTTTAGAATGGGTGCACGTTCATTTGATGCCTCGATGACTTCGTAGTGGTAAAGTAACGTCATAACATTTTTCACTGCAAAGTGACTGGGGCTTTTGGAAAAAGCTACAGAATCTAAAGAAATTTGCAGAGATTTTTAATTTTTTTTCTCATGTACTAGTAAGTTTATAATTTTTAATTTATGGATTTCATTTTCACATATTTTTGAAATTCTTAACATAAAAATTCATTTTTGACATTTCCAGTTAACTGTTTTGTTATCTGTAAGCACTGATTATGAATAAACTGTAACCATGTTAAAACAGCTTGTTTTGATTTTTTTTATGGTGGCCTGCTATGATAATGCCGGAGGAATGACACAGGTGTTTCCGATTTACAACATATTGCTTAATTGTTTTCCTAGGATACAGGGGTTTAAAATCTAAATAATTAACTTTTTTCAGACATTTTTTTTTTCTTTCAAAAATTTTCTTAAACACTAATACATGTAATTTGCATTTTAGTTAACCAAGTATATTTTTCATATAGATAGCTTTATTTAATATATTTGTTTTTAAAATGAATTATAATTTTCTATAATGACATTTGAGACCATTCCAGCAAGTTTTAGGAAAAGTGTTACGAATTATGGAAAAACCCCTTATCCAGAATGCCTGAAGTCCCAAGCATTCCGGATAATAGATCCTGTACTGTACTTGGATAAAAAACATTTCTTACAAATATTTCTTTTAAATTGAAGAGAACATACATAACTAATATTTCTCTAATATTGGCATTTCATGGGAAATATTTTAAATGAAAAGCTAATATATTGGCATTTTATTAGTTGATAATACTGGCTAAACATTGGATGCCAATATTGCATTTCACTGAAAATATTTTCATTGATATGACAAGATATAATATCAGGCCAATATTGGCATGCTACTGGAGTTACTTCAATGAATTTAATGAAAATTTTTAGTTTTAGCAAATTAATTTCGTTTGCAGTAATAAATAAAAAAAAATGCTTTTCTGTTGAGCCTATAAATGAATTCTTGAGATTTAAATATCTCTGGCATTTTAAAATCTAAAATTCTGTGAAAGGTTCGGGAAGAAAACAAAAGCTAATAAATGTTAATATACACCTACATGCATATTTTTTAAATTGCAGATAATTTGCAGAAACATATAATTGCTGCCTGTGAGAATACAAATTCCTTGTATTTTTATATTATACAGTCAAACCTCGATATGTCGAATTTGAAGTGAGCAGAAAAAAAAAATTCGAGATATCAAAAATCTGAGAAAACAAAAATTTGAAACATTTTAAGGAATTCATAAAAGAATATATACATCCTAGTCCTATACTTTATCCATTTTTAAAAAAATCACTTACTTTATCTTACAGACAGAAAATTAGGTATTACCCAAGAAAATGCTGACAACAAATAAAGCGAAGCTTGAAATGATTGGATACGCATTTAATGTAATATACATTATTAAAATTTAATCTTACATTTCTTCTTCTTTACTTGCAAAATAGTCATCTATGACAGTTTAGTTACAGGTACTAAATCCTTCAATATCTATCACATTTTCCAAATGAACTAGACGGATCCAAATGAGCTTAATTTTGTGACGATAGTTTACTCTGAAAACTCTGAATAATACCTTGGTCCAAAGGCTGTAACTTAGAAGTTGTGTTTGGTGGCATGAAATGAGCTTTCATGGATTTTAATTTCGGCACTCTATTATGCACTATACAGTTGTCCAAGAAGAGAACAATATCGCGATTTTCACGGGCCATTTTACTGTCTAGTTCCTTCAACCAATGAGTGAAATTTTCGGCAGTCTTATCCAAGCCTTATTGTTCGCAAAATAAGTCATTGGAACAGATTTCATTCCTGAAAAATATCGGGGTTTAGCAGATTTACCAATCATAAGAGGTTTGAGCCTTTCTGAACAATCCATATTAGTACAAAATAGCACAGTTAATCTTTCTTTGCTCCTTTTCTCGCCATGACATGCCTTTAATGGCCATAGTTTTATCAGGCATGCACTTAAAAAATAGTCCTGTTTCATCAGCATTAAGAGAGAGCGTCAGTAAATTTTCTACCCTATCCACGCTTTGTTAACTTTCACAGCACACGTTTTTCGCCGAAATTCTGCTCAAACAGTTGTGAAATATTTTCTGATAGATAAAATGCAATGCTTAGATTATATTAAAACTAAATTTAATACCCAATAAAACATAGAATATATTTTTCATTTTAATTTAAAATATTTTTGGTGCTGCCATCTGTTGTCGTAATTTAATTCATACCGTCTATTTTTTATTTTTTAATGAACAGTTTTAAATGTCTATTCCTTCTAATACGCTATTAAATACAATAACAGATCATATATAATAATGCCACAATCACGGAAACGTAATTGAACTTGGACTTGAAGACAAAGGAACTTGTAGACAAAACTGCAGTCCTCAGTGATGTACATTCAGATCCCCTTATCAATTTTATAGAATGAGAAATTACCTTTTTGTGATTGTGGCATTATTATATATGATCTGTTGTTGTATTTAATACTGTATTAGAAGGAATAGATATTTAAAAATGCTCATTAAAAAATAAAAATAATCGATATGAATTAAATTACAACAACAGATAGCAGCACCAAAAATATTTTGGATTAAAATAAAAAATATATTCTATGTTTCATTGGGTATTAAATTTAGTTTTAATATAATCTAAGCATTGCATTTTATCTTTCAGAAAATATTTCGCAAGTGTTTGAGCAGAATTTCGGTGAAAAACATGTGCTGCAAAAGTTAACAAAGCGCGGATAGGGCAGAAGATTTACTGACGCTCACTCTTAAACACATTTTTTGGATCGTATTTTTCCAAATAAAAAGATGAAAATGGTAAGATGATCCAAATAGTAAGATGAAAAAATTCGAGATATCGAGAGTTTGATAAAAAATTTCAAGTTAAAGAGTTTATTTTACACCAGCCGCCTTTAGCGACCAGCCTGTTCGCTACCCTTGAAAATTCTGACCGTGGCAAACTCCAGAAAGACCTACCAGAAAGGTGTAAGGTGACTGTTTGGACGGTCAGGAAGTGCCACCCAATTTAGACCGGGACTCAGTGGAGGTGGCATCCATAGGGACATATCCCTCTTACCCTACCACCAACCTCTCGAAAGGACTTACGGTCCCACATGTTTAACGCGATCATACTCCGCGTGAACACGGCGGCAATTTCGGAAGTCGCGGGAATCGAACCCGGGCTTACCGAGTGCAATTTCTGCGCGCTAACCACTGGGCTACCGCGCCCTCCACGACAATCTCCATAACTTTCTTTTATTCACCCAATTTAGACCGGAACCCAGTGGGGGAGGCCTCTACAGGGACTGTACGCTCCTTCCCCTACCACCAATCTTTTGGAATGACTTACGGACCCACATGTTTAACGTGATCGTACTCCGTGTGAACACGGCAGCAGTTTTGGCAGTGGCGGGAATCAAATCCAGGCCTACCGAATGCAATTTCTACGCGCTAACCACTGGGCTACTGCGTCCTCCGCGACAATCTCTATAACTTTTTTTTTATTCACCCAATTTAGATCGGGACCCAGTGGGGAGGCATCCACAAAGACCGTACCCTCCTTCCCCTACCATCAACCTCTCGGAAGGACATACATTCCCACATGTTTATCGTGATCGTACTCCGCGTGAACACGGCAGCAGTTTTGGCAGTAGCGGGAATCGAACCCGGGCCTACCGAGTGCAATTTCCGCGTGCTATCCACTGGGTTACTGCGTCCTCCGCGACAATCTCTATAACTTTCTTTTTATTCACCCAATTTAGACTGGGACCCAGTGAGGGAGGCATTCACAGGGATCGTACCCTCCTTCCCCTAATACCAACCTCTCGAATAGACTTACGGTCCCACATGTTTAACATGATCATACTCCGCGTGAACACGGCTGCAGTTTTGGCAGTGGCAGGAATCGAACCCGGGCCTACCGAGTGCAATTCCCGCGCGCTAACCAATGGGCTACCGTGTCCTCAACCCCGTGGAGTTAACGAAGTTTGGTTTAGTTTAATGACATTAAAACTAATAATGACATTTTAAGGCACCTCGACAATCTCCATAACTTTCTTTTTATTTATTTTTTTATTTCTTCAGTGTTTAAGCTTTTCATTAATATCATTTAAAATATCCTCATTCCATAGTTCCATATATCCATTTAAAATATCCATAAATTAAAATATCCATTTAAAATATCCATAAATTAATATATCCAATTTCATACTGCTGCACCTCATCACGCACACTTTCGTCACTCGTCACTTGAAATGCTGCTACGTCAGATCCCTTATTAACATACTTGCACACATATTTGATAGACTGAATCGAGCTACAGTATTCCACATTAATGTGGGCATTGAATGCCTTTGATAATAATGGACACTACGGAACAACTCACCTATTGTCAACCATGACGTCAGAACCTCGTACTTTCTTGACTACCGTAAATCCCCCGTTTTCTGGATCTCTGCGATGATAGAAACCTGATGCAACGGCGTGACGTGCCCCCCATTTCTGGCCCTGGGTGTCGGGGAAGAATCGGAGCTTGGCCGAGAATTGGCCGAGAAATATAAAATCATGACGTCTTTAAAATTGCGATCCTGCGGGAAATTTTCATTATTTCTTAACCAGATTGGACTTGTAAGACTGCCAGGTCTTTGACCTTTCTAAAAATGTAAATTATTAGTCGAAATTATGAGTAGTTTTTACGATGGAAGGATTTAAAAACGAAAGTTGGATTTCTTTTAACCGAAAGTGACTTTTGTTTTAAAATCTTTAAAAAATATTAGAATTTGTCCCTGAGATTTGAAATTTATATATTTTACTCGCAACTGACTGCACTTTTTGGTGGTGTGATTTGTTTTTTCTACAATGTTTGGATCGTGGAAAAAAAAGGGCAAAAAATGGTCGAAATCGCATAAAACATTAAATAACAAAAAAAAAAAATTTAAATTTTAAAAATCGATTTTCACGTGTCCCCCCCCCCCCTCCCCTCCCCCCCCCGGTCTCCGATTGCCAAATTTCGTAGCTCTCCAACGCACGGTCGCTGAATATATAGTGTATAAGACAGACAGACACACAGACATTGCCTTTTATTATTTAAGATTAGTTTTATACTGTGCATGAAGGGAGATGAAAATATTTCGAGATACCGAGGTTCAACATATCAAGGTTCACCTGTGTATATATATATATATATAAGAGAAAAATTCTACAAAGAAATCTCAAAAAAGGGGGGGGGGGTGAAGAAAAGCCAACAGGGAAATTTGAAAAGGCTTAGGGGGGTGGTGACCCCTAGTTCCCCGGTTAAAAGTCGACTTTTATTCCATAGGAAACACTCCCGGAGCCGAAAAATACCTGAGGCCAATCTCCGTACAAACGTCAAAGCAAAAGACGCACAAAACAGTCCGAACAAGGAACAAATGGACTCCATTACGAAGTTGTAAAAGCAAGGGTATACATACAAAGTCAGAATTCAGAGTGACAACACACAAGAAAAGTAAAACGGCCAACTGAAATCCCTCAGTCAAAAGAGAGAAGGGAGTAGAGTGTATAGGACTAACACCATCGTTGCCATTTATAACCCAAAACTAAACGTTTGCCAATATCATTTTCAAATGCGTTGACTGTTTTATTATGATAGGTATTATAAATATGTCTGAGGAATCCAAGGGGATAGTCTTGTTTGATAGCCTCCTTGATAAATATAACATCACTTTTTATACGGTCTTTTTTATAAGTATGCAAGCGGGCGTTCCGTATAAAGTGATTCATTACGATATTACGAAAAACTTTCTGACTTAAATTAGACCTCCAATTGATAATATAATTCACTTTAATCTTGAAATGTCGGAAAAAATTTTCGGCTCCGGGAGTGTTTCCTATGGAATAAAAGTCGACTTTTAACCGGGGAACTAGGGGTCACCACCCCCCTAGGCCTTTTCAAATTTCCCTGTTGGCTTTTCTCCACCCCCCCCCCCCCCTTTTTTGAGATTTCTTTGTAGAATTTTTCTCTTTTATTATACTAGACAATTTAGAGCAGCATTGCGCCTACTTGTCTCGTTAATTTTAAATTTTAAATCTTATATTCGTATCTTTTATATGACATTAATATATATATATATATATATATATATATATATATATATATATATATATATATATATATACATATATATATATATACATATATATATATATATATATTATATATATATATATATATATATTGTAAATAACAAAGTACTAAACGTACCCGATTGTAAACTAATACATATTGCTAAGTCATATAGGCGCAATGCTGCTCTATTAATGCCTTGTATATAAGAAAATCAAAAATGATCGAGAGGTGATATAAGTGCCAACAGGGAAATAACAAATGGCCAAGGGGGATTGTGACCCCTTGTTCCCGTTTATAGCCAGCTATTACTCCTGAGGAAACACTCACGGAACCGTTACGTGCCTGTAGCCATATATCCTTGGAACATCAAAACAAAAGACGTATGCCAGAAGTGAATGCATGGACTGAGTCATTTTCTCCACTCATACATATATATATACATATATATATACACATAAAAATAAATAAGACATATAAAAATTAGGTGACTACAATTGTTTCAAAGGAGTTATAAGCCCTCTTCATCAGAAACAGTGTGCATCAATCGAAGGATCAAATACAACACTGCTTCTGACCTGATGAAGAGAGCTCATAATGTCCCTAAAACAACTGTAGTCACTTAATTTCAATATTCCTGCTTTCTATTAGTACAAAAGTAAAGTTTCTTTAAGTACAAAATATTTATATCTTTTATTTGCTGCATGTGCAATCATACAATTCTTTATAATATTTGGAATCTATAACTCTGAAATAATTATTATTTTAACAATTTTTCTATTAACTTATTTTATTGCAATCATATATTCTGAAAGGTTGAAGCAATTTTTTTTAACATTTCTGTATGCAGATATTTTTCATTTTTACTCATTTGTGAACAATCCATACCACCTTTAATCAGATTCTTGAGTAGTATTAATACAATTAAAATACAACAAATAAATAAATTTAATCAAGGAAGTCTTCTGTTACATCCCGTATAAAACAAACTAAAAGAAACTAAAACTTCAAATTGAAATTTAATAATGAAGCAAATATTATAAATGATTTACGTAATTCAGCATCCCTGTTACACTTCTGAGGATCCATTATGAATGATGGTTCCAAGGAATGCCTGAAATAAAATAGAATTTCTAACTATAAATGAAAAAGATATAATTTTTAATAAGCATTTTAAAACCAAATAGACTAGCAGCATATATACAGTCAGTTTACAGTAGATCTACTCTGGCCAAATTTTTTAATCTCAACATGGCCCCAAGCCCAAGGATTTTTTAAAACAACGAATTGGAATTCAGCCCACTTCCAAGACACCCGAAGCCTAACTTGACCCGAATACCTTTTTACAGTACAGTGAAACCTGTCTAAAACACAGGTACTTCAAAAAGGTGGTTGGTTAGAGAGTTGAAGACAACAGGAATTTTGCACATCAAATGAGAAATTCCATGCCAACATAGTAAACTCTTTAACGAAAGTGCCCTCAGAACACATAAATGATAACACATACTGGTTTCACTTTATATGGAAGTATATGCAAATATACTCTTTCTCAAAGATGTAATAATAGTATTTTAATATTTAAAATCTACACTCGGGGACAACTTAACTTGATTATACAGAACTAATAAAAAGTCTCCATTACATAAATCTAATGCTCTGATTTGCTATGGTTGAATTCATCCACCGTGGTACCTTACAGACAAGTGAAAGAGGAGGTAAACTCATTCACAGAAAATTTTAACCTACTAGACTACAAAACTTTAACAACCAATATGCTTTAAAAAATGATGTAATTATAAATCTCTTATAGCCAGATCAGTATATATTGTAAAATAACAAGTGAGCAAAATACACATTTCAGTATTCATATGTTTTCTTGTTGATTGAATTAAGATTCAGAAAATTTCATTTCAGATTTTGAAACTTTTTATAAATGGTTTTAAATATTTGTCACAATTTAGTAAATGATATTCAAACCCTGAAAAAATTTAATAAACAATATATGCGAACAGGATTCCAATCATCACTGATATGTGTTAAGATATTTTACATAAAAAGTTTAACAACTTTTTTGTCATAGACTTTTGGGAAGCCACTGCTCCTCAGATAAAGAGCACTTACAAATATACCAACAGAATATAATGAAAAGTCAAATTTAAATATCAAAACATTTTACTTTTTTGTAGTTTCAGGTGTTACAAAACCAGGCGTATCCAGGAAAACCTGTAAAACAATAATGATAATTACAATGCTAAATGACTTCTCAAATCAATTAATATTTTTTTTACAGTCAGTTGTTATAAAATAGGATATATAAATTGAATAAAAATAGTAACTATCTTAAAATAGTAATTAGTTTCAAAGTTTGATTGTAAGAACAAATGTTGAAAAGGTCAAACTTTTCGGCTAAAATAATTTTAATCAAAATGCAAACATGTATGCTAACATGGGGATGAATCAACAAAATCAATAAACATTTTAATATATATAATATATGAGGTTTGCCATTTTCATTTAGAAAATTTTAAATGTACCTTTTCTGCTACAACTAATATTACTCATTACTCATCTAAGTGATATTCAGAAACATTAGTTTTGTTTTACTAGTAAGTAAATTAGTAACTTTCAAATAACACATTTATCATTTCTACATATTTGCTTTACTTAATTTTGTTTAAAAATATTTTTCATCCTTACCTGATTGATGATGATTCATAATTTCATAATTAAAATATTTGTACTACCTATTTTATATCTGGAAATAGCTTTGCTAACTTCAAAAATACATTGTCAAGGTGTCATTTCATGCTTGAAGTATGTAGCATGATCCATTTATTATATCTTATATAATAAAAAAAATATATCCGCATATGTGTATCATCTGTAGTAAAAAATCTTCAGACAGTCACAAAATCCGGTACTGGTTTAGGCGAGCTCCCAGTACAACATAACTAGGAAAAATTTTCTTTAAATTTGAATTTGTTTTTCAGTTATTTTATGTTGAAGAATGATTTTGAGCGATATTCACACAAATCATTTCTTTAGCAATTGAAAATATTAATCCCAGGGTTTCTATCTTGACATCATCGGAAAGATCGAAGAATGTTCTTACCAATGATATTTAAACCAAATCTGTAGGGCATTTCCTTCATATTTTTTTAATTCTAAATACATCAAAATATGCATTTTTGAATTTGTCTAATTTCTATGTCCTCACATCAAAATATGAAAGATTAGCACAATTCTATACTTTTGCAAAAATATGGGCATATCCCTGAGTTGAGTATGCATATAATTGCAATTATTTAAACTGCTGTTTTTAGTCTGAAAACCTATTAATCAATGAAATTTTTATTTTTAGATTAAAATTGCAGTTATACTAAGAAAGAATTTTACAAATATAAATTTGACTTTTGACATGGTGGTTTAATCTGAGCTATGATTAAAATCAGATAAAACTGTTGGAGTTAAAAACTTGTCAACTCTATGTGAAACAATATTGATAAGTAAGCAATCTACACACACTGGCCAGTGAATTAGATACCCAGGTTCAATATTTTATTGGACCGCCTTTAGCTCGAAAAACAGCACGCATGTGGTTAGGCATGGATTCTACAAACTGCTGGAGAGCATTTAAATCAGGATAATACCAGGCATTAGACAAGTAGATCGTAAGCTCCTGTTTGTACAGTTGATGGCAGAGGAGGCTGTTGTCGAATGTGTCTTTTAAAATATCCCAAACGTCCTCGATATGATTTAAATCTGGACTTTGCGGTAACTAAGGTATATGGTGCAAGTCAGAGTCATTCCCGTGAACTACTGTTGCACAGTTCCTGTGTGATAGATGGCAGCATTGTTCATGAAAGGCCCATCACCTGTGGGGTAAAAATGCAACATTGCAGGGTGGTTGTGGTCAGCAAGAATGTTCATATACTCCATGGATAACACCCAACCTTCCGGAAACACCAGGGGACCAATACCAAACTAGCAGGACCTGACTCACATCATGATACCCCCACCACATTAAAGTGTTTGAACAAAGTTTTTCGTTGAAATGAGAGGTTTTCGCACATGCATGTGACTGGCTATACCAATTCGATACAATTCCCTGTGCATTGTTCGGATTGAGATCAGTTAGCACAGACTTTCATTGAAATTTTCTATCGGTTGCTGCACAGTAGATCTCCTTTCTGCCATACAAGCTGTCTGAGATGGTTTGATTGATGGTTTTCGATCCACAGTTCTGCATTTTAGACAACATCTGGGGGGTTCTGTTTCCAACTGTTATAACGATATATAAATACAGTTTAGATATCTTACCTTTCAAGAAGCCAGTGAGTTCTGTTCTGGCAATTATGGCTCCTACCAAACGAGCTCCCACAATAACACCTTCTCAAACTGAGACAAATCTGTTGTTTTTCCCATTTTACTCCATTTCTCTCGGAACACACACCGAAAGCATTCTTATAGTGGTATTGCAACCTCATGCACCTCCCAAGACTAATGTAATTTACATCCATCCATCTGTGACCCACATTTGCATACATGTTCCAAGGTTTCTAATTTACTGGCCGGTATGTGTATTTGGTCGAAAGCAATGTTGTATCTAGGCTAAAATGACAAGTACCATAACTTTTTATTGTACAGAAAAACTAAAACATGAAAAATATTAAATAGCTTACTATTTGTTTATTCTGATCTATTAAAACAGAAGAAGAGCTTTTTCTTGTAGTATGAACTTTTCTGGATACTGAACAAACCTGTCAAAGATAAATTTGCAGAATGATTGTTTTTGCAAATATAGTAAAAGATTAGAAATCATGTATACCATTAAGAGAATATCAATACCAAATATTTTAATAATAATGTCTAAATTGTAATAACACTTGATACACAAAATCTTGAACCACAGAATAAATAATTTATCAAGACAACTTGCATATAATAATCAAGACTACTTGTATATGGAGTTTGTTCACAGAAATTAAATAGTTATAAGGATGTTTTGAAAAGATCCCTACACACTGCACTATATATTCTATATTAAAATAACACCAATTATTGCAAATCACAGTGCTGAAATTTATTCTAGTGAAGTCTATGTAAGACTGTATAAACTTGTCTATAACTCAAATCACTGTTAGAAAATTTATAGTAGCATTTGCTATTGATTACTTCCAATGGAAATATGAAAGTAATGAATAGAAAGTCAATTTGGACAAATTTTAAAAAGAAAATTATAAAAGAAAAAAATTATAATTATTAAAATTTTAAAGGGCTTATTTTAAAGGGCCATCAAAACAGCACATTTCTGTTTTCTCACAGCCCTTCCTTCCATGTTGCTAGCAAGATTCTAATCTTTTTCAAACACTGCTGCATACAAAATTTGTCATATTTATCTATATAATGTTCAAATAATTTGTTTAGCAATTTTTCTGTTAAATATATTATTTTATTGTTATTATACATTCAAAAAGTTTGCAGCAAATTTCTTTCTAACGTTTATATATGCAGTTACTTTATAAATTTAAATGTTCATAACTTTTAAACTAATTCGAATTTAAATAAAAACTCAATGAGGTCTATCATATCAGAAGTTTAGCTAAATCTGTGCCCAATATCGCGGCTGTCCGAAGCTTTTCTACCACAAAAAGAACAGAAAGACAGACAACTTTTATTATGTAAAATATTGATATATAATATATATATTTATCAACCTTGTTCAGTATACCTTTTGGTGACTCAATTTGTGTATTATATTTTTAGTTAGGTATTTAGTAGTATTTTCAGTATAGACAAAGAGACTCTGCTATGTTTGCTGATGCTTACCAAACATCAATATACATTTACTCTTTAGTGAGTGTAGTAAGCTTGACAAAGGGAGTTGGTGAGTGTCATAGAACAAGAGCCCCCTAGTTATTACATTTTAATTCAACAAATTTTCAAAATAATTGGAGCATCATTACTTTTCATTTTGATGAAAATTTGCATGTGCATTCCCCCTACCTCCTAGACCTTTAAAATGATTTTTTTTAATTTTTAAATATTATACCCCTTGATATATAGACTATTTTTTCCATGACCAGCAAGAAAAAAGTGGTATTTTGGAGCTTTTTCTTATGAGCTATAACTATTTTCCTATCAAAGCTACAAAGTTCAACCATAGCTTGTTGGAAATCTAAGGAAAAGCTCTTTTTTATGTGGTATGAATAAATTTTTGATTTGAAGCCAAATCCTACTTGTTCAAGGTCAATGTTCACCAAGCAAAACTCAATTTCTACATCTTGAGATATGACCCCCCCCCCCCCCCTCCAAAATAGTCAAATTGTCTGAAAGATCTAATTTTCAAGGCTAAAAAAATATATGGGGGGGAGGGGTAAAAATATTCTTACTCATGTGATCTAAAACACTTTTTACCAGCTTTCAAACAAAAAAATTTGCTTTGTTACTCAAAGGCATTTGGAAGCTCTAAATTTTCAAAGAATTGCACTGAAACGGCACAAGTTTTACAATACATTTTAATCGCAGTTTTTAATTAAAAGACATTTTATGTAATTATTGTAGGTTTTAAATAGTGAAAATAGTTCAAAAAGACAGAATGTTGTGAAGAAAGGAGATGAGGGGGTGTTACAGGGCATTCTGTAAGACCGCGGACAAAAATGGAGTATTGGACATGTCATTAACTACATTACTGGAATTTTCATGGATATGAAAAGCTTCAAAGAAGTCAAGATCGACATGCATTTTTGTATGATCCTTGCTAAAGAAAACTCAAAACAGTGGTCAAATTGGTAGCAATATTGAGCAATTGGAGATTTATTAAAATCCTGCTTTTTGACATAATTTTCATGTTTCTTAATATGAAGTTTTAAAGCACATGTAGTTTGACTAACATAAGAAGGACTACACTGAATTACTGTAAATGCCCCAACTATTAGGAATTTCTAAAGGATCTTTAACATTAGAAAAATCTGAGTTTCTTAGAAGGTTTAAACGCAATAACGAATATGAAACTTTTAAGGATTTTGGCAATCTGCTGACTGGTTTTTAGGAAAAATGGTAAAATGATAGTGTTATTGAAATCTTTTTCATGAGTTAATTTTGAGAAAGGCTTAGAAATTTTTTTTAGAAATTTTTTGAATTGCACAATCAACAATGCTGGGAGAAAAACCAAAATCGACAGAAACAGCTTTTAAATAATTGATCTCAGAATTGAGAAAATCCATACTAGAACAAATGTTCAAAGCATAATGGACAAAAGTACTGAAAACAGCAATTTTGGGGTTCGGATGGTAGAAATATTTATGTGGAGCTACAAAGACCGAAAAAGGTTTACAAAAGACTAGTGAGAAATTCATCATCATTGTGGATGACCAAGATATCCAAAAATGCAAGATAATTGTTTATTTCCATTTTCATAGGTAAACTGAATGCAAGGATCAATAGAATTCAAAATCTTCAAAATAGTATCGATATCATTAAAAGTGTGATCCAGAAGAGCAAAACTGTCATCATAATGAGTATTAAAAACAAGCTGGATAATTTCAAAAAACTTAACTTCAAAATAATGTATATAGATGTTACTGAGAATAAGAGCCAAGCTACACTATAGAATTTACTATACGACATGCTATAGAATACAACATGCTTTAAGACATATGCGACATACTATAGAATTTATTATGAAATACAAAATAATTTTATGATAAATAAGTGCTGGTAAGAGAAATAAGATTACCAATTTCAAATTCAAAGAAATGGAATTCATACAATCGTTTCCCTTCATGCACTCTTAACAGGGACATTGGTAAACGACTATCTCTTAATCCAAGTCTTGGGTATATAATCCCCTCTATATCTTCCTTTTGTGCCCATTCCTCTTTGGGACTTCAGGTGTTGTTGGTTTTTTGCATTGACGAAGGAGATCCAGCACATCCTCGAAACATGTGCATGCTGTATTATTGTATTATTTGTGCTTTTATATGTTTGTCAAGTTTTTTTCTTATCATACACTTTTATTTTCAACACTTAACCACCAGTCAGGCTGTCTAAAGTTTATCAGATTTCAGGATTTTCCAGGTGAGCAAAGATGATGAACCTATGAACCTTAGACAGCCTACACTAAGCACTCGACCAAAGTTGTCATATTATGTTTTCTGTATATACAATGGTAACTGGTGGCTAAGGGAATTGTTGACGACAAGTGTATGATGCTGAAGAGGAATATAGGATCCACTTTTTTCATCCTAAAGGACCTGGAACATCGTTTAAAAAATCAAGTCATGATAACCAACCCTGGGTTTGGTTTCAAGATGTTTTGATGATCCTGACTGCATCCGAACTATGATTTGCTCAAAGAAGAGGACGAATTGCACCTGTGATGAGCGAACATCTGTCAACTCTTCTCCATGAGAGAGCATGCCATTGAACAAAATGATAAAGCTTAAACATTATCATATGTTTTTAAATTAGGTCTATACAATCTCATTAAATTACTGGCTACTGACATAGGAATATCATTTTCTTTTCAAATGCAAGTGCTTAAAATGCAATACATACTGGAAAGTAGGGATGCAAAAAATTCCTAGACCCAAAACTTCCAACAAAACCTTGAACTAAATTTAAATGTGGTGGTGTAATTGAGGGATTCAATGGCAATGAGATAATATCTATTCTATTTACTTTAGCCTCCTAACTCGATAAGAATTTAAATCAACCCTGAGATCCTGATAGCTTAACCTAATTTTGAATAACATTTTGTCTTTTTGAACTATTTTCACCATTTAAAACTTACAACAATTACATAAAATTTCTTTTAATTAAAAACTAGGATTATTATTGCAAAAATTGTGCTGTTTCAGTGCAAGAAAATTTAAACCCTTATAGCTTCCAAATGCCTTTGAGTAACAAAGCAAATTTTTTTTGTTTGAAAGCTGGTAAAAAGTACTTTAAATCGCATGAATAAAAAATTTTTTACCCCTCTCCAACATATATTTTTTTAGCCTTGAAAATTGGATCTTTCACACAATTTGACTATTTTTGAGGATCATATATCTCAGGAAGATGTTAGAGTAACAAGCCAATTTTTTTTTTATACAATAAGTAACTATAGATATGTATTTAAGAAAAAGAAATGGACTTGTTATTCCAAGTCCTTCATGGGTTTTTTAATTTCCAAAAGTGGTAGAAAATGAGCTTTGTTCAGTGAACTTTGACCTTGAAAATATAGGATTTGGCTTCAAATCTGAAATTTATTAATACCACATAAAAAAGCCACATAAAAAAGAGCTTTTTCTTAGCTTTTCCATGAGCTATGATTGAGCTCTGTAGCTCTGATAGGAAAAAGTTATAACCCATAAGGAAAAGCTCTAAAATATCACCTTTTCTTTGTCAGCCATGAAAAAAATAGCCATACATCAAGGGGTATATTACTTAAAAATAAAAAATACATATATTTGAGGTCTAGAAGATAGGATGAATGCACATGCAAATTTTAATCAAAATAAAAAAAATGGTGCACACTGCATTTGTTGAATTAATATGGAACGATCCAGCTGGGCTCTGAGTAAGACTTCTGTGAGGTGCTTTGTGAGCAACTATGTCACATTTCCTTGATTGTCCCTGCTTGTTCATACTTTTGAATATAATATTCTTCTAACATATACAAATGAATATGTCAATAAAGATAAATATGCAGTAATTGATAGCAAATGAGGTACATGTCTATATCGATCCATCTATCATACAAGTATTATACTTAAAATTATTAATTTTGAAGGGGATTAATTGCTTAAATGTAATATAGTTATCTTTTTTATTTGGATAATAATTGTTGTTTACTGATTAATAAACATAATTAATATACTAAATATTGACAAATGCATATGGATTGTTAAAACACCTCACAGCTGTGCATTGTAATCAATTGTGCTTCAATTGTGACTGATAAATTACCTTTTCAAAGATTTTAATTAAAATTCTGAGATATGGCAAAACTGCAAGGTATGTAGTAATATTGATATAAATAGCTACTTCTGTATAAGTTCTAAATATATATTATTTTGCTGCTAAACAGAATTAGTCAACATATATGTAGGTTTCACAAGCTTCTCATTATAACAAGATCCTACTGTTTACTTTTACAACTAATACAGGATATGAAAACTTCTATAAAAAATCAAATAGCATGAAATTTGTGCATGATATGCTAAATTGGATAAAATATTAATTTTTAGTACATAATTATAAATCACCTGTTTCTACCTTGGCAACAAATTCATTAAAGGATAGTGTTATAAAAAAAATGCTATAATAAAATGTTGCTTTAGCTTATATATCATTTACATGTGCTGCATGAAAAACTCAGATGCAATGATGAAATTCTAAAGATATAGATTTGTTTCAAAAATTCAACAAGGTATGACAAAAAAATAAAATAAAAATAAATAAATAAATAAAAGCTTTTAAAAGAAAAATACAAATTTCTTCTTACATTGCCTATTATATATTTTTCATTTTATCTAAAATATTTATACCAATAATCATAGAACATTAATAATTTATTAAATTAGAAAGATAATAATAATGAGAGAAATCAAATCAAATACAAACCTTCCATTTTACTAAACTGTTTGTCAGAGTTGACTTCCCAGCATTTGGTTCACCTAGAATTGATACTCTTAATAAATGAGGATCCTCTGGTTGAGAAGGAATCAAAGCTTTCTGACTCATAAATTCATCTAAAAGACAAAACACACAGATTTTAAACATATAATTCTATCTTATAATCTGGATTCTACTATACAATACTAGACAGTAGGCAAGAAATAATATTTATACAAAAATAATTACTTTATTGTGTTGTGGTGCTGTCGTGACTGCAGGACTAAACAGACTCTGCTGCCCTGTGAATGCGATAATGAGCATGTCTGTCTACAATTTGGTATTTAAGGCTCTGCAATAAGCATTAAGCATATCTTCAGTCTCGAAGCCTTGAGTCTCGGCATAACGCTGATTATGTGTCAGGCATTTCTTTACTCAACTATGTGCATGCATTAATTAGGATAACTTACGCTGTAATGTTTTAAGTACAATTTGTAACGTAACCTGTAATTGTTGTGTTAAAGTTTGGTTATTAAAATGTTAAGTTTCTAACGTGTTGAGTGTTATTGTACGAGCAAGTGTATTCCACAACCTACGCAACCGTTAGCAAGTATTTCAAGTCTTACGTGGTTGGCGTCTCCATTCTTGCCACGTACCTAGAGAGGACAGAGCAACTACTTAGATATGAGTACTCTTAACATGTATACTAGAGTGGTAATCCCCAAGTATTATTTTCTTGCAACTTAACTGTTTTGGTAGTTTTTTTATTTACTTTAGCAAGGAGAATTAGAACAATCTACAGCAGCAGTATTATTTATACACGTTTTAGCACCAGTGAGTCAGTTTCACTTTAACTGAACAGAGACATGGGGAGTTTCTTTCACTCCCTCTCACATACACCAAAACATGAGCTAGACTCCCAAACCAATATCTTTATTTTTAAAAATAAAAACAAATTATACTGAAATTAAACCTGAATTCAATCCCGAATAAAATTCTCTAAATTTCCCAGGTTTCCCAGAAGAATTTTTGCAAACTTCCATAGTTTCAATCACAACATTTTATCCTAGTATATAATAACGCTATTTAGAAAAATGAATTCAAATTTAATAACACAAAAAATTAGCAAATTTGATAATAAAAACATGAAATCAAATTTTGGAAATCCAAAAAATCAATTACAAAAACTAAAATAAAAGAATTCTTTTAAACACAGTTTAAAATTTTCAAAACGACAAAACAATGGCTTATTCCAAGTTCAAATAAAATTCCTCCAGGTTTTTAATAAAAAATTGCAAATTTCCATCAGTTTTCCCTGAGATTTTAAGCTGAATATAAATTCTCTGAGAATTTCAGGTTTCTCTGTTCACTTCGAGGTATGAACCCTGTAGTACTATATAAATCTTTGCACAATAAATGTAAAAATATTATTGGATATACAAGCAGATTGCAAAAATGAAAAATATTTTTACACAGTAAAACAATATATATGCAATCTATATAAATAAAATTGAAAATCTATCTGTATGTGTGCTTGTCTCATTATCACAGGAGAAGGGCTGCATCGAATTTCAAGAAATTTTGTGGGGAGCTGTGAAATAGCTTTACACCACTTAAAATTCAGTCTATATTTCGATTTCTAGGACCAGGGGTTATGAACAATTAAACCTTCCATAGACATAGCATTATGCACAAAATACTTTGTCCTTGAATTTATTTGAAGAAAATGATATGATGTTGCTAAGCAACGGAATTATATCCAACAAGATTATACAGTAGATGATTTTTATTAAATCTTTTCTGATTTAAATAATTAAGAAATGCATATAAAAGCAAATTTTATCGGATTTACATTTTTAACTGGATTATATTAATTACAGCTTTTGGGTTGAAAAGTTAAGGGAATAATTGATATTTTCAATTTCTTAAGTCAACTGTTTTATTTCGGCAAATATTTTTCAAACCGATATATTATATTTAGCCAATTTTTGTAACAGAAGATTGTATGTATATATCTTCTAATACCATTTTAACACTTTCATTTTGTCATATGTTGATCCAATTCAATTTCATAGCGCTTTCATTTTGGCATATACTGATCCAATTTCATATATTTTGTAAATTTGTTTACAAACGGGATCTGGATGTTTTATTCCTCAGATCTGCCTGTGAAGATAAATTTATACAGAGAGAACAGATTCTTCTCATAACTATAAAAAATTCACCTTGCTACTTGAGAAATTATGTCATCCATCACGACTTCAACATCAATAACATCAAAGAAGAAATTGTCAAAATAGCCACTAAACTATTCAAAAATTTAAATAAAATTTCGAATGTAGAGATATGCAACCTCCCAGAGTACGACCCCCATCATTGGAAGTTTAAAGAAAAAGGCCAAGAGCATGGACCATCCTCAAAAATTAAAATTGAAACTAGATTTCAAACTCTAAATTCACTTAATATTCAACTTCCTTTTGTCATCAAAAGGGATGGCAACTTTTCCCTTTCTCTTTAAAAAAGTAAATGCTCTGCTCAGTCCCAATGCTGCCATCTATTGGCAACCCTGCTAAAGAATCTCATTTTACTTTTACTTTCTCTTTTCTAAATAGTGATTGCTAAGCACAGCATCCTTGCTGCCATCTACCGGCAGCACTGTGAGTGATTTTTCAACTTAGGTGACTCTCACTGATAGAATGCTAAGCCGATTCCTAAGATCTGGTTTAATTAAACTTATTTATCATTAATTAATCTTATTTAAATATATATATATATATATATTCGAGCTGACCCAGATGTATGTTTTAATACATCACGAAAATCTCAACTCACAAATAAATTTTTGACTAATGCTTTCGATTCACCCCTCTTTAAAGAATTCAATACCTTCCCCCTTTTACTGGAGCACTTCACGTAATTAAGAATTTCGAGCTCATAATTAACATTCCGAAGATACAGCCAAGACTGGCTAGGCACTCCGTAAACTCACCCCACTCGACTAGAGATTCTTGTAATTCCCTTTAGGACAATTAAATATTTTAATAGAATGTTTTGAATAACAATGTTGTTTATGATACTATAGGAATTTGTCCATAATTGTGAATTTTAAATTTCTTTATATATTATAAATTCCATACAAAGAATGGGTATACTGCTAGTTGCATATAAATGCAAATTTCTGCAATATTTGTGAACGGTCTTTCTTAAATTACTAATAAATAAATGGAATGTACTAAAATCCAATATACTAAAAGGGAATTTAGGGCTAAGTAATAGGCCCGGATATTCATCTAAGTATAATTTTATTAAAAAATGTCTTTGAGGTTAGAATTTCATCTAAAACATTAGAAAGCGCAAAAATTTGCATATTTTCTTGGACAGCCATAAACAAATATCAGACTTTCTTCAACTTACTTTCTGAGAAAATGGTAAGTTGAAGAAATATTTGAAGTATTTAAAGAAGTACATTTTTTTCCCCTCTCATTTTGGTAATAACTCGCATTAATTTGGGGGATTGATTAAAAACCACCACTTTTAATCATAGGCGCAGAGTTTTCAAAATCTCAGGAGGAGGGAGGGGGGGGGGCACAATTCAATAAAGTTCTACAAAAGATTCACAAAGTTAAATTCTATAAAGTTATAATAACTTACAATACTTCCTTGAAGAAAGAAAGAAAGCATATGTCAGTTAGGTGATTATAATTGTTTCGAGGTCGTTATAACCCCTACTTCAGGCCAAAAGAACAGTATGCACCCTAAACAACCTCTCAGAACAAACTACCTAACGACCAGCAATCTTTACTTAAAGAAAAGAGCTTATAATGCCATCGAAGCAACTGTAATCACCTAATTCAGATATGCCTGCTTTCTTCGGGGAAGTATTGTAAGTTATTGTTTTACAAGCAACAGTTTTGACATGGGATAGCCCAGTGGTTAAGGCACGGGGATTGTACTCAGAAGATACGAATTCGATTCCAGGCTATATCCAAACTGTCACCGTGTTCACGCGAAGTACGAGCACATTAAATCTGTGAGTTCGAAAATCCTTCTGAGAGGTCAGTGGCAGGGTACGGTCCTTACGGATGTTGCCCCCACTGGGTTCCGGTCTAAATTGGGTGACATTGTCCTTTGAGTCTAAACAGATACATTACACCTTCGGGAAGGTTGGATGGTCTGTGTCGAAAGAAAGAAACTAGCAGTTTTATTTACTGTATAATAAAGTTATACAAAGAATCCTTTTAGACTTACACCATTCTAGTTTACCTGTTATACAACTTGGGCTCTTAAGACTCCTGAACTCATTCTTTCGTTGACGGACAAGATACAATATCATCTATGCAATGCATTTTCTCCTTTCGAGGAGCAATTGGGGGTTGAATGTGGGAGGGGAGGGAGCTACAAGCCTGTCACATAATTCTCTACAGCATATTGTTAATTACTTACACCAGACCCGGATATGGCTGGTGGGATCTCTGAATATTTCTGGGTGAGCCGGGTCCATTGCATTTAATTTTTTCATTATCAATGACATGTATGGTGGGCCAAAGTTGAAAAGGACAATAAATGGCCCATTTCTTCAGGGCAAATCTCGAAGCTAGTATCCGAACCTGACTGACATGTATTGAGGGAAAAAGTTGAAAAACAATAAAATCAAAATTGGAGTTGGGATATGTAACGAAACCATAGGATTTGATCACATATAAACTTATAGGAATCTGGATGTCCATGCCGTCAGCTGTGTAAGATATGTAGAAACAACTTTCATTAAAAAAACATAAACGTATAAATAAACGTTTTGGAGCAACATCATGACTGGCAACACTTTTTACCAAATTGGGATTTTTCCATGATCAATTCAAATGCTATGCTACCTAGCTGTATGTAGTTAATTCTGGAAAATTTTTAGTCATATTGTAGAACTGCCATGTTTCACCAAGCTCTTTAAATGAAAGATCTAATATAATTAAATTATTTAATTCAAAAAACAAACCTATCAGTACAATTTCACATAATGCGATGCACTGAGTCATTATAACACACATACTTAACAGATAATGTTGCACTTAAATCAAAATCTACATGATTTTTAATATAATATGCAGGTCTTTCAGCAGTTTGGGGATTTTTCATACAAGAAAAAACTTTTGTTGGTCTAATTTAAATTTATCCGTGAGAAATAAGTATGTTTTTTTATTTTCAAATTACAAACCGAAACGCATGAATAGCACAAAAATATCACGTTCTTTTTTCATCAGAACCAAAACATCACACTGCTTTCAACACTAAAAACATCACTCATCTGTGACCACACCAGTTGAAGATACGCCAAATCCTCCTACAAAAAGTAACAATTTTCCCACGAAGTTCCTAACGAATTAGGTATATTCCATTTTCTCATAATTTATATTTAGCCATAATTTATATTTCCATTTTCTCAAAGCTACCCACAGGGTTCGCAGTTTCGAACAGATATACTGTTATACATAATAACACCTGAAAAGATGGCACTGGTGTAGTTACAGATGAGAGCTCTTTGATATATAGTACATCAAATAAGTCATCCTACTTCGTGGTTACCCTTTATAGTTATAACTGGAGACAGCTACTTTTGAAAAATGTCAATTTCATGGCTGTACCTATTTCTCTTTGAACTAAGACACTAAGAGATCAGTCGAAAAAGTTCTGGTAGGCAGTTGCTGCTGTCATTAGCATAAACATATTTCCTGGGGGTAAAGAGGAATTTGATTTGTGAGCGAGATAGTTTATGGCCCTACGATAAGGAAGATATAAACAAGATAGAAATGAAATGTAACATTTATGTTTTAGAAGATTTAAAACATTCTTTTTTTCTGGTTTAATAATTTGCATTTTCTGGTTATTAGTAAAATACGAAATTAGAAAAAAATCTTGAAATCTCCCTGTAGTTGGAGCCTATACTTTTAATGTTTAGTGACAAAATTTTAGCAGAACGAATTTGTGTTTAGCAAATACAATGATGATGTTTCTTTTTGTTTCCTCACTAAGAAATTCAGATTAATTATGCAAAACAGTGCCTATTCTTGCATAGTACATTATAAGCGAAGGTATGGTCATACAAACTATTACAACTTCTTTAACTGCAGGTGTGGTTTATAAACAACATACTAAAATTATAGCCTGAAGCAAGTGTGGTTTATAAACCACATTACTAAAATTATAGCCAGACAAGGGTGTGGTTCATAAACAACTTGGTGATTTTTACTAATATCAAATAGCGGTAGTTGCTTATATACCACTGAATTTTAAAAATATGTTACAATTTAAAAATAAAGCTACAGCCAAATATTTTTTTATCAATAAATACAATAAAATAAATATTTTTTCTTATCGTTGATTACAAAATGCATACTTAGTCGGCATGCTTTTATTTTTAACACTTTACAACATAGTTGAAAGTGTTTATGACTTTGTTCATTCTGTCTGCCTGTCTGTCTGTCCGTTAGCACGATAACTGCCGTAAAAATGGCTTTATCAAAATGAAATTTTAGTATGTTTTTCAGATGGTCTGTGAGACCTATGGGAATATAAATGAATAATATCACCCAATTAGTTTTTTATTGAACCCGGGTCGAAAAAATGAAATACATTGAACCCTATGGGACCTAATTTTTCAAACATTTTTTAAGCGAATTGAAAATTCACAAATTGCTTCGAAAATTTTAGGAAATATTCAAATTATCCCATAAAATATATAAAAAAAATTTCAGTAAAATATGTTAGGTAGTTTTTTAAATAAAAATTATTTAATATAGGGAGAAACACAAATTCAATTAAATTCTGACTCGTTATATCCTCCAGAAAGAAAAAAGAGATATATTGTATAATAAATATCTTTCCAAGAGTTTAATTATTTTACATATGAGAAAGGTTTCACATTTTAAAAAAATCTGATGTAGGCAACACATGACTTTCCTTATATAATGCAATGAATTTACTACTTTTAGAGTAAAATAAATAGGTTTTTCTTCTAGTAGATACTAATATCCTTTCCAAGATATTGAATTTTCGGCAATTAGTTGTTATTTTCATTGATTTAGCGTCATTTTTATCCATTTGGCGAGATTTTCGTTAATTTGGCAACATTTCAAAAAGTCGCCAAGTTGGCGACATTCCGCCAATTTCGTCGCCAAAATCTCGCCAAGCGTTATGAACGAAGAAATAAGTTATATAGATATATATATATATAACTTATTAAATATTAAAATTTTCGACAAATATTATATAACTATTTTTATATATTTATATACTATATAACTTATTAGATATTGAATTTTCCACAATTAGTCGTCATTTTCATTGATTTAGCGTCATTTTTATCTATTTGGCGAGATTTTCGTTAATTTGGCAACATTTCAAAAAGTCGCCAAGTTGGCGACATTCCGCCAATTTCGTCGCCAAAATCTCGCCAAGCGTAGCGTTATGGACGAAGAAATAAGTTGTTCTTACAGCAGATAAATTGGTGTTCAAATGCAAAAGTATTACTCAAAGTATCTTTTTTCATGAATGGAACGAGCTAGATCCACGAGAATGATGTCACCCAAGTTATCGCATGATATTATATATGAAAAGTGAACATGTTTCTCAGCAGTTAATATTTTTTTTTTAATTTATGGGATTTTTTGATACATTTATTTGAAAAATGTGCAATATCTCGAGAACGGTTCATGCTAGCGTTCTAAAATTTATGTCAATGGTTTTCTAATGAAAAATTACATAAGAAATGTCTATTTGCGTAACTTTAATATTGGTTTTCATTTTTTGACGATTTTTTCAAAATTTCATTCGAAAATTTAGGGGGGTTCTGAACATTCGATTGCGTATAAAAACAATAAGCTTCCAGTGTTTACAGATTGTGATTTTTGTACCAAATTTGGTTCGAATCGGTCCATTCGTTCGTCAGTTATCGTCTCCACAGACCCACTGACACACACACATACTTTCACACACACACACACATACACACACACACACATACACACACACAGACATCACTTCAAAAATGTTTGATTCGTGATCAGGGATGCTTGAAACGTGCTCTCCCGTCGAAAACTCGAATTCGAATTTTTGACCCCGTCACAATACTTTCCTTATACATTATGTATATAAGGAAAGTAATAAATATGGTAGATAACAATTTTTCAAATTTTTAAATAAAATAAATTATTATAGTATTGTGATGAATGAAACGATTAGAAAATTGTTTATGAATGAAATGCTGCTTTTATATAGAGGCGATTAAT
The DNA here is from genome assembly GCA_951213105.1 of Amaurobius ferox. Taxonomy (NCBI): domain Eukaryota; kingdom Metazoa; phylum Arthropoda; class Arachnida; order Araneae; family Amaurobiidae; genus Amaurobius; species Amaurobius ferox. The sequence goes on from OX578145.1 coordinate 139,102,998, forward strand.
ATTTCGATGACACCATTTGAATAAAGTTCATTTGTTTTCGATGAAGTTTTTAAATATAATAAATTATTGTAGTGTTATGATAATTTTAAAAATATTACCGAGGAATGTATTGCATTTTAGAGATGTTTAAACCAGGAAATTTATATTTCAATGCCGTCATTTGAATGAAGTTCATTTTCTTCGATGAAGTTTTCAAATATAATAAATTAATGTAGTATTATGATAATTTTAAAAATATTACCAAGGAATGTATCGCATTTTAGAGATGTTTGTATAAAATTGCATTGAAGTTGGAAAGTGTTTCATAATCAATGCTTTATGCATGATTGATCTTTCTTGTTTATCCTATTTTTGTCCTAGTCCAAGATAAAAGTTTAGTTTCATTTTGACTGCAAAAAGTGTTGGAGTGCCTTTCACGGTTAAATTTTTGTAAACTTACCCTAATATGGATAAGCCTTCTACTTGCTCCAGTTCCTCAAGAAAAAGGAAAAATATTGACGAATACAGTGATGAAGAACTATTTGAGAGCAATAGTGATAATCATTCTTTGTCTGAGTCGAGTGATTTAGAGACAAACGATGGTGATAAAAATTGCTGATGGTGATTTACTCTGTAGGCATTGATTTGAATTTAGTAAAATATTTTTGTTTCGCTACTGTATCACATAAATACATGACATATTTTTTTTATTTTTGCATTTAGAGTGATTGGCTATACTAAAAGTATCCGCAGTTCAAGGGTTAAGAATATTAAAATTTGGACTATTTTTATCAAAAATCGGATTCTAAGAAAAAACTTCTTTAAAAAAAAAAGAAAGAAATCTGGGAAAATTAGAATTGTTGGCAATTCAGGAAACTATGCACATGAATAAATTTATTAAATATAGTAGACCTATAGGGGGTCAGGGCCTATGGTCAATGGAGGGGGGGGGGTACAAACAACTATGAAGTTTGATAACTTAATCGGATATGGATGGTGGTCAAGGATGAGAATATATCAGGGGCTCCACAATTTCTATCGGTGGCCCTGCATTGCATATAGAATTTCAATAATACCTTTATTTGAACATAATTCTGTCTCAATGACATTTTCTCAAAAATTCAATTTTTAATCTCCCATTTTTCATTTTCCTGCATTTTCAAGTTGTTATATAACTCCCCATATATTACATATTCATTTTGTTTGAACATTCAAGCTATACTCATACAAAACATATGTGATAAAATGTCTTCTATTGGTAAACTTTAAAACTCCTTTTTTGTGTCTTCTGCCAAAAAGAATTCCTCTTTTCGCGAAAGATTTTGGGGCAAACTGACTGCACTAAAATACACCAATAAATTCTTTATGGATTATTAAATGTCTATAAATTTATAGATCACCTTGTACTTCATAGTAAAATATAGGGACAAAATTAAAGAAACAGACTTATGGATGTTCCTGTAAATATTATACAGTGCATAATAAACGAATCCTTAAGTATTTATTCTCTTATTAAGTGCACTTATTAAACAAATTTTATTTTGTTTCATATCTTGGAAATGTTTTATAAAAAAATTTAGAATTTGGACATAAATGTCTCTAACTATACGGGTGTCCAAAATAATCTTGAATAATGATATTTCATGAAATGCCCAACCAATCTGATTTATTTTTCAGGGAAATGAATAAAAAGCACAGTGGCGTACCCAGGATTTCTTTAAGGGGAGGGGGGTCATCCTTGATATATATATATATACCTTGATATATATATATATACCTTGATATATATATATATATATAAAATTAATATATATATATATTAATATATATATATATATATATATTAATATATATATATGTGTGTGTAATTCTTTTATAATAAATCGTTTATTTGAATTATACTCGTAAATCCATTCGGGCATTTCCCATTGGGCATTGGCAATGCATGTTGATCTGACGCCAGTACAGTATATATACAGTATATACAAATGGTAAATTTATTTTTTATTTATATAAAAACTCTTTTGGTGTTAAGAATATACTACATGCACGTATTTGCAATAAGAAGCCCAAGGCATAGGTATTAGAAAATAGCATAAAATAAACTCACCCACCACGTGATCAAAGGAGAAAACTAACATATATTCATATCTGTAAATTATATGTATAACATCAGAATAGTATAAAAGTTATTCTTTTAGTTCTAATAGATTATGAAAGAGTTAAATGTCAATACTTATGAGTCAATGCATTGATTTATCACTGTGCACTTCACAGGTTATAAGGCAAAGTCCAGTTGATGAGGATTCTTTGCAAGTTCATTTAATACGTCTTCTGCAGTTGGGGTATGCTTCCTGTGAATGTTCAGAAGAGCTAGATTCTTCATTCATTCTTGTACTTCCAATGGAATTGCGTAGGTACGTCATAAGACGGCGAACGGCTGAGAATGATCTTTCGCTTGTGCAAGTAGAAACTGGAAGGACGGCTAATATTTCCAGAAGTCATAATATTTTGGCATAATATTTATATTAGGCATAATATTTTGGTTGCATATAGCCAGACCTTCTATAGCAGTTTTCGAGGGTCTAACTTTATCGTGTCCTCCTGCTCTCATAATTCTTTTATACCACAGTGTTAGCTCAGAATTTAAGTTTTCCTAGCAACCGTCCAAGTCGTAAGCATAAAACTGCGTGAGCGCTGCGAACGCTTCAAGCTGTGAAGGTTGCAAAACTGAAGGATCAGTTGGTAGAATGCACTGGAATCCTTTTAAAATTTCTCGGTGTGTTAGGAAGCGTAAATCCAGCTGGGACAAGAAAGAATCGAGAAATGGAATGAAAATGCTGATACGGAAATATGTTTCTGGTGTCGCTGCTGATATGTTGACGCGATTTGTTTGTCTTTCAGCCACACGAGGAATTATAATGGATAATCCTAACTTCTCTAAGGCTTCCGAGGCAGAAATAAATATTTCAGAGAATTCGCCATAGGCATTTTTGCACAAAGATTTTATTTCACTACTAATGTCTTCCGCCATGTTCATTGCTTCCCGTAAGTCAATCATCGACTTCTGCAGAAACCTACACAAAAGCACAGTTAAGGAGAACACCTTGTGAGCGCAAAAAAGCGAAATCACAAACTGGCAATTTGTTACCGTGCACAGCAGAGAATTGGCTGATGCTGACGAATCTTTATCTATCCAGTCTGATATTTTTTGGAGTGTTTCAACAACTGGATCATAAAGCTCTATTACTGCTGTTACAGAGTCATACCTTTCCAACTATCGGGTTGCACAGAGATGTTTTAGTTTTTCTCGTCGCGAAGTAGATGTTTCCATATCATTTATTGCGGTCGTGAGTACATGTTGTCTTTTTGGAGTGTTCAGGAATTCATTCAAGGTTGCTATAGTCCCCATGCAATTTCTTATTGCTGTGACCTCACATGCTCTTGATACTGCCAAGTTGAGGCTGTGGGAAGAGCAGTGCACATAAAGGGCAGATGGAATCACTTCCCTCACATGGGCTTGCACACCATTTAGTCTTCCGCTCATTGAAGCTGCTCCATCGTAACCTTGGCCACGCAACTTCTTGATCTCCATATTTAATGATTGCAGCTTGTTTATTATTGTCATTGCAATTCCTTTACCCGTTACATCATGGATAGGAATGAATTGCAAAAAAAATTCTTTCACAGCGAATTTTTCCCTGTCAATATAACGAACGCATAGCAATAATTGTTCTACACCTGCTATGTCAGTTGTTTCGTCGGCGAGGATGGCAAAGAAAGATGAATCATTTATTTCACAAACATGCTTGTGAAGTATCAAATTATTACAGGCTTCAATTACTTCATTCTGGATTCGGGGGCTGATATACTGCGCATTTCCACCACTGCATTCCAACATTTGTTTCAGAATGGGGTCATACTTACTTCGGAAACGAAGCAGTGCTCGTAAGTTTCCGTCATTCTCATCTGGTTTTTCGGTCACTGCAATTCTCCCTGAATCCCTGTGCCCTCTCAATGTGAGTCCTTGCTCTCCACAAAACAAAACTGTTTCAATAATTGGTATGATATTTTTTCTGTTTTCTAATTTTGCATAATGATCAATAGACATACTTTCCTGTTTATGTTCGGCAGGGCATCTGTGTCTGGACAGAGATATTAAGATAAAGTCTTAGAACCAGAGTTGTTATGATTTTGCCCAACCCGAAAAATCCCACGTGAAAAAACCCAATGGGCAATTGAACTTAAAATTGAATTTACTGACAATTAACAATAAAAAGTTCATAAACTTTCTATACAAAATAACATATTTCATAGCATCATTTTTAATAATACTTCTTTTTCTTTTATTATTTTTAATGAACTTTTAAATTTTTGTAACTTCACTTTTCAAAATACATTTATAAATTTAAATGTATAATTATATAATAATTAAATGTAATTAATAGTTTTTAAAATTATTATTTTTAATTTCAATTTCTACAATTACAATATTCCTGGTTATATATCTACACAAACAATAACAATATAATTCATTTGGTTAGGTCTACTAATTTTTTTGAATTCCTTTTGATAAGAGACCTACATATTTTTACTAATTTTTTTGCCTTTTCACATTCAAGTTTATTTCGCAGCTTTGACCACACCAGTCCAAAAATTGAGAACATCTTTTAATTTTAGAGAACTTTTAAATTTTTGGAACACATTTTTATTTACAATGTTGTATATTTTATGTGCATTATCCATTATACCATGTAATTTGAAGTAAATACATTAGTCATACTCATACTGCTCAGCATTTAACAATACTGTGCTCAATTGTTTAAAAGTTCTGATTTAAAATATTAATTGTTCTATGTTAGTTTTGAAAATTTGCTAAAATAAAAGTTATTAAAATAAACAGAAAAATTCCCCTGAAAAAAAAAACCCAAAACCCAAAAGGGCTGGGTTCTCCATGAAAAACCCCGGGTTTTTGACAACCCTGCTTAGAACCCTACATAAGGCTTTTTAAAGGTGCATGTGGATCTGACTTTCTTGCTATGGATGATAATATGTGCCTACCTTGAGCAAACTTGGTTGATGAACTCCTTGGAAACTGAAGTATTGAGTGAATAAACTGAGAAGCCAAATCTTCTGACCCAATTAAGAACTTATGAAACGTTCTTAGAAAAGCTGTTGCACAACAAAATCCTCCTCCTAGAGATTGCAATGCCTTGAAGAATATATTGTAATGTGAAGACTTAGCAGTTCCAGCAAAGTATTGCTAGAGGAGTGGAACTTACTGTTCCAAACTTTAAAAATCTTATGGTATGAATTAAATTGTGTTATGATATGCAGGGTTCATCCTAGGTGTTTTTCGTGGGGCGGCCCGCCCCGCCTGCCCCAGTACTATAATTTTGCGCCCTGACATCGAAAAATACCGCCCTGCATGCCCTTTTCCAGAATGGGGCCTTATGATGTATAGTCAAATTTTCAAAACATCCGTGATTGTGCGAAGTTTTTTCCCATTCATTATTAAAGCTGTACAAAAGTCACAACAATATTGACAGCCAAATGAATGGGAAATGTACCAATATAACTGGACAGCACTAGCTGAACTTCCATCCTTTGTCGGCAACTTCCACCCCACAGGGTGCAGGGTGAAATCATATCCCTCTGAGCCCCGGGACCTAAGATAAACTATATACCCCAGAGAGTGTCATTCTCAAGGTTTCTCCTTCCAGGACTTATTGTTCCCCACTCCTCAGATAAACATTCGTTTCTCCCCAGCCCAGGCATTGATAACAATGGGTTTTATTGCTTCTTTGTAAAGTTCCTAGTTGCTTCCTATCATAAAAATGTCTATTATCACTTGCATACATATGAATATTTAAAGCAAGGTTGTTAGGCACCATTCCCACACAGATCTGGAAATAACTTTTGGGCTGCTGTCACTAGTATTTTATGAACCCTTTATAAACACTTATACCTCAAGGACGTTTAAATTATATTGATCTTGAAAGCCGATGCCCACATATATACCTTCCACAGCCGCCCTCAAAGAAAATTCGAAGAGAATTCATAGGTTGCCTTTAAAGGGTTATAAAATCACATAAACACTTTAGCAAAAGCATCTATCCAATCAGGAGATGAGAGAATTCTTAAAAAGGTGGGGTGCAATTCTTGCTAAACTACAGATACTGAGGAAGAAGGTATTCTTTTACGAATTTCTGTAAGTTACAGTTTCAAAATTTACCTAGTTGTCCACTGCAAGTGCTCAGACATAATGCCTAACATACATAGAAGGGAGAGAGAAAATGATCGCCAGCTTAGACAAGATGCGTCAAAGTGCATAAAATTGACAAGTTTTAGTGCACAGATAAGTTGTTTTTATTCTTTTAAATTATTTTATAAAAATGTGTATAAATCTGAAAATGAAACATGCAGAGCAGCCTTTATCTTAATGTTTGGGGTCCGACCTTGGGCACCTGAATTTCAATGGGCAATTTACTGATATTTTAACACTGTATTAATATCGAAAGATTAAATGATATCAACAATAAAATTCTTTTCTCTTCCCCCCCCCCCCCCCCCCCCCCGAAAAATTATTTAAAAATACTATTTACTGCTTCAGTTTTCAGAAAATTATTCACTGCTCTAATTGTGCATTTTTTATTAATATCTCGAGAGCCCCAGATCCTATAAAAACTCTAAATATGGATTGAATTTTAAGTGGCTATTTCAAGTTTACACCGAAATTTCGCCGTGCGTGCAGTCCTTCTCCCTGTGATGCTGAAAAAAATACAAACACATATGCAGACAGATTTTCAATTTTATTTATATGGATTTCAATCTCATTAGACACTTGACCTCTTTAATCCCATTAATTCCTAGCAGAGATCACTAATCACAGACATAACTCTAGTTCAACAGTGTTTTGAATTGACTGATGTAATATAAATAGTAAACACTTTGGGGAAAATATTGCTAATGAGGAGTGTATGGCAATCGTAGCCCAAATAATTATACTTAAAAATATTAGTTTGTAAAAAAAAAAAAAAAAAAAAAAAAAAAAAACTTGCAATAATTTATCATATAGAAAAAAGAGTTCACTAATAAATAATTTTCCAGTCTTCTACTTTTTTTAGGAAAGGTGAAAGAAAGGAGGTGCTTTTGCCTTATTTCTTTTCTGATTTTGATCTTGTTAGTAAAATTCGTATTTTTTTTTTTTTTTTGAGTGGGGGGGGGGGGGGGGGGGGGGGGGGGGGGGGCGACAATAGCACTCTCTAATATTTTGATAATATACCTTACAGTTGAAGGTTGCGGCCTCATCGTCAGCCCAGTTTCGTTTTGCATTTCGGATCGGAGATTCAGTAGAAAATTAAGAGTTTTGAGGGGTCCTTAAGAACAAAATGTGAAGAGTTTCTTGAGGAATTTTTAATGACTGAATGAACTAACTGTATATGTCTGTTTCTTCTATAGCGGGAAATCTAAGTGCCAGACAGCGGTAAAATTTGCTACATAGGTTTCTTCCTACTTCATCATGTGCATCTCGTCAAGATTTTTTTAAAAATTCGTATTAATATTTTAAAAGTAATTAAATTTTAAAGTTAAAAATCCCATTTTCTGTCATTTTGTCAAATCAAATCTATTCTTTTCTTGCCTCCGCAAAGGATAATTTGCAAGCAGGTGCTTTGATTAAATTGCAGCTGAAAACATCATGGCAGCTGAAAACAGCTGGTGACACACTAAGTGTATTTATTTTTAGGGTTTTCTAAATTTACGAATTCTGAAGATTTCGTCCTAATTTTTTCAATTTAGTATTATATTATCATTATGAGTATTGGGTTAAAATTTTATTAAAATTGGATGAAAATTCGTTGAGATAGCAATAATTTTTTGAATATTGCTTCTGAATTAAAGGAATTTTTTTGCACCTTCAAGTATTTTCATTTATTTGTGTCGCGACTCACAAGAATGATTTTGGTTCAAAATAGGTGATTGTGTTGTATAATTTATAAGGTTGTTTACAATTTTGTATATGGCGTTGGCCGGTATTTAAGATGAGCAATCAAGATGAGCAATCGTGACTAGCATAGCCGTGTGTGCATCCACGCATTATTTTATTTTATTATAAACGGGTGTATTGTTAAAGCATTCCTTAGCTTCCTAGCATTTGCTGTGAGTTCCGGTGTAATTCTCATGAGAGATTTGCATCAAAATCCATGAGCAACGCCGAGTACACTTGGTTATATTTAATAATGAGCAATAAATATTTTGTATAAAATTGTTTTCGTATTTATCATAAAATTCAGTTAAATAATCAAACAACTTAATATGTATAATTTTTATAATAAAATTATTTTTCAATAAAATTTGAGGGGGTGGGAATTTGGATCTGGATGCCGCAAATATCCCATTTCTCTCTGGGCCCCTACCCTATGCTTCTTGTTAAGCTTATAAACTTTGCTTAACCATACTTAATATTGAGAAGCAGTGGCATTCTTCAGTTAACAAGTCCCAGGATCACCATCGCCATAATGTACTTGTTTTTCCAGAATAACTCGAGAACCTGTGTAACTAAAAACACTACATTAGTGTACCGCATGGTATATTTTAAGTTATTGATTTTTAAACCAATCAAATCTGTCCTAAGCTCGCCATAGTACTCGTTTTAGGAAAATAACCCTTGAACCGGGGCAATTAGGAAGTCCAAATTTGGTACAGTACAACCTCGAAAATTTGGACGTTTTCCTTCGGGTTTTTTTTCTCTCTCCTTCCCCCGGACTGACAAAGTCGCGGATTTAAAACAACAGGGTAAGATTATTTATATAGAATTATATTTTATAAACAAATACCGTATTTTCCGGTCGACTTTCGGAACCTGGAAATGAAACGAAAGTTTAGATGGACTGCCTTAGATCTGCTGTGGTTGGAGCATGAATGACGTTGTTAGTGTTAATCCCTCCTCCCCCTTATTCAAGTCACAACTCTCGATTAATTATTTTGCGTAAAATATACATCGTTATTTAAATACAGAATTTTTATCATCAAAATTTCCTTTTCTCATTATTGAAAAAGAGATTTTTCCGAAACAATGTAATTTTTAATATTAAACACTTTAAAACGTTATCATAATATTTTATCACAGATTGTTCAATTAAATCTAAAAATCTCGAGAATTTATATTAACGCTCACGGAAATTTATTTTGCTCACTTCGTAGTACGAATTCCATTCTTCAATGTATTCTGTTTTGTCTTCAGAATCGCCTCCCCCTCCCAATATCTGATGATTTTTTCGTTTTCGTCGAACATGTCAGCTTGAAATCGACTGTATATTTTGCCTTTTTTTGTTTAGAAAGACATATTTAAATACTATAAATAGCAAATAAATAACTAAATAATATCGTATCGCACAGAACCGAGCAACAAGGTCATTAACACACAGAGCTCTCAAAGGGGTTGGCTGCGTTTACGATTAGTAACTAAGCAAATTCCCTTCTTCGCTTTCCCTGCCCCACCACATCTCGGTGCTGCTGCAATCTAGTAATGACTCATCATAATTTAAAAAAATCATTGAGAGGAGAGATATTTTTCTTTTTTGGAAAAGATATTTATTTTATCTACTGCGATATTTTTTACATATTTGACTATTACTAATAAAGTTTTTACTTTTTTCAGACACATCAGCCTTTTTTAAACATAACATTATATAGATGCTAGAAAATAAATAAAACTTTTAAGTTCTTATTTTTTGTTTTTCGTTCGGTAATAGCGAAAACGGTTTAAACACATTTACACCTTTAAATATATCGTCAAAAGTGCTAATCCTCGATCTTTATTAAATCTTCCGGCGCTTCATTAAATCTCGACAAAGCCGATATAACGGAAGTTCTGCACTGTGATGATGATGCGCCAATCGTAAATAAATAGAGTGATGGCAAAATTCGCGATATGATATTAAATAGAAAAAGATTGAAGTAGCGACGATAAATGTGGAGAAGAAAAAATACCCATTGATAATCTTATGCAAACAATCGATCATGCAATTAAAGGTCTTGAACAAAAAAGCTTTATAACCGAGCAGAAATAATGTCCATCTACAGGATAAAGAAAACTGCTTTCCCATAAAACAAAATTAATGAAATAACAAATGTTAATTCAAATATTTAAACGAAATGATAAAATGGAATTTTATCATTTCGTTTCGTTCACACATTCTAAATTATTAATGTGTATATTTTCTTTTAGAAATTTCTTTTGCCCTATTTTTTAGAATAAATAATAACTTAACTTTTGCCATTATTTTTACTAAAAATAGTGCTTTATAGTGTATTTAGTTAATATTAAATCTGAATTTTATTCAAATTCTATAATCCGGAAAAATCGAAAAAAATTTGATGCTGACTCTTTAATCTCAAGTTTTCTGCTTTTCCTTCTTTCATAATGAACTTACATTACATGAAACGTATATATTATATTTTTATTTATTTATTTTATATGCAATTTGTATTTATTAACATTTTCCAGTGTCTTAATATGCAACTAGATATTTTCATTGCTTCTTATATTGCGGATTATATCATTGATTTTAATTTTACATATACCAGCAAAGCCAGCATGCTTTTTTGCCATGTCCATCTAAGTACACCACGGCCATGCATAGGAGATAGGAACCGGTGCACATCGACTCCCCGATCCGTTTTTAATATCCACAGACCAGACACATGCCAGGCATATACTCCTCCCATTTAATATTACCATTTCTTCTGTGACTTCCTATCAAGCATACATACTATCCCCTAACATAACGCAAATTATTTACTCTCCCCTAAACCCCTAACAAATGAATATATCAAGTTTAATATCTCAAACTTTTTACTAATTCGCATTGGTTCCGGTATAATTTTAATCAGAGGTTTGCATCTAAAATTCCGGGCACTGCTGCCTTATTTTTATACCATTAATATACTTTTCTAAAAATAATTATTTTAATAAATGTCTTAAATTTTATACAGCATTTTATACTGGTAAAACATGGTTTTATTTTAATTAACAAATTTTATTTTCTTTTATTTATGTGTAGTGTACCCATACATTTTTACTCATAGTATGTTTAGTTTAGATAAAGTAAACATTGGATCTTCAATAAATTTAAATTACTTACATAAGATTGTGTTAATTCTAGTTTTTCTAATAAGTTAATATAATATTACTTTAAATTTTGAAAATTCATTATTTATTTTTCAATGTATTAACAATGCAGTTTAAGAAAAAATATTTTCCGTAATTTTTGAATTCGGGAACTCAAAACCTTTTAAGAAGGATCACTTATGTTTGTAACATGTTTTGCTTTTGTTTATATAATTTTTTTTTTATGAAGCACTTAAGTTTTAATTTAAATATAAATTATTTCCATTTTGCTTCAACTAAAATTTTTACAATAAACTAATCCTAAAATGATAAAATGCTAGCTACTTACTAGACTCAGTAGCCGTGTACATTACTAGCCGCTTTTTGCCAAAATATTGATACCATCTAAAGACAATGCTATTTTTTAGCAGCATCAAGCAGTACAATGTTCCCTTTTGTTTTAATTTTTAATACTTTTATTTGCATCACTAATTAGGGTTGCACCGAATACCATCTTTTGCCGAATACCGAATACTAAATATTCGGTTAAAATTCTAACCGAATATTCGGCCGAATACCGAATATTCGGTTACATTTTTTTAAAGGTAATATTTCTATTTTATGCCAATTTAAAATTGAAAATGTTTCTATTTTGTGCCTTTTACATTAAACATCCTAATTTACATTTAACATCCTAAATTTATTTGCATTTACATTAAGTATAATTATTAATTTAAAATAAATAAAAAATGAAATAAATCACCCCAAAAGCAAATTAATAATAATATAGTACTTAATTTGTTTTATGTTTATCTGCATAAATTGATAATTGATAGTTTATTTCTGATATGTGATAATCATGGCTTCATGTTATGTTATAGAGAATCTTGCATTTACCTTACATACAAATACAAACCCAAGTTGCTTAAAATATCATTACAAATTAGAATTACAATTTATTCAAGTGAATTTTTGCTATCTTAGTCTCTTCTGTAATCTAACTAATAAATAATTTTTTCAAAATTGAAACTGAGCAGTCAAATTCAAACATTGTCAAATCATTTTTCTTTTTAAAGTGCAAAGGATACTTTGCCAGAATGTCTAGCCATTCTTTTTTAAGTTGTTGTCACAACAAACTACAACAGAGTAGATACTGATAGATAACTAAACAGTTACACCCTGTGACAAAAGACTCAACAAAGTAATCTTCTCTTCAGAAATCATGAAAGAAATTAGAAGGGTCGACTACACACACAGAGAAATTCTTTGGTTATCTTACTTGACACATTTTAATGGATACAAAGGAACACCTATGGCATCCTCAGTATCTTCTCTATCTCTATCGAAATTTAAATACTGCAAAATTGAATATTCATCAAAGTGCTCTTTTTTATATACTAATTACCTTCACCTTTTTTTAATATTGGTGAAATTATAATTGATTTTTTTAGCTGCATATTTTATAAAAAATTAACCGTTATATTTTTGAACACGTAATATTATGAGTTTTATTTTCTGGTTACTGCCTCATATTTAAACGAGTTAGTAAGGTTAAGGTGTTATAAGATTTAAGAAAAATTGAAAAAACAACAAAATTTAATATCAGATTGTTTACTTTTACATTAAAAATTATTTTAAATACGATAATATTGGTAAGTAACAATTTGAATTAATTTTGCACTATGATACTATAACTTTCATTCATTGTATAAAAAAATGTGCTTTACCAATTATCGAATATTTAAAATTTTTCTTACTATTCGGTTCAGCCGAATATTAAAGTATTCGGCCGAACCGAATATTCGGTTTGACTGCCGAATAGGCAGTATACCGAATACCAACCGAATATTCGGTGCAACCCTATCACTAATTATTTTTATATAAATATGTAAAATAGATAAATTATCTGTATCCATTTTACGTGTGGGCCACATTATGCAATGCATTCTTTGGTTAAAATTTATAATTGTGCCCTTTTAAAAACATGTGCCTCTTTCATACGCAATGTGCTCTTTTATGATGACAATATGCCCTTTTTTGGAAGTCAGCACCCTGTCCTTTTGAAGTCCTAGAATGAGCCCTGTGATATGTGTATAGATTTAGGGGAGATCATATTTCAAATTATGTCAAAAGTCTGCATTTGTTTTCAAATCATTCAAATTTTTCCTAAAATCTCCTTGTCACACATTATTTCAATTTTAATTGTTTCGTAATTAGTTTTGTATCACATAAGTGGTGCCACGGGGTTGCTAGGGATGCTTCAGCATCCCCATTATAAATTGCGTAAACACTCTTTTTTGCTTAACAACTGCCCTTTATTCCAACAATTTTCAGTTTCTATCCCTCTTTAAGTCGTTATTATTATTATTTTTTTTTTTTTACGGATTTATAAATCTGAGATCAGATATTTTCAGAGTTTCTGGCTAGACCCAGTTCAAAATGACCGCATATGCACAAGGCTTCAATAAAGAAATCTGTCGTGAACTTTCACCTATCACAGAAGGATACAGAGACGTTAGTTTCGTATCAAGTTTGGCAGAACATTATCAATATTCCATTGGCGTCTGTGCCAGCAATCAGCATACTCATAGTTTTCATATTTTTTTATTTTTCTTATGAGACCATGGCTATATCATGCAGAAATAGGTGGACAAAATATAATGAATTAAAGTTCCACAAGTAAACTATTTGTTATTATACATGATTCGCATGAGCACCCCTAATTATGAAAGCCTGGTGCCACCAATGAGTATTGTATGCACTCATATTCGATTTTTCAATTTATATTCATGTTGTTGTAGTTGAGACCCAAACTGTCCAACCTACTAGAAAGGTGTAAGGTAACTATTTGGATGGCCGGGAAGAGCCACCCAATTTAGAAGAACCCAGTGGGGGGGGGGGGCATCCACAGGGACAGTACTCTCCTTCCCCTACCACCAACCTCTCGGAAGGATTTACGGACCCACATGTTTAACGTGATTGCACTCCGTGTGAACATGGCGTCAGTTTTGGCAGTGGAGGGAATCGAACCCGGGCTTACTGAGTGCAATTCCCGCACGCTACCCACTGGATTACTGCACCCAATTTATATTCATGTGTTATAATGCTATGTATTACACTAAAAAAAATTAATTCAATTATATTGAACAGTTGTTGAGAAATCAGTGTTTTTGTGCATATAAAGATGATTTTGGACATGAATTTATATGATGAGGTAATTGTGCTACAAAGGAACCAAGATTTCTTCTAAACCACGTGCATAAATTGAATAAAGAAAGAAGAATAAATACAAATTACAGTTTACCAATAAATAAAAAAAAAATGGATAAATTCAAACCTGAAGAAAGTGGAATAGATCGCTTTACGTCCGGATTAAACTGATTACAAGTAAAATTCTCAGGAACCATCAGAAGTCCATTCCGAGATTTTTGTGTCCAAATATTTTTGAAAAATGTACCTAAAATGTCAGATTTGAAAATTAAAAACATTGTAATAGTAAACGATATTCTTATTGTGAATCATACGGAACGTACAGTGCAACTTCTCAGCATTTCTGAAATGGAAAATAGTTGGTTTTAAGTACTTTACCAACATGTCGCAGCAAGATGTGTTTTAATATCTAAAATAAATGAAATACTTTTCCAGCGTTTAATGTAGAAATAGCAGTTATAGCTTCAAAAAATAATTTCCATATTTTTGAGGGATTTTATTTATTTACGAACGTTTAAATGGTTGCAGTTAATAAATTACAAATACAATGGAAATACTTGAAACTTAATGTTTGAAAATAGCTGGTTAAATAAAACTATTAATTCTGTTTGTGACGATAAAATTGGCCCTGATTAAATTATTGATAACTTACGTCTCTAATAACTAATAACTCTTTAGAACTTACATGTTTACATATATCTGATCTTACATATTTGAAACACATTCATTATTAGCAGGAATGGCAACGCTATTGTAAACTCGTGGTCGTATTTTGTGTTTTTATTTTGACAGCAAATTTAAAAGGTTTTGTATCATTGTTATTAATTATTATTTTTGTTTGATTGATGAAATTTCAATATCCTTTAGGATTTATTTATTTTAACATTGCGTATGGTGTTCGATGAATACGCTTTCTATTTCTTCCGGTGTAAATACGTACATTAAAGAAGAGATTTTTTGAATAACATAAAATCTTGTTTTAACATTCAGTTTTACCGCGCATTGTGCGATTTGATACAAATACGATAATTTATTATTTCAATATATTTATATTATATTAGGATCAAAATATAATGAAAAATGTTATATATCTCTTGTTGCTTTATGTATGATAAAATCTTCATGTTAAGTATTACAAGAAAATTTTGAAGGTCTTTTATATAATGTAGCTAGTAACTTTGTTTTGAATGGTTATGATAAATGTGTTTTGCCTTAGATGACTATTCATCCCCTAATTTTCAGGAAGACCCTAAAATCAAGACTTTGTAGACCCGATATACTTTTGTCCTTTATAATTTAAATAAATTAATAATAAAGTAGAGTTTTCACAATTTATCAAAATCGTTACCGCTAGAATTTTTTATTTTATCACAAAATTATATTGCGATGACAAAAATATTTTCTATTCTAACCTTGCGCTGTAAATAATTTGTTGGCACATTTGCATATAAAATATATTATACAAGTATAATATGTGTACACGTGTATAAATTACACGTATAATACGTGCATACGTTGTTGAGACCCAGACCGTCCGACCTATCAGAAAGGTGTAAGATAACTGTTTGGACGGCCGGGAAGTGCCACCCAATTTAGACCGGAACCCAGTGGGAGAGGCATCCACTGGAACCGTACCCTCCTTCCCCTACCACCAACCTCTCGGAAGGACTTACGGGCCCACATGTTTAACATGATCGTACTCCGCATGAACACGGCGGCAGTTGTGATAGCGTGTAAATTCAGCGCGCAAACCACCGGGCTACCGCACCCGAAATGTGTCAACAGCATGCTGTGTTCCCAAGTGGACACCCACCCAAGTAATAACCGCAGCCGATGCTGCTCGACTTCGGTGATCTAACGAGAAACGGTATTTTCAGCACGGTAGGACCGTTGGCTTACATGCATTGTGCATACGTATAAAACCTCTTTACATGTCTTTTTTTTAAGTCTTTCTAAGAAAAAAAATTCATACATTCTAATATTCACACATTACATGTTTAAAATGTTTAATTTTATACATATTTTTTACATTCTTTTATCCTTTTTAAGAAATAGGATATATATGAACTCTATTCATGTTTATAAGTTTAGCCGTCTATTTTTTATCTCGAACAATAGTTGAGGCCTATCATTTATCTCTACTCAATTTATATTTCCATACATTGTGAGAGTAAGGTTTTCTTTTTACTTTAATACTGCACTGCTGTTTATACTGTAAAAGTAAAGATATAAAAATCTAAATAAAATATAAAACAAATTAAAGTGCTTCCACTTGGCCTCTTATTTTATTTCATATTTTGAAGGCCTCTTTTTTTACTTTATTTCATTAGACTAAATGTTTACCTTAATGCACAGTTTTAAAAACATATAAAACTAGCTCATATAATACAATATTGTACAGTAATATACATATTAATAAATATATATATGTATATGTTATATACATGTCACATATTATATGTGTCATCTCTACATATGTAGGTAAAAATTGAGAAATTTAATTAGTCGTCAGTGGCTTGTAGCTCAATGAACATTTGTAACCTCCTGACATCACTTATTGAATGAATTTAATAATCAATAGAATGTTTAATACTAACTATTGTCCTTTTCGATAATGGTACAATGTAGAAACTGACTATGATATCTGATGGAATTGTACTGTAATGCTAATAGAAGTATTTTTTTTTAAATTTAATCAGAAAAAAATTTATTTGAATCGTTTTTACAAATAAAATGTTAAATATGCTTCTTTTCCTAATACTAGTACTCACAATACACAATAGGTATAATTTATTAATTTATTTATTTTTATATATGAATTTTAGGCATTTTGTTTTTCAGAAGTAGCATGTTACATTTTTCAAATAATAATTTCTATGATGTTTTTCTGGCAATATTACTCATGTCCATGACAAACAGTCACATGTGCCTCCTGGGTGGTGTTAAATGAATAACGGCTAATGGCTATAATATCTCTCATTAATTTGTAATATTCTTGTTTTGTATTTAGCTAGTTTATTTAATTGTTTTCTACCTTTGTATGATTGTGAGATGCCAGTTATGTAATGAATTGATTTCCAATAAAGCTATATGTAACAACAGTAACCACCCCAGTCGCCACCCACAAAAAATGCAATTATGGCTAAATATTTTGAGATTCAGAATGGCTAAACAAACTTTTCTAACACCTTTAATATGTATCTTGGCATACATTACAATAAAAGCAAAAATAATATTTTTGACAGAACCAAAATATATTAATTCTCATTCCTTAACTTTGGACTTTTATTTATTTATTTATTTATTTTTTAAGAATATGGTTGGAAATAGACATTTTAAATTCAGATGAAAATGTAATCTGTATACTTCAAATTGTACTTTAAAAGTAATTAATATTTTACTAACATATTATAACTTTGGACTTTTATTTATTTATTTATTTATTTTTTAAGAATATGGTTGGAAATAGACATTTTAAATTCAGATGAAAATGTAATCTGTATACTTCAAATTGTACTTTAAAAGTAATTAATATTTTACTAACATATTTAGTAATAACTAGGGGCTCCACCATAAACTCGTGACACTCGCCAACCCCCTTGCTGATGCTCGCTTCACGAGCAATTTCATGCCATCTGCTAAATAGGCATAATAACCTGTTTGTGCTATTCCTTGTTAACTGACACTCCAGCCCTGGAGCTTGCTTCATAAGTGCCTCCAATCCAGACGGTGCATACGACCACCTACATGTCTTATGCTCGCTGACGCTTCTAAAACCCTGGGGCTCCACCCTCCATTGAGATGTACTTGTTGGGGCTTTGCCCCTCTATTAGCTGATGCTCACCAACTCTCTTAACTCACTTTGTGTTGTTGTTGAGACCCAGACCGTCCGACCTACCAGAAAGGTGTAAGGTAACTGTTTGGACAGCCGGGAAGTGCCACCCAATTTAGACCGGAACCCAGTGGGGGAGGCATCCACAGGGACCGTACCCTCCTTCCCCTACCACCAACCTCTCGGAAGGACTTACGGACCCACATGTTTAACGTGATCGTACTCCGCGTGAACACGGCGGCAGTTTTGGCAGCGGCTGGATTCGAACCCGGGCCTACCGAGTGCAACTCCAGCGCGCTAACCAATGGGCTACCGCGCCCCAACTCACTTTGTGTAAAATTTCACACAGCTTGCTATGCTCACAAACCCCAAAACTCACTTCATGTGTTGGGAGGCTTCATCTGCTACTTCCTGGCCCTCGCTGAGCCTGCATCACAAACTCTTTTGTATTGCCTACTATTAGAAATGTTTGCTTACTGTATTACTAATAAACTGCAAAATTTCATAACTACATTTTGCCGTTTGTTCGTAATGCAGTGGCAAAATATTGTGTGACGTTTTCAGTGTAGAGAGATTTACTACAATAAAACATATAATTGTTGTGCAATATAATAATAAAATCGTAATGTCTATTATAACAATAGCAAAGTGCTCTGTTTGTAAGAATAAACGATAAGGCATAAGATTGTCGACATTTCGAATCGTCCCAAATATACTAATTAACATTGTAGTCATGTTTAGAATTAAATATTTATACTTTTAATGTTTTTAACACTTTAGTAACTCAGTCCTTGTCCATTTTGTAACATTTCTGCCAGAAACCAATCCGGGGGAAAATTGGCAATCAGCTCGAGCAATAAAATCTTTGCTCGTAGAGAAGAAAATTTTTCCCTTCAGAAGTGTGTAAAAATTTGAATAACTCATTAATTAAATCAAAATTTTAAAATAGGGCTCTGTCCTGCAAAAAGTGAAATATGTAGGTACATGCCAACAAAAAAATCAAGATCTTATTATTAATAGTCAGCCCAGGATGCGAACTCCCGCCTCAAATATTCTTCCTTTGACTTTGACATTAAATATTTCCTCAACTAAATTTTAAATCAAAAACTGGTTTATATCAGTGTGTTGTTCTCCTGATATTTCTCTACAAATGTACCAAATTTCATATTTTTGTATGCAATAGATTTTGCAGTATGTGAAAGAGAAACATGAGGAATGCAAAATTTTTTAAACAGCGGCGTCGGCATCAGCTACTTTTTCTTAATATAGAGAGATAAAACATACTGGTAAGAAATGAAGGTTCTGCTTCTTTAAATAGAATTAGTTTGAAACAAAAACTATTGGATATATTTGGCCTATCTTAGCTATCAAGAACACATACTAAATTATGCAATTGCACTTTTTAAGATATTTTTAAAGAAAATAATTAGTAATCATTTTTACATACAAATTTAATTTACATTTTTACATATATATATTTCACAAATCATGGGACTTATTTTTATTTATATAATTAAACTTGCTACTTCAATGTGTTCATTAAAGCTTACATTTCCAGTTATTGTACTGTGCTCATTATAACAAATATGTGACAGAAACAGCACAAATTAGTTATAGTATATTGAAAATCTTAAAATTTATTAACTATGTCTGCACAAAAAATTGTCTTACTTTAATAAAAACTTATTGAATAAATATTAAATATCAAGATCACTAAAGCAGTTCAGTTGACTACTTTAATAAATAAAATTATATATATTTTTTCTACCTAGCATTTATAATCTGCTTTTTGAAAAAATTTCCAAATCTTCAGCACACTTTTTTCTTTTTTCCCCCTCTAAAAGCTGGATAAATTGCCTTGCAAGAAATGAGTGGGTCTATAAATACAGTGTAATGTTTCATTTCATTCTAAAAATTTCATATAGATTTATTTTTCATGTTAACTAATATTTCATGTAAAACAAGTATACATTGAAATGTTTATTGACAGCCTGCATTTCATACTAATATTTCATGTAACTATTAAATGGTTTCCAATATATATATTCTTTGAATTATAGCATTTAGTCATTTTTTTTTTATTTCTGTATATCAATTTGTTTTATTCTTATTATTTCTGCATTGCTCTTATAAAGTAGTATATCAAAAATTTATTTATTTGCATTAAGATACATTAATGCAGCTTTAAGTGCAATGCAGAAGTAATAAAATTACATAACCACTTCTCCCATTAGATGGCTTCAGCAACTATTGAAACTTTCTGCTGTATGGCATCTCGGGTAGAGCCAGGAATTTTAACCCGATTACAATTTCAATCTGGCCCATACAACATCGTCTGTGTAATATCTTCTGTATTTGGTATGTTAGGAGCAATATACCAAGTTATACCTTCTCCATCTGTGCCTGTTCAACGTAGAAGAAACATAGGTCATACACAAAAAACTATTATTAATTGGCTTGCAATGGCTGACTTTTTTGCTGCATTTGGTAATATATTTTTTTATTTCAAATTGATTTTAACTTTTAATTATGTTATTTGTATGTGTTTTGTCAGTAGCAAGTATTGCGGATTAAACATGAGCTTTCCGATATAATTTAATTTCGAGCTTCCACGTTATGATAGAATCTTCATAATTTTCAGTTCCTTTTTCACACATTTCACTATATACCAAATATCTTTGTATTGTAAGCTCTGTAATCCTGAGTAGTGTGCTATTGGTTTGTATCAACATAATCATTTTTCAGTTAAAGAGAAAGAAGTATTTTACTTTACTTTCAGCTTATATCTATAAAACCAGTGCAGTTTTGCACATGGAATATTGATTATTTAAGACAAATAGCAGTGCATTTGTTTCATTGTAATATTTGGAGGAAAGGCTTCAGCTGTTTATTCACTACAATAAAATAAATAAGAAAAGTCAATGAAAACGTGATACTAGTGTTGTTGCCACAGTTGAACTCAACAATACTTACCCTATTCTGTTACTACATAAGCAATGTTGGTTTGTTTAATTTCTGTAAGTTATTTTATTATTTTATTTACAAATGTCAGGCATTTGACAATTAAGCCATTAGCCTTCTAGCTTCCCAATATTTTTGAACAATGTAACTAAAACCATTGTCCAGAATTACACATGGTAACAATTGGAGGAATTCCTAAGTCCAATTCTAAATAAATGGGTATTGTAACAATCATATCCAGTAAGAAGATGAAGCAAAGCAGCAGTGGCTGAACTATGAGGTAAATTTGAAAATAGAGGCTTTGAATCAGCTAAATACTCCCAGGCCTTTCCCTAGCTTCATTGAACATGTTGGATTCATATTTTTTTCCAAACTCCAACTTAATTAAATGTTTGACAGAATGTAAAGGATTTGGTTTTTGAAGGACAGCCATACTTTTCTACTCCAAGAGGTCCCAGGGTTTGCACGGTCATTAAAATCTCCTTAAATTCACATATTGTTTTTAAAGCCCTTAAAACTCCTTATTTTTGCCAAAATCTCCTTAATAACTCCATAAAATTTTTGCTGTTCTAATTTCAAAATGTAAAAGGAAACCATACAAGTGACTGATCTGAGTCTGAGATCGGGACTGTGAGGAATATTATCAAAATAGTAGATATAACTATTGTTTTTTTTTTAATTTCTTTTGCTCTAAAATCCAAACTTTATTAGCGGGATCAAAAGTAGAAAAAAAAGAAGCAAAACAACGCTTATCGCCTCTCCTGAAAATAAAAAGTAGAAAAAGACTAGAAGATTGTTGATTAGTGTAGTACACTTCCCTTTCTACTTAATATATTACTATAAGTTTATTTTCCTTTACAAAGGTAAAATTTTTCTCAATTATTCTTTGTTTGGTGTCATTAGCGAGCAAGAATGATTTTTCACTAAGTGTTTATGTTGAGTCAGTCAAGTCAAAACAAGAAAGAGGAGCTAGTGGGATTTATGTCTTTGGTTAGTGATCTCTACTAGGAATTAATTATTAATGGTATTAAAGGGGGTCAGGCATCTTAATGAGATTGAAATATATACATATTTTTTTACTATAATTTTTATTTTCAAATATTCGCCTGATATCATTTAAATTTTAATATACAACATTCAGCTATCTCTTTTTGTCCAGTTCAATTTTTCTCTACGCATGTCAGAACTAATAAAAAATTCTGATGTGGGCAGCACATGACTTTCGTTATATAATGCAATGAATTTACTACTTTTACAGTTAAAAAAATGTTATTCTTATAGTTGATACTTATATTCTTTCCAAGATATTGAATTTTCTTCAATTAATCATCATTTTCATTGATTTAGTGTCATTTTTATCCATTTGGTGAGATTTTCGTTAATTTGGCAACATTTAAAAAGTCGCCAAGATGGCGACATTCTGCCAAATTCGTCGCCAAAATCTTGCCAAACGTTATGGATGGAGAAATAAGTTATTCTTACAGCAGATAAATGACTATTGGCATTCAAATACAAAAGTATTACTCAAAGTATCTTTTCTTGTGAATAGAATGAGTTAGGTCCACGAGAATGATGTCACCAAATTTATCACATAATATTACATATGAAAGTGAGCATGTTTCTTAACAGTTAATATTTTTTTAATTTATGGAATTTTTTGATAAATTTATTTGAAAAATGTGCAATATCTCGAGAATGGTTCATGCTAGCATTGTAAAGTTTATGTTAATCGTTTTCTAAGGAAAAATTACATAAGAAATGTCTATTTGCATAACTTTATTAAAGGTTTTGATTTTTTGATGATTTTTTCAAAATTTCACTCGAAAATTTAGGTGGGTTCTGAACATTCGATTGTGTTTTAAAACAATAGGCTTCTAGTATTCACGGATTGTGATTTTTGTACCAAATTTCATTCGAATCGCTCCATTCGTTCGTGAGATATCGTCTCCACAGACTCACTGACACACACAGACATCACTTAAAAAATGTTCGATTCGTGATCAGGGATGCTTGAAACGTGCTCTCCCCTCGAAAACTCGAATTCGAATTTTCGACCCCATCACAATACTTTCCTTATACATTATGTATATAAGGAAAGTAAAAATGGATTCAAACACAAGTCTAACTTTAAAAAGATAAGTATTTGTTTTTCACAAGAAATCTGATGTGGGAAGCTCATGACTTTCTCTCCAAACACAAATTTTTTCATTTTCAGGGCTCGTGCTTATGTGTACTATATGCATAAATTACCCCAATATTTTTAAAGTGATTCATTTCAAATATTGTCATCAGGTTATTTTTATAGTGTGCCAGTATAATTTTTTAAAATATTTTATTAAATAGAAATAATATTTCTTATAATGGTAGTGCACAATTCATTTTGTATCGTGGTGCATTAATGAGAATCCACAAGCATCTTTTTCCATCCATCTCCATCCTATAATTATTACACAGTAGGCAGACTAAACTTGCTTATTTTCACATTTTGGTTAATTTTAAAGAAATATTGTGCATAATTAACAAAATATTATGAGAGTTAATAATGATGGAAGTAAGATGATTCTCATAGTTAACATTCTTGTGCACTGCTTTGAATCTAGAGAATTTTTTTTTTAAATATTTTAGGTTTTCAATTGATTATTATGCTGAGTTTATTTTAAAACTAGCCATTTCACCCGTGCTTTGTCTATTCTTAATGGCTAGTGGCCACTAAATGTGAACTCTACACTCTTAATAAAAGTTTTGAATATCAAAAACTGTTTCAATTTTCAGTATAAAAAAAAATGGATTGGCATGCATTTTGAGAACCAAAATGGTTCAAGTTTTTTTTTTTTTACTCTCCCTAACTTTATGGATCATACAATTCAGCTCCAATCAATCTATCAATAAACAAAGTTCACATTAAGTGCATTGTTTAAAACATGAATTTGAAGATGAAACAGGATGTAAGTCTCTCTTACTCCATGATTTAATAATTCATATATTGGATTTTTAAACTGGGATGACCTCTCAATATTAACTTTCCTATTTAGCTGAATCATGGAGGTGGTCTCATCTCGAACTCCATGAATTAAATACAGTTTTCCTTTTATTTCTCCAGGCAATTCAATTATACTGTGGCAGCACCTTCGGCCTGAAATTATAAACACAAAAATAGCAAAATCAGTCAAACTTTGAGAGGCTATTTCTCCTAATCCAAAAGTTAATTTGAAAAACAGATTTCAAATTTGCATTCAGCATGGTCAAATGAATATACATGAGTTTCTTCAGCCCTCGGGGTTGCTTTTTGTGCTCTGACATACCGACACTGCACTTTTAGAGAGGTGATTAATCAGATTATGTAAATATGCTAGTTTACTTTGATGTGCAATAATTAGAGGATGGAAACTGATAAAAAGAATGTACTTGTTGACTGTCAGTAAAGCACGAAAATACAAACTGTTATTTGTGGAAATAATTTACCAAAATATAAAAGTATGCTAGTTAGTTAACCTAATGTGCAATAATTAGGGTATGTAGATGAATGGAAAAAGACACTTAGGCTCTCTGCAGTGCAGGAGAATACAAACTAAATTGCACAATAGTGCTACTTATATGAAAATAATAAAAAAAATGAACCATAATAATTAACCAAAATATGAAAATATGCTAGTTTAATCAATTTAATATGCAATAATTATTGGAAGGATGAAAGCAGATTGCCAAGAGTGCATACTTGTGCACTCTTGGCAATACATGAGAATAAAAATTTAATGGTGCAATCGCATAATTTATGCATAATTTGATTTAGTAAAATATTTGATTATCGCACTATAAAAATAAAATATGTATTACTCTGATATGGAATCATTAGAAGATGAAAATGGATGCAAACTCATACTTTGACTCGTAGCAATGCATGGGAATATAAACTGAGTTGCACAAAATTTGAGCATTTCAAATTTGATAATATATAAATGTATGGGATGACTGCTGTTTTTGATAGATTCCACATACTGATCACCATATTTCATAACAAAATATGGCAATTCCCTCTAAAAAATCAAAGATACATGAGAATTGTTAGTCTGAAACTTGGTGTATGTGGAAGCAAATGCTGTGTGACACTGGAAAATTATGATGTATCGCTAACTTGAAAATTATGAAACCAATGTAGTGATGGCGACTTCTGAACAGTTTTCCACAGTGTATCGGAGCATTGCCCAAGCCTAGCTGTGATTCAGTGTAGGATGCAGATTTCTCATGACATTATTTTTTTACCGTTATCTATGGTGCCTTTGGGGTGGTAAAATTTTTTTTGAGAGCGGCAAAAAATTTTAATACATACATATTTTGCTAGTTTCTTCTTTTGTAAATTTTGAATTGTATTTTTTTTGTGATTTTTTTGTTTTGTTGTTTTTTTTTGTTTTGTTATATTTCGCCCAAAGATGTACCAAAGATAAGTTCTTAATTTTTATTTTAAAATATGCATTTTATACTAAAAAGTAAAATCTGTCAGTAATCAATATGAGCATTTAATTTAAATTAAATATTATAATATTAGTACTGTTATATATTATTATTCTTTCTTTCTTTTGACCCA
This sequence comes from Amaurobius ferox, assembly GCA_951213105.1. Lineage (NCBI taxonomy): Eukaryota > Metazoa > Arthropoda > Arachnida > Araneae > Amaurobiidae > Amaurobius > Amaurobius ferox. The sequence goes on from OX578145.1 coordinate 139,128,675, forward strand.
GACTGTCCGAACATTACACCCGTACATATTACTATTGTATTTGTTAGTAATGTTATATTTGTTAGTATTGTTTTCCAGAAATGAAGGCCTTTTATTTATTTATTTTTTAGGGGAGGGGGGGGGGAGATCATTAGATACAGCCACTTGGTACAATGGATCCTCCATAACTTTTAAGTGTGAAAGGGGGTCATGAGACCAAAAGGTTTAAGAACTACTGGTCTAGTACAGCTGAGGATTTCCCAGTTTTTTTCATTTTATTGTTTACAACCGCAATTAGTTTAACCAGATAAGTAATATCATTGATTGCTGTGAGGTTGTTTGAAGTGTTAAAATGTTAGTTGTTGTTAAGACTATGGAGCAGGAGAGTGGAAGTACAATATAGTGAAATATACTGCATGTAATAAAAAAAATGAAAGAGATTTCCATTATGATGGTTAAGAATTTTTTGTTTAATCACTTTTTCTCTTATTTTGACTCTATATATAATGAATGGACACCAGACAATTAAGATGTTTTTAGAAGTATTTTTATTTCTATTAGTTCAATTTAAGCATTGTTTTTATTAACCCTTTTCCCAGTCACTTTAGTATGTAATAGAAGGACATGAGGCATCTCATAAAATATTTAAATGCATTCTTGTTTCAAACTAGTCAAATTCATGCTACATTCCTCAGCTAATATGTTATTTATTGAAAACAAATTGTCTTATTCTGTGCTTGTATTTATATATATATATATATATATACATATATATATAATATTGCTTTAAATTTTAGCCTAACATTGTAATGAAATACCCCCCCCCCCTCTTTTATTAAATTAAATTCTTCTAAATTCATGTTTCGGAAACACCATTTCAAAAATCCATTTTGTTCCATCCTTTCAGCGAATTCTAAATTATACTTTCGATTTCAAACTTTGTTCTTGAGAATAAATTAATACCATTTTGATAAGAAGCCAAATATTTCACTCCTTCTTTCTGGAGCCGTTCAGTCTGTAATGATAACCCCTTGCGCCTTTATACATATGACATACTTTCCCTTTTCCTGCGAAATATTTTTATATGGAAATGTACCGGCGTTATTTTTTCTCTCGTCATGAATGTGCATAATGATACAAAAGATGCTTATATCTGTCTTTGGTAAATAGTTTTAATTGGCGATATGATTTGGACGGGGTAAGTCACGTTTTGCCCACGGGGCAACTGAATAAGAATTCTATTCGTAAACTTTCAAGATGTTCTAAATTAAATTAAATGTTATCAAAATGCTTTATTAAGTGGCGTGATTTCAAACGTGAGATGATTGAAAAAAAAGGAATTCAATGTATTTTTGATTATCCGAAGTTTTATTGAGAACTCTGTGTTTCAATGCTAGATTCTATGTTCTCGAGTCAAGTTTTGTATATTCTTTGGATTAATGAGGAAAGATGTCTTATTTCTGAAATAGTATATGTTTGAAATTAATAAATCTAAATTAGTTTAAAGTCAAGATTGTTCCAACTTATTTCTTTTCTTAAATCGAAACGTCACTTTCGCCATCAAAAATTTGTTTCGTTTCTCCAAATAAGTCATTGGTAAATTTCGACTCCTGAATTGAAGATGTCTTCAACAAATGCATTCTACATTGTCTTCCTTCGGCTCTAAGCAACCATCCCATCCCGAAGTGTCCGTTTGTTCCTGCAGCTTCCAACTTGTAAATTTTTATACAATGCAAAGCCACTTGATTTCTCTACATACGATCCTATCCTAGTATGATGCCATCGTGTTGCGACCCTTTTTTGGAATCTCCAACAGTCGACTTGTGTCCAATCCAGTCCCACCGAGGAACCCAACCAACGGAATTTTCACTCCTTGATCGCCACTCGTCAGCACCACCCCGCAACCACCTATTCGGAGCGCAACCGCCGGTACTGTAATAATGATGCTCTAATCGGCCGGCATCATGTTACAAATTGGTGCCGTAGACAACCCAGCCTGCAACAAGGGCTCCTTTTGTTCCTGTGACATGATATGGAAGCCTGCACCGGATGTGTTAATTATATATTGACATCGGGAGGTCGATTCCCGAGTCTACAAAGTGCAAAGTGAATTTTTTTTTACCTTCAAAAGTGGAATGCATCAGTAATTTGAAAGGAAAAGTGAAATGCTTTCTTTTTTTTTAAAAAATGTTTTTATAAGTGAAAGGAAGGGAAGTTTAATTTGCCACTTATCTAAATTAGATGTAATACCTGTAGAAAGGTAAGTGTTGAGAAGCTAAAAAAAAAAAGTGGTGAAATTAAATGATATATTGAATAAATATCGAGTTGAAATTTTAAACAATGTGATTTTTATACTTAAATATTTTCATTTTGCTTATTCATTATTATTGAAACTTTTATATTGAATTTATATTTGTTATTGATATTATATACATTTATAAAACATGTCGTATAATTTAACAAATGCTTTAAATTTAATTCCCACTTTTGGTGGAGCAGACGGGGAATTCTTTTCTGAGTTTATTACCAAATTTAATGACACTGCCGATTTCTTCCAGTGGAAGGAAAATGAAAAAATGTTCACAATTAACATTATGCATTAAAACTACTAGATTTCCAAATTGTTTTCCAGATTATTATTTCCGTTAAAATTTCCAGAAGTCAGGATCTTTTTTTTTTTTTTTTTTTTTTAAGATGTAAATTGAATTTATTAGATTGTTAATTTACAATATATTTTTTTTTTTTTTTTTTTACTTGTTAAAATTTGTTATTTAAACAGTATTTTTGTGATAAAGCTTAATGGCAAATTTTTTTTTATCTTGTGTCCTACTCCAGATTAGGCACAGGGTTAAAAGCTTTAATGTGTATGTCCTGTAACATTTTATTTAGTTGGTTTCTCTGGTTGGTTTTTACTTCATATGTCTTTCAGCCTCCATTTATGTATATAAGATAAAGGGCAAAGCATCTACCGCAGCCAAAGTGTTTTCATGCTTAATATAGTATAATACATTTGTGCTCTGAGGGTTCATATAGCTTTTGAGAAGCCAGAATAAGTAGTTTTTAAAGGACCTCAAGAGTTACTACCATTTTATATATATATATTTTATTCTTATAGCTAAATATCACTATTATTTCATAATTTATATTTTTTTTACTACCAGAAAGCATCAGCGAAAATTATAATTTAAAATTTTAATTAAAAATTATATCTAAGCAAAAATTTTAATTAAAAATTATAATTAGTTCTAATTTGCTAAAGAATTGCACTTAAGGGTCATTATGCATTTTTAAGTTGCACTAAAATATGCTCTCAATAGGTATAAATAACAAGATATGTCTTGTTATTTATACCTGTTGAGAGAATTTGTAATAAATATGCAAATTCATTTCCTAACATGTTATTCCTTTTTGCTACAAAATAAAAATCATTTATTTTCTTGTTTTAAGAAATTTTAAGTAAATGTTTTATTGCAAGGTTAAAACTGCTGTGTGTGTTGTTTACTACATTAAAAATTGAGTAGATTTCTAATTTAATTGTAAATGTTTTTAATATTTGTTCACTAAATTCTTTAATATATTTTAGAATTAACCTTAAGTTTAGAATTGACTCTTTTTCAAAAGTTGTCATACTGGTGGACCCCAAAGCAGCCATCCAAGTTGTCTCGAAAATTAATCTTATCAAGACATTGACCATAACTGAAATAAAGCAAATTCTAGATTTTTTTTAGTAGAAATAAATCTCTTGTGTTTCAATGGATACCATCACATGTCGGAATCGACTGTAATGAATCAACTGATATTTTGGCAAAACAGGGTACCCTAGTTTCTCTTGCTCAAAAACCTATTCCACCGGAGTCATGCTAAATACTAGTTTACAGCAAAATTATGGAGAATTGTAAAATAGACCTGGAAATTAAATCAAGAGGCAAAGTTTGGGAGAATATTCAAGATAGCTGGAAGTCATTTAGCAACCAACCTCCAGGAATTCTCCCAATGAATGTTTGCCCCATTTGTAGTGCTGATGTTATGAACTCAAGTCACCTTTCAATGTGCCTGGGTTTAGATAAAGATTCTTAGCAGCAAGGTAATGTTTGCAGGCTGTATTGGGAAGCTTGAACTTATATGAACTGTCTCGGAGGTTATGACCCCTTCTTCGACCTCTTCTGAATGGGCTTTGTGTTTGTGTAATTTGTAATATTCTTGTTTTGTGTTTAGTTAGTTTATTTAATAGTTTTCTACCTTTATATCATTGTAAGATGCCAATTATGTAATGGATTGATTTCCAATAAAGCCATATGTAACAACATATTTTAGAATTCGCCTCTGCTATTTAGACATCTTTGAGGTATTTATTTCTTTTTTCCATTTTTTAGGTATACTCCTACGTTCCATATTTTGGTTGTGGAAGGGACAAATTGTCCAAGAAAATGGTTGGGATTTAATTGTCTGTGCTGTATTTGCTGTAAGATTTTTATTTGTTATTCATTATTTTTTTTATATAAATATAGCTAAGTTTTCAACTTTTAATATGTTGCTTAAATTGAACCAGAGTTCACTGGAGCTGTACTCTGGTACTTAAATGAAATACTATATATGAATTACAGTAACTTTCAATTATCCAAAGACTTTTATGAAAATAAATCAAAATTTTGCTTGAAACCAAATAGTTTTGATGCTATACCACAAGCTGAAGCTTTTTCTTCTATTTTTATTCTCTGGTACATGATTGATGAGTACAATACATTGTTCAGCATATAAAACAACCAGTGGTTTTTACTCACAGGCAATTGGAACTGGGTCTTCTGTTTTGATACTGCAAGTTGTGTGCAGAGATGCCTGTGAGATGTACTCCACTACGAACAATTGTCCGATTTAGAGAGAGGTCAAATCATAGGCCTAAGGGAAAATTGTTGGTCCAAAAGACGTATCAGTCGCCATCTCAATCAGAGCAATATGGTAATTCTTAAATATAAATAGTGTTTTTTTATATGAATAACATCTATAGTGGGAGTTTCTCTAACCCAGGGCTGTATTAAACTTTTCCCGAGCCCCGTGTAACATTAATTAAGCCTGCTTAATTATTTCTTTTGAGAAAATTAGTAAAAAAGAAAAACTTTTATTATATCATCCCTTTTTTTGGATTTTTTAATACAAAATACACGTATGTACTTCTAAAACTATATAAAAAATGATGATTAAATAAAAAATGATGATAATATGAAACTTATACAATAAATATTATAAAATTTATTTTAAAAATCATTTTTCCTTGCTCTTATTTCAATAAAATTATCAATTATTTCACAGCTAGACAACTAAATTTTGACTGACGTAAGGAATTGCATAAATAATTTTTTATTCATCGTAGAACTAACAAGAAAGATCAATCATACATAAAGCATTGATTATGAAACATTTTCCAACTTCAATGCAATTTTATTTAAACATCTCTAAAATGCGATACATTCCTCGGTAATATTTTAAAATTATCACAATACTACATTAATTTATTATATTTGAAAACTTAAAACTTCATTGAAAAAAATGAACTTCATTCAAATGACGGCATTGAAATATAAATTGCCTGGTTTAAACATCTCTAAAATGCGATACACCCCTCGGTAATATTTTTAAAATTATCATAATACTACAATAATTTATTATATATGAAAACTTCTTCTAAAACAAATTAACTTTATTCACATGATGTCATCGAAATATAAATTGGCTGGCTCTTTAAATAAAAGCAGCATTTCATTCATTAACATTTTTCCATTCATTTCATTCATCACAATACTATAATATTTAATTTTATTTAAAACTTAAAATCATGGAGGTACAAATAATTTAACTCTATGCTCAAAACTTCATCAAAAAATAGTTTGCTTCTCTGTAAAATCAATTATTGTTTCATTCATGTCAGCTATATTGCAGACTCCATGGGCTAAATAATTATACGTTAAAGAAATGCAGCAATTCTTATACAACTCATTCTACATCTTTTGGTATTTACATCCTCCATAAGTGAAAAGTAGGCTTCGTTGTAGAAATAAACAAAGTTGGATGATCATTTAAACTCAACTATATTGTAATTGCATTGTTTCAGGATGTAGATGTATAGAATTTAAGCAAAAATAAAGCAGTTTTATTACGGATAAAACATTAAATATGAATTAAAAAGAACGTTAAAAATCACGATTTTACAAGATTGATGCCATATTTTATTTTGAAGTGGGTCACATGATCTCTTCATTTAATGATCATGTGATCTCTACATATAAAGGATGTAATTATTATTTTAATTTTTATTTAAAAAACTACTGAATATATTTTGCTGAATTTATTTTTATATATTTTATGGGATAATTTGAATATTTCCTTAAACTTTCGAAGCAATTTGTGAATTTTAAATCCACTTAAAAAATGTTTGAAAAATTAGGTCTCATAGGGTTCCATGTATTTCATTTTTTCAACCCAAGTTCAATCCAAAACTAATTGGGTGATATCATTCATTTATATTCCCATAAGTCCCACAGACCGTCTGAACAACATACTAAAATTTAATTTTGGTAAAGTCATTTTTATGGTGGCTATCGTGCTAATGGACGGACGGACAGAATGAACAAAGTCATAAACACTTTTCAACTATGTTGTAAAATGTTAAAAATGATCTTTCATCAGCTTCATTTGAAATATACAATGTTAAATAAATACACAACAAAATTTCTTCATTAGAGAAAGTCAATACACTTTTTGTTTTTAACACTTTACAACATAGTTGAAAAGTGTTTATGACTTTGTTCATTCTGTTTGTCTGTCTGTCTGTCCGTTAGCATGATAACTGCCGTAAAAATGACTTTATCAAAATGAAATTTTAGTATGTTGTTCAGACGGTCTGTGGGACCTATGGGAATATAAATTAATAATGTCACCCAATTAGGTTTGGATTAAACCCGGGTTCAAAAAATGAAATACATTAAACCATATGGGACCTAATTTTTTAAACATTTTTTCAGCGGATTTAAATTTCACAAATTGCTTTGAAAGTTTTAGGAAATATTCAAATTCTCTAATAAAATATATAAAAAAAAATTCAGCAAAATATATTCAGTAGTTTTTTAAATAAAAATCAAAATAATAATTACACCCTTTATATGAAGAGATCACGTGACCCACTTCAAAATAAAATATGTCATCCATCTTGAGTCGAAATCGTGATTTTTATAGTTTTTTTTAAATTCATATTTAGTGTTGTATCCATCCAAAAACCGCTTTATTTTTGCTTAAATTCTGTGCATCTACATACTGAAACAACGTAATTACAATATTGTTAAGTTTAAATGATCATCCAACTTTGATTATTTCTACAACGAAGCCTAATTTTCACTTATGGAGAATGTAAGTACCAAAAGATGTAGAATGAGTTGTATAAGAATTGCTGTATTTCTTTAACGCAAAATTATTTAGCTCATGGAGTCTGCAATATAGCTGATATGAATGAAACATTCATTGACACAGAGAAGCAAATGATTTTTTCAGTGAAGTTTTAAGCATAGAGTTAAATTACTGGTACCTGCATGGTTTTAAGTTTTTAAATAAAATAAATTATTATAGTATTGTGATGAATGAAATGAATGAAAAAATGTTAATGAATGAAATTCTGCTTTTATATAGAGAGCCAGACATGTTATATTTCGATGATGTCATTTGAATAAATTTCATTTGTTTTTGATGAAGTTTTCAAATATAATAAATTATTGTAGTATTATGATAATTTAAAAAATATTACCGAGGAATGTATCGCATTTTAGAGACATTTAAACCAGGCAATTTATATTTCAATGCCATCATTTGAATGTAGTTCATTTTTTTTGATGAAGTTTTAAGTTTTTAAATATTAATTTAAGGTAGTATTGTGATAATTTTAAAAATATTACAGAGAAATGTATCGCATTTTAGAGATGTTTAAATAAAATTGCATTGAAGTTGGAAAGTGTTTTATAATCAATGTTTTATGCATGATTGATCTTTCTTGTTTTATTTATAAATTGGAGCATATATATGGGTGAATTTAAATTTTTGCTTTTACAAAGTAATAAACATTGTAATAATTCGTCATTTAATTCATTAGTAGCAATATCTTGTTTGTACAATTTTTTTAAATCAACAATATGCATGAATATACTTGATATGTCATCCAAATTAACATGAAATATTTTTAAATCTCATTAACCTCTGTGTGATTTTGGCTTTGAATTTTTAATTCCGAACAAATTTTGTCACAAATTACATAAAAGCAATTCCATTTTAATACTTCCTGCCCAGTTGAATGTACATCTCCATCATCATGATGATCTTCATACTAAAATTTATTTCTTCTTGTTCGCCTTTTTTCGAAATCTGATCTGAATATGATTTTATTTCTGATATTTATAGAGCCTTTTATTCTATTTCTTAAAATAAGCTTCTTAAAGTATTGATGTGATTAAATAAATTTTCAAAAATATTATATGCAAATGAGATGGGTATAGTAGGATCCTGTAGTGATTTATTACATTTATCTTTGATAATATTTTATCCTAAATACAATCATTAAAATAAATTTAAAATTATTAATTTTGTTCTCTAATTCCTGAGTTTAAACTTTTACAGAACATTTTTGTGATTCTTCTATTACAATATCAAGTAACAAATTTTTAATTTCATTGCAACCAGTGCAAATTGCTTTAACTGTATCAGTCCATAAGACCATCTTGTAGTGCATAATTTTTTAACCAAAATGTTTATCATTTCCCGCAAATTTTTTTTCTAAAATATGCAATCGATATGTAGATTCCAAAAAAATTGTATATATACTCTCTAATGAATACGTTACTGCTCATAGACAAGTTTCACTAGCACTGTTTTCTACCAGATTTAGGGAATGTGCAGTCCAGAGAACAAAATGAGCAATTTCATTATGTTTTTTTTTTTTTCGGTTTTGGACTCCATTATATTTTCCAGACATATTTGCATCTTTACTATAACTTTGTGCCCTGCAGTTGGTAATAGCCAAACTTAATATCTCAAGATATTTTAAAACAACTTTTTCTAACAATTCTCCTGTATATAATGTAAATGTCCTGTAAATGGGCAAAAAAAAAAAAAAAAATGTTCATCTCCTGTTAAATAACGCAGCATGAAAGTAAATTGATCTACATACATTATTATATCAGGAGTAGAATCAATGATAATAAATAAATATTTAATGGTTTTTACTTTTGATTGAAACTTATTTATCATTTTCTTATTACGTATTTCAATAAATTCATCTCAAATAGTTGATGAAAGATAGCTTTCCCAGCTGAACCGTATTTTTTTATATACAAAGCTAGGAACTCATGAAATTCGATAAATTATTCTAATATTATTTCCACTATAAGCAGATGCAGAAAACATTGCTGTCACGAAATGTGGGGGAATGTTTAGCCAAAAATTTTATTATTGCTATTACCAGTTGTAGCATTTTTCTCCAATATTTTTTTTCTTCTAAATATGCTTTTTCAATGATCATATCCATATGTCTCTATACTGATTTTCTTGCTATTGAAATTTAGATACAATTTCTATGGTCTGTTGAATTGTCATGCTTTTGTCTCATTTTTTCTACCTTCTCTTACTACATTTTTAGCAGTATGTATAAGGAAAATATTAAGTGATTTATTTTTAAGAATATGATTTTGCATGTTTATTGCTAAATGCATAGGCCATGAGGAGATATCCATATTTCCAAAATTGCGATATCTTGAATAGTATCAGATGTTTCATGTGTATTTTTCATGTTTACTTCTTCAATTTCTTTTTCATTATTTTCTGCATATATCTCTTGTTTTACCAAAAAACTCACCAGCTTTTAATTTATAATTTTTTCTAACATCCACTTCAAATGTTTCTTCAATCTTAGATTCAACTTCCCTTGCAATATTGTCAAGTTTTTCTTGTACTACAAACTTTAACATAGCATTTTTTTTTTCTCTCTTCTTTTTTTCTATTTCTTTTCTCATAACCAGAAGCATGATGATAATTAATTTTCTTAAAAAAATTATGTAATCAATGTCAGGCATCATCGGTAAGTTCAGGCATGAAATTGCAGAAAGCTCAAAAAGAGAAAATTTTGAATTCATGTAAAAATGTGCACTATACACACCTGTTTACTTTATCTTGTTAATTGTAAATTGGAATTAAAAATGCATCAGTTCTATTATTTATATAATAATTAAATCTATCAAACTGAAAACATCCAAATTTGAATATATATCTTATGAAATTTCAATTTTCTATGATACAAAAAATAAAATATCTCATCTTCAGCAATTCTTCCACATAAATATCAAGATCTAGACAAGTTACAAATCATAAGTTTTCTATACAGCTGATCTTATACTACTGTAAAGTAGCCCTTCGATTATGAAAATAATTTTAATATTTTGAACTTCTTTTTCGAAAATTTTTTAAAAAGTAGCTCTCTCCGAATGAGTGTTTTTCTCATTTTTCTAACTTTCACTCAAAATATATAGTAAACTATAAAACATTATAAATAGTAAGTGACAAAAATGTGTACTAGAAAATTTAGTATTAAAATCTATATTTATTATTATAAAAAGCATGTATAGTTTTTGAGTAATCATTTTGTCAAGTTGAAGAACATTGAAATCTAATCTTTTTAAGTTTGTAATGCTTATATTTCAAAAACTAAAAGAGCTAGCTTTAAACAATAAGCAAGAATTTGTAGCTCTTTGAAAGCCCTATAAATATATATATAATTAGATTTTAGATCTCTAGGTTTTTTTATTTATTTATTTATTTTAATTTAAAATGTATCTGCCTGAATAAGTTTTATTTATTTATTTATTTTTTTCATTTTTATATTTTTGAAAATATGATAGATATAAATAGTAAATGACAAAAATATATATGAGAAAATTTAGTTTCTTAATCTATATTTATTTTTTAAAAAAGCTCCTATAGTTTTTGGAGTAGTCGTCTTGTTGAGTTGGAAGTATGAAAATTTTACATTTTTCAAGTTTGTAATGCTTATATCTTAAAAACTAAAAATGATATCTATAAACAATAAGCAAGAATTTGTAGCTCAGATTTTTGATTGAGTACTTTTTTTTTATGTTACAAATGTTGAGTTTTATTTTACAAAATTTTGTTCAATCAAAATCATTTTGGCTCCACCAGACTCAAACCACTGCTGTTTTTTTTTCAAAAAGTCTGTATTAATTATGGTATCGGACGCATCAGATTTATGTTTGTTTCACTATTTAACTTAGTTGATATAGTTTCATTCCTGTTTTAAAATAAATTATAAATTATTCATTCTTTTAAATGCACTCACTGTACCATCATTTCTTGTATTAAGGAAATTGATGCTCTTCTATATGAGAATAGGATTGATTTTAAATTAACAAATATTTCTATTTTGCATATTTGCTTTAGATTTACTTTTTTCTCTGTGTGCAGGCTTGGATCCGCTTCTTTTACACTGCAACATTCATGTTCACTTTATGTTATGCCGTTGATGTGTATCTTGTCTGCAAACAGAAAGTTGGGTATGCAAATTTTCATCATTTTGTACTATCAGTTAATCTAAATAAGAACATTAACATAAATCTTTAACTAAAATATATTTTATTTGTACAAAATATGATTTTAATCCAAATTTAGTATATTCTACACTTGCAATTGTGAAGAATCAATATAATATCTTATTTATTGATTGTTTACTTATGACTATGAATCAAATTAAGAAAACTAATTGAATAATTTTTATGTATTTTGTATATTTATGACTAAAAAGTGTACCTAATCTATGGATTGCACTGAAATAGGGCTTATATATGTATATATATATATATATATATATATATAACTTTTTTGGTAGCTTAAGGTATGATCTTAATTATGATATATCATATGGCCCTTTAAATGATAATTTCCATTTTAGTCATTTGATTTGACCTTGAACTGCAAAAAAAAGTGTATCTTTATTTTTTATTTATTTATTTATTTTTATTTTTTTTAATATATATATATAATTTATTGATATGCTATTTATATCTATTGTATAAAAATCTCAAGATGGGTAAACCAAAAGCTTATAGTGAAAAAAAAAATCTAAATAATATGTTATATGCGCAGCTATTCAATAAATGCTGGAAATTCACACAAAAGCATTTTTGATTACATAATTCTTAAATAAACATTAGTATTCTTAGCTAAAAGTTAAAAACATTTTCTAATGTGCATATCTATATATATATATAAGAGAAAATTTGTATGTATGCATATCCATGAAATGTTTACCCACTTCTGGAAGGAAAAGAAACTTGTAATTTGGTACACGGATGCCTCAAGTGACAACTGACCAAAAAATTCAAAATTTCTCCATAGGGGTTTGGGGAAGATGATTTTTTTTCTTTTTTATTTCCATTGGCAGGGGGAGATGATTTATCCCCCATATCTGTTACATATTTGAAAAAGTTTCACTATTGCATTAGACGTAAATAAACATTCTTGTGAAAAACCATTATTGTACCACAGTTGAAAGAGTCCAATATTCAGCTTCACTATTCTATTTTTTTTTTTTTTTTTTTTTTTTTTTTTACAGATTTTACTTGCATTTTAAATACTCTGATTAATCATGCAGAGAGGTCCAATTGTAATTTTCCCAACCCAATATTTAGCATTTCAGCAATTGCTATACATCTAGTTCAGGTGTGGAAGCAACGTAGAAAAATCGAAAATCCTACATTTTTTCATAAGGAGGAATTTAAAGGTCATTGTTTAGTGGTAAATTCTAAGTAACTTTCAAATGAGCTAGACTTCTGAAAATTGCTACACATATAGATATAGGTCATATACTGAAACCACAGAGATAAATCAAAACCCTTTATACTTTTTCAAAAAGTGGATTTTAGAGATCTTTTTTGATATAACATAGTTGGAATGCTAAAAATTACTACACATATAGCTCTGGTACTAAAACTACCTATAAAAATTGAAAAACTCACAAATTTCCTTATAGAATGGAGTTACAGACTGGCAGGTTTATATTTAATTACTATCGGTTTCCCTCAATTTTGGGTATTTTTCTAATTGGATCTTATCTGAGCTTGTAATCTTGCTAGATCTTAGCTTTAAAGAGTAAACTTCATAGCTTGAACTAACATAAGCTGTGTAGTCGGCTTGCATGAGCCATATGTGATTATTTAGTGCATATAACCAGGCCTTAGCCTAACTTGGGTCCACAGCGGACATTCCTACTGTTGTGTTTCGCATCAGTAATCACGAGACTGCCAAATCATCATCTACTTCTTTATTACAAAACACGTTCTAGTTACAACACTTCACATACCAATACCAGCGAAAAATTGATGTTCTTTTAGAGCCAGAACAAGAATGCATATCTGACACGCTGTACGTCACTCTTGGCAGATGGCCAAGAATTGAATATGTGTCGAATGCCACATGAGTATTCCCCCAGTGAGCGAGGGATACCAAGAAATGATATCAAATATAACACAAAATATATACAAATATACATGTTTGAAATATACAAATTAAATTAGTTTAGAATACATCGATCTTACATGTACTGTACTAGTCTTTTAGGAAACCATACTGTCCTACCACTCCTGGTTGTGATGGCAGATTTCGAATTTTCATTTGAGTTATTAAAAGTCATAAGAGGTTTATATTTTTCTGCCTCTTCACACAGGAGGAAGGTGGTCTTCACTTCATCTAAAGATACAGTTTTCTTTTTATCTTTAAGTTCAGTTGTTATAGTTTTTATATTCCTTTCGATCACTCTGTGAGGTCCCGTGTACGATTGACTTAAAGGTGGTTTTGTACAATCTGTGCGAAGATAAATATGTGTGTAGCTTTTCAAAGAGGGATGGACGAAAATAGAATTTTTACCATGTCTTGATGTTGCTACGGAATTGAGTGTCCTCATTTTTTCTCGTAAATTTGTCACCCATCTTGAATCGTACGATTGTTTAGATATGGAATCGTAAAACATGTCTGATGGTAAAGTTAATGTCTTACCATATACCAATTCAGCACAAGAGGCTTGGATGTCATTTTTGAGATCTGTTCGAATTTCTAAGAGTCTGATAGGAAGTGTGTCTGTCCAATTGGCATTTTCATGTACTTTTAATGCACATTTTAGGTGTCTGTGGAAACGTTCAATTATTCCATTTGAAATAGGGTGATATACCGTAGAACGAATGCGATTTGTACCCATCATTGTATTAAGTTGTTGGAAAAGAGAGGATTCCAGTTGTCTTCCTTGATCTGTTGTCAAGGTTGCTGGCACTCCAAAACGTGAAATCCAGGCAGAAAATAATGCTTTACACACAGTTTCAGCTTTTATGTCTAGAATTGGTACAACTTCAGGCCATTTCGTAAAGTGGTCGATTATTGTTAAACAATAATTGTTACCATTAGATGGTGGAAGTGGACCAATTATGTCGAGATGTATGTGTTTCTTTGTTGTGAAGCCTTGTTTCAGTTAGGATTGGGGCTTCTGCTACGAGAAAGATCATCTATCCTCAAATTTAATTTTTGTATTTCAGCAAGTACTCTATCTTTAATAGAATTTAAAGATGAAACGGAAGAACAAGCACTCACCAAAATCGGTATCACTTCAATTACATGATCTGCTATTTCTGCTGCAGCTTTCAATTCCAGAGGCATTATAGCTGCTAAAATAGTTTGGACTTGAGAGGTAAATGCTGTAGAAAAAGTTCTAACATTAGTTTATCGGGTACTTTATAGTTTTCAGCGTGGGATTTCATACTGCGTAGTAGTTCCGAAAGCTTGCGATCACCAAGTTGTTCTCCTATAAGTAGTTTTCTAATATTTTTGTGGGAGGATTCACTGCTGCCTTTAATGAGTTCCATTTTAACATGAAGGTATGGGTCGTTCTTGTTAGGATTCATAATTATGTCTCTAATGATTGTTACAGCTTCTAGAGGCAAATTTGACATGACATAATTAAATTTAGTTTTACTTTCAGTCACAGCTTTCAGTGTACTCAATTCGAAAGTGCTTTCACACATTATGAACCACAATGAAAGATCACTGAAATTGTACTGTGGAATTTTAATCACATTTGAAAACGCCATGACAAATTGATTGTTTGAAATGACAATCCAAAATTAATTACGAAACATTTTAGAATGAGAAAAATTTACACGAACAAACACAGTACCAGGTCACCACTGTATTTCTTCGCATCAGTAATCACGAGACTGCCAAATTGTCATCTACTTCTTTATTACAAAACACGTTCCAGTTACAACACTTCACTTACCAGCACCAGCAAAGAACTGATGTTTTTTTAGAGCCAGAACAAGAATGCGTATCTGACACACTGTACGTCACTCTTGGCAAATGGCCAAATGAATGAAAATATTTTGTCAAAAACAAAATTGCATTCTAGAAAATGGTATACAGAATGAAGTTCTTACATATTTTAATGGAATTTTAATTATTGTCAGATTTCTCATCAAGATAATCATTGGCAAATTTCTCATCATAGCCAAGAAGCTAATATGCTCTTGATCTTATATATCCCCAAATAGAGATCTCTAGATCTTAAAATCCCTATATATTCTCAGAATTAATCTTCTTTCTGGAAAAATCCATTCTGATTTCATAATTTTTTTTTTCAGGAAATGGTCGTTAATTTTTTGATGTTGGATTTGTTTAATTTGAGGCCCTTTTGACACAGGGGCTTAGGGCTACTGCCCCTCATGATCCTGCATTAGTCAGGCTCTGCATATAACACCCATGCAATGCATGTTCGGCCACACAGAGGTCGAAGGTTGTTTAAACATTTATTTAGAGACTAAATGATTAAAATATATATATATATATATATATATATATATTTAATAAAAAATTGATATTAATCGAAAACTGCATAAACTACTGCAAGTACAAAAAACCCATCTCTAGCAAATCCGTTCCAAATAAGTAACTATAGACCAAGACTAAGGATAAAAATAGTATGTAACTTATCGCTGTAATGGAAAAAGGGAATGAGGGGAATAATAGTATACAAAAATCATTATTAAATAGATAAATATATAAAAATATGAAAGAGCAAACATGGCAAAAAAAAGAAAAGGCAATAACAATTAGCTTAATCTAAAAGATCAAGACATGGAGAACAATCAGTTGAAACTACATAGAAAATGATGGTTAATTTGGAATTATACACTCTTCAGAACAGCCATGTAATCCGAATTAAAACCAAAAGAATAGCCAGCTTCTGATGATGATAGTATTTAAGTATAGACCCCATTGGAGCTGTCTACTGGCTAATGGAAAGAATAATAATAATATAATCCATAAGAATTAAAAAACAGAAATATAAACTTACGTGTATATAAACTTACATGTGCTTCCCAACTGAACATATAGCTACGTTACACAAAAATCCTGGTCAAAGTGAATGAAAATCAGAATGAACTGGGTGAACGTGAATGGTAAAGTTTTGACAGTAAACTTTCAAAAATTGGAATCAGTATAAAACTCAGGACAAGTGGAAAGTCAGGTTAAAAGAATGGGAAAAATTCATAAAATTGAGTTATCCATGCAAGGATAAATAATGCAATTGCAAAATTACTATGTGATGTATTTGAAATTATTAATAATATTATTAACAAAAATTTCTGGATAGTAGTAATTTTGACAAATGCTTTTAAGATTATTGATGTGGAGATCATGATACTGAGGATCAGAAAGTCTATATATTCGAAAAAGCTGGTTTAAAATGATGTTTCTAAACAATTGAATAGAATTACAAGAATGATATGATAGCAGCTTAATGGTGGTAAAATTATAAGAATCTTTTTTATCAAATAGATTGGTAATAACATGATTATGGAGTGTATCTAAATAATTGACAGTTTGACTAACACTAGGCTCATTAGGAATTAATTATAGGTTAGAAGGGTAAAAATCAATATTAATTGGAT
Organism: Amaurobius ferox; assembly: GCA_951213105.1. NCBI lineage: Eukaryota > Metazoa > Arthropoda > Arachnida > Araneae > Amaurobiidae > Amaurobius > Amaurobius ferox. Next base: position 139,145,687 of record OX578145.1, read on the forward strand.
AGGAATCATCAATGATAATACAAATTAAGTGATCAACATATCAATATATAATATAAGAATTAGAATAAAAATGTTCATAATAATAAAGATATAAGTTAACTAGAATACTGCTACTGCAGCCCCCGTGAGGTACACCAGATGTTTGTAAATATATGTTATCACCATGGATGAAATAATTATTGTATAATGCAATGTAATATATATATATATATATATATATAACTAATAGAACAACATTTGAACCTGATGAAATACTGCAAAGGACATAAGTCTAATTATACATAATCATTAAAACATTAAAAAGAAAACATTTGGAATGAAAGTCAGATATGAATAAAATGATGGAGAGAAATAAGACAGACCATAAAATGTAGGAAATAAAACTGATTAATCAAACAGTGGAATGGATTGAAATGGATAGCAGTAGATAAAAAGCAAAGAAATTGTAAAATCATTAGAGAGTGCATACAAATTCAGTTTGCTAAACATTATTATTGGAGATTCCTTTCTGTGTGTGGGTGTGTGTGTGTGGAGTTGTAGGTACCTCTGTGCCAAATTTCATAGTTGTGGGTCGCATAGATTTTCCACTATACAACAGATAAACAAGCAAACAGACATATCTTCCTTTAGTATTATAGATATAATTAATAGTAAGATATTTTCCTTCTACTTTCATTTCATCGTAAGTTTGGTAATAAAATAATTATTTAAAACAATAATTCAAAACATGGTGTCAAAATTTGCTATAAAAAGAACATGTTAGTTATTGATGTAAGACATTCAAATTACCAAAAACAAGTACATTTTGGAATAGGCTCCATGCTCACCCAATTTATGTGTTGTAATCCAGATTGACAAATATATTCATGCTCATAAGTTGGGGTAATTTCAATTTTAAATATGTTTGTTTGCTTTTATATTATGAAAGTTTTCGTTTATCTTTAAATTATTTATTTAAGTACAAAAATTTAAAAATATCAATTTATAATTTCAATTTTGAAATGTTTTTATTTACCTATGAAGAAACCATGTTTTGTTTAACATCTTAATAGTAACCCATATGCATTGCTAATATGGCAGTTTAAGCATGATATATCCAGTGCATGCACAGTTGGAGCTATTTCTCATTTAACATACTTTTATCACATAATTGTATGTTGAACAAAAGCACTTTAATGCAGAATTGACCAGCATGCTTTTGCTTTTGTATAAAACATTGCACCTGGGGTAAATACAGCAGCATAGCTAGAAATTTTAGTCCCTGAAACAAAATATATAAAAGGGGTCCTCACAAAAAGAAGTATAAAAAAATGCTTTTATTTTGGGAGCTTAAATTTTGGAGGGCTCAAAATTTAGGGCCTCCCCCAAAAATATATTTGTTTTGAGAAAGCTAAAAGTTTGGAGACCAAAATGTTAGTTTAGGCCCCAAAAAGAGTTTTTAGAAAATGCTTATATTTTAAGGTACTATTTTCATAACTGAAAAAGTTTAACATTTTTGCTATTTCCTTTAATTTCTCTTCTTTTTATTTTGCTTTTCTTTTTGAAGCTCCACTAAATTTTTTCATAGGTAAATTAATAAAATCATTTTCACATGTGTTAAAATAGTTTGAAAAATTATTCATTGCTTCAATTTATATTAAAAGACCATTAGACCCTTAGACCATTTATACTTGTATGCTATTCCCCACTGTAAAGTGAAGGCATTTACAAATGAAGCCATTGTTAAATGCACATATACATATTTGGCATCATCCTGACTCATGTTTGTTAGGGTCTCATACTTTTTAAATTTTAAGAAACATTTTTATTTATTTAACAAATAATGGATATTTTACATAAAATTGTTTCATATTTATCGTAAAAATCAGTTGTAGAATTGTTATTTATTTTTCAATAAAGTTTTTGATACTGTAGTATCACACACCTCAAATATCACAGCTTACTCTATGCCCAGATTTTTCTTGGGCCTTTAAGCATCATTTAACTGTGCTTAATGCTAGTTACACCACTGGGTAGGTAGTACACAATTATTTAATATAATTTTATCTACAGTATAATTTGTGTTTATTTTATTGCAATTCTTTTACAGAAACCACGCTTGTTACCATGCATTTGCTTGGATTTCTTCATTTGTTTTAACCTGTACTGGTTTGTCCACTCTTTATTTGCCTAAATTTCAGTAAGTATAATTTTGTAGCTAATCACACATTTGTTATTTTTACCTGAAATAGTGAAAATAACACATGTTATTTTTACTATTTCAATAATTTTAATTCTATATACTGTGATATTTGTATTTTTATATTTTTTCATTTCACTTACATTTACTTGTACATTTTGGCCATTAATGATATGCAAATTTTAATCTTAGTTTGGCTGGGTATAAATTGTACCATGAATATTTTCCCCCTGTCGTATGTTTCTGATGATGGGCGTTTTATGCTTGAAAGCACTCAGGCTTGTACATGTGTTGAATGAAAATAAAGACTTTTATTTTTCAAGTTGTTTTGTATTTATTAAATTCAGATGCATTGTTTTAAAATAATTACTCCTTCTTCAAGATAAAAAATAGAACAACCACACCAGCAAAGTCAAGAATACGTTTGTCAATTAACATTTAAACAGATACCTTCTAATCTTTGCTGGTGTGGTTGCTCTTTTTCTATAACCCTTTCACGACGAATGGCACGCCCAGGTGCCAGATGCGAACATGCATTCAAGGACGAACGGCACTCATTCAGGCCAGAAGAAATTTTACCGCAAGCGGATAGTGGCACGTATAAGTGCCACTACGCAGAACGTTTTAATTTGTGAACTAGATGGCGTTACTTGTCCATGGAACTAACTTCAATGCATTTTGCAGAGGCATGACCTTGGCAGAAGAGGATCGAATGAATTATTTTTCCATTTGGAGCGGTGAAAATCATTTTGTAACATAAACAAACAGAGCAATTCTCGTAGCATCAACAATTTTATAATTGAGTTTCGGTTTTTATTTTTATTTCAGCGTTATGATTTCGTTGGTGAATCATAGGAATATAAGAGAGTATTTTTTTTTGTTTGGGTTTTAGAGGCAGTGAAATTATTCGTTTATTTCGGATAAAAGAATGGGAGCAACTAACGAGTATTTTGTATTCAGATTTGTATGAAAATTATGCATCAAATAGAACATAAATATTTCTTTTATTCCTGTAAAAAGTAGATTTCTGTGTTGAATAGGTGATTTTTAGTGATTTTTTTTTAGAGTTAGGCTTAGTGCAAAAAATGTGCCGTCCTTTTCGACCAGTTCGGAAGCGAAGCGCGTCGTCCTTTGGGCCGCGACAGCTCCGGAATGTCGCCGTCCCGAAAGGATTAAGAAAGATGTTATATTTTGCTTTTGAAATTAGTTGATACTAAGTATAGAATGCGACTTTGTGCACAATCAATAAGAAGCTAGATCATAATATAAAATACAGTGCAAATAAAGTGAAATAAACAGACTTAAATTTCAGAACTCTTTGGTGCAAACAAGTCTGGACCTGTATACCCAAATGAGAGGTAGACTATGCCGGCCAAACAACAAAATTGCTAAACGATAGAACCCAATATAATAATGTCACATAGAGTAAATAAAAGGATAGAAAATTATGTCCAATTTTTTCTTCTCTATTTCATCATTTTTTCTGTTCCACACATTGATTTCATATACTCCGCATGTTATTTATTTTTTCTTGTTTTCTTCTCTTGTTCATTTTTTTTTTTTTTTTTTTTTTCTATTTTATCTCGTTTTACTTCCCTATTTTCATACTAAGTGGTACTACTATCTTGGGTTCTATTTAGCCGTAGCCTGTTTGATAAACATAGTCTAGCATTCATTTGAGTATTCAGGTCTAAGTTTGTTAGCATTTAAGAAGGAAATCCAAAGATTTGGGAAATGTATGTCTGCTTACTTAACTTTATTTACTCTGTATTTTATGTTGTGATGTAGTTTATTACCAGTTAATATTGTTACATGCTATTTTTTCAATGAAGTTTTTACTTTACACCTAATTTACATAATTAAGTCACTAATTTGCATTGAATTCAGACTTTAAGGTTTTGAAATAGGAATTTAAAGAAGAATGGAGGTCAAAATAAGTGGGTAGTTAAGGATTTTTCTTACTACTTATAACACACTCTGATTAACTACTGTTGCTTTATAACAATTTTTTAATTTCAAATTTTGAGTGTCCTTTCAGTAGCATATAAAATAACTATTCAATTTTCTTTTATGTATACTTTTTTCTTAATATTTTTCGTTTCTGTGCCATATTTGTATTAAGTAATGATTAAAATATTTTCTTTAGGTGCCATTCAGGCATATGGAGAGTTCTACCCAATTACCTTCTGTCCTACATACCTATTATTGTGATTATGACTATTAATCCCGTGCTTTATTACTTATCTTCAAAAAATGGTGAGTTTTTGTTTTTTTTTAATTATTTTAAAGATCTGTATTCTGTATCACATAAATTTGAATTTCATTAATATTTTACATGTAGTATTATGTGATGTATAATTCTCTAATTTTGTAAATAACTAATTTCAAGAAACTCAATATATGCATGTAGTAAAAATGTAAAATTTCACTCATGCTACTGTTTGAATCAGCTTGTGATATAAATACTTTGTTGCTTCAACAGCATGCAAGTTGAAAATATCAACCAGTTTCAGAGGCACAGCTTCTTTAGGATAAAAAAAAAGCACCACCATCATCAATAAAGGACCTAGTCTTACCTTTGTTGGTGCTGATACTTTCTCTCTCTCTATTCCGAAAAAGGAAGCTGTTTTTTGCTTGTTAGTTTAACAGTATGCAAGTTAAAAGTATGAACCAGTTTCAGAGTCACATATCAGCTTTCTTCTTCAGGATAAAAACAACACCATTACCAACAAAGAGCTCTTTCTTACCTTTGTTGGTGCTAGTACTCTCTCTCTCTCTCTATATATATATATATACAGGGCCTGCGCTAGGAATTTCAAACTATTAGCCAACAAATTAGCCAAATTACATGATTATTAGTCAAAGTTATCGTCGCCATCGGTGAAAAAATTTCTACTTTTAAGCCATAATGCAGCTAATAATATTAATTTCATTCTAAACAAGATATAAAGATAGGTAGATTTCATTTTTTTAATCATTAAACAGGCTATTAGTAAATTAAACTTGTATTTACCAATGAAAGATCACAATGAGTTACAAAAATGACAAATTTATTTTATAATTCACATAGTTTCATTATCATATAAACCAGGCAAGCGTCGAATTTTTGTCCTATACACCAATTTTCAAAAGCTGCCTTAAAGTTAAAATCTTTCATATCTGGCCCTTCACTATTTATAAGAATCAAGTCACTGAGATTTTTTACTCTCATGTTACTACTTAATGAAATTTATGTTCTGTTTACTAAAGCCTCTTTTAACGATGGTTGTTGTCATAGGACATGTGAAACCAATTCTTGTTACATCCATAATATTTTTATATGCAGTATCATCATTATATTTCTTTAAAATTAGGCACCAAAACTATCTAAGGGATAAATTTTTATGTTGGTTTTAAAATTCAGGCACGCGTAAGGATCGTATAAAAACCACAAAGATAATGATGAAGATGAAACGAAAACAAGCCAGACAGGCTTAAAAATTCGTAACATAAAGATAAACTACGATTCAACTTATGACAAAAACAGCAAACCGCAAATTGGCATCTGTGATAATAATCAGCAGTGACCTTTTTTCAGTTGGTTTTAACTAAAATTAAATGCTTTTTTATTTACCGTATATACTCGCGTAAGTCGAGAAATTTGTGACACAAAAAAAAAAAAAAAAAAAAAAAAAAAACGCTTCAAAGTGTGTGTGTGTGTGTGGGGGGGGGGTCAATTTATATGCGGAGTCTAAAAAAAGAAAACATCGTAAGTCTAAAAGTTATTTTTTCCCGCAAAACAATCGATCCTAAAACGATGTGGTAGTAATTACGCAATCGCACACTCCTAATTTCTCTGCCCTCCAGATGCTCCGGACTACCATTGTATACGCGTCATCAAAAAATATACATACATTTTCGTTCGATGTTTATCACTTGTTTCTCTGATTACGGCTGATCGTTTTCGACAAAAAATGGCTCTTTTCAGAAATAATTCTGTAACACGGATTGTTTAAAACTATAATGCAGGATTTTAAGTTGAAAGTGTTTTTTGTTTTGTTTATTAGAGAGTATTTAATAACTGTGTTGGGGGTTAACTGTTGTGCGATTCAGGGTTAACGAAAAAAATCGGCTCGCATAACGGACGGAATCCAGGTAATGTTTTGATTGCCGCGGTGGGTCAAGGACGCTTGAGAGACAGGAATGTGCTGTCTGCCGTCCGTTTTGAGGAGCAGCGTGCTGGGAATTAAAAAATACTTCGAGCTTGTCACACGAGAATGAGCATCCCCAAAACAGACGGGAGACAACGCTCGTATGTCATAGGCCTACTTGTCGGGAATCGGACTTTTATTCCATGTTACTTCCCAAAAAAATATTTACGAAATTTTCACAGTTTCCAAAAAATCATTTGCCATTTTTTTCACCAAAGTATTTTTTTTATCGCCATTTTTGCGATCTTTTCGCATTTGGCGAATGGCTAGCGCAGACTCTGTGTGTATATATATATATATATATATTCATTCTGAAAATGGAAACTGTTCTCTGCCCTGAAAATCATTTATACTTTAAATCACTCTTGTATGCTGTTAAACTAATAAAGTATCTATTTTTCAGATAAATGTCAGTGTTAGAAGTTTAAAAAAAAAGTCACTGATCCATAGCCGTCATGGCTGATCTGCTAAGATTATAAACAACATGGCAGGAATGTGCAAATACAGTAGCCCCTCGTTATATCGCGCTTGCCGGGAGACATAGCAAAATGCTCGAAATATCCGAATGCACAATATATCGGACAATATGATAAAAATTATACTTTTATGAACATACTAGCCACCTTCGGCGACCAACCTGTTCACTACCCTTGAAAATTCTGACCATGACAAACTCGCTGGCACGACCTACCAGAAAGGTGTAAGGTAACTATTTGGACAGCCAGGAAGTGCCACCCAATTTAGACCAGAACCCAGTGGGGAAGGCATCCACAGGGACCGTACCCTCCTTCCCCTACCACCAACCTCTCGGAAAGACTTTCGGACCCACATGTTTAACGTGATCGTACTCCGCGTGAACACGGCAGCAGTTTTGGCAGTGGTTGGAATCGAACCCGGGCCTACCGAGTGCAATTCCCGCATGCTAACCACTGGGCTACTGCATCCTCCGCGACAATCTCCATAACTTTCTTTTTTTTCACCCAATTTAGACCGGAACCCAGTGGGGGAGGCACCCACAGGGTCCATACCCTCCTTCAAGGGTTAGAAATATCTAAAAATTTCTACATGCCCTTCGGGCATGTTGTTCAAAAAAATTGATGCCCAAGCTATAATTTTACATGCCCAACATTTTTGTGGTGACATTTTTCATCGCTGATAGATTTGGAGTCCATGAAATTAAGTATATTAAATATTATTAGATACATAGCCTATAATTTAATATTAAAAGTAGAAAATCAGTTATTTTTGATATATTTACTTTATTAAAAGTGAGAAATGAATTACTTTTAATATTATCAATCACTACATCCTATGGCATCACACAACTGAAGAGCGTGTCCATTAATATGCCTTGTGCCTTTGGTAGCTGACTGCCAATGTTTGATAGCTAGTGATGCATCATAATTACAGCTGTCAGGGCCATCAATACTTATCCGCATCAAGTCATTCATGGTATCAGTCAAGAGGCGAGAACGAAGAGAGGTCTTTACACGGTTCATACAACTGAAGCCTCTTTCACATGCAGAGGTACTGGGTGAAAAGCAAAACATAATTTCTACCACTAAGAGGATGTTGGTCATGTCTTTTAGTTTAGTTTTAAGAAGGTATGAATACATAGTGAAGGGGCATGTTGATGCAGTTGTACTCATACTTCTTACATTTAACTTAAAAGTTGACCATTCTAGTTGAGCCAGACTGACTTCCTGGTTGTCAAGAACTGCACTAAAATATTCACATAGCTGAACAATTTCTTCATAACCATAAGATGCTAATGACTGAATATTGTTAATTGGCCATAAATGAAAATTAAAAACTTGGAAGTGCGATAATGGTTTTTGATGCAGCATTTCAAATCTGCTGGAGACACTATCCATCACATCGTTGATGAGATCTTCAAGAGGTTCCGCATTATCTTTCCCACTCAGTTTTATGACGTGAAAGAAGGAACCGTTAAATGCATCTTGAAAAGATTTCAAATACCTTCCGGTGGTGTACTTTAGGCTTTCCAACTTAAGGCATGCATCCTCCAGAGCACTACTAATGTCTAACAAAGTAAATTCATCTGTTTGGAATTTCTTTGAAACAGCTGCTAAGATTTCAAGAATATCAAGCCAGTAGTGCAATGTTTTAAAAAATCTAAAACTGCGAATTTCTTTTAAGTAACCCTTTGCCTTTGCACTATCTTTTTCTGCAGCAACATTTTCAAAATGCATGTCTATCATTGTCAAATTATTTTGCAAGGCTGATAGAGCATGTTGCTGGCTGGATAGCCACCTTATTTGAGATACGCTGCCCATCTGCACAGAAGCAACTGTGCAGATGGGCAGTTGCTTCTGTGCAGATGCCCATCTGCACAGAAGCAACTGTGCAACCAAAAAATTACTTATGGCAGTAAGTTGTCTACGTTGCTTTGGGGATCTACTGTAAAACTTGATTACACCTTTGACAGTGGATTCAAAAACTCCTTTAATATACGTATTTTTCACAGCATCCATAACAGCAAGCTCCAGATTGTGGGCAATGCAGTGAATAGCCACAACGTGTGGGATATCTTTCTTTAATAGTGCAGCAACACCAGCATAACGCCCCATGTTTACGGATGCACCATCCAGATTAGTCCCAACAAGTTTCTCCTGTCTTGTGTCTTCATTTAGATGAACTTCATCCAGAATTTTTGTTATAGCACTGAGAACTCCTGGTGCATCAGCATGCTGTAACTCCACTAAATTTACAAATTTAGTAACAGGATTACCAGATAAAACATATCGAACATAAACTATGTCTTCTTCAGTAGTACTACAATCTGTGCTGCCATCTGCCAAAACACAAAAACATCGTACTTTACCCAGTTCTTCAGTGAGTTCACCTTTGAGTACTTGTGCAATATGATGAACAAACATACTCCCACCTTTGTCACTTAAATAGTTGGCACCACATACAATTCCATTCTTAATTTGGAGCTTGCACAATTTCTCAAATTTGGTGAAAGCCAATTCCTCTTTAGCACAGAAATATGCTGTGTTAAAAAGAATGGTCATTTTCTTGCGCTGTTCCTCGGTAAGATTTTGTAAACATTTATTTATTGGACTATCTTTTGGATTGTCCATGGCCAGTTTAGCTTGCATGCACAAAACATATTTTTTTGTTTTGTTGTGTGCCCTTACAGAAGTAATTCTTATGGCATCACCTACAAATCCATGCAGTTTAAAGTAGGAACTTGAAACATCAGCAATTTTTTGGAAAATTTCGGCATACTTTGCACCACATTTCGGTCCGATCCTCATTGCAGCTAAGCCAGGTATATCCTCTTCTCCATTCATCCAAAACCAGACGTTTCCTATGTTTTTCATATTCACATTTCCGTTTATTGCTCTCAGTTTCCGATGATTCCTTCTGTACACAATTGCTAGCTCTTTTGTTTTGGGAAGAGCCAGTACCAGAGTTTCCCAGAAAAAAATTTCGTATATCCATTTACAACAGTGAAAAATCCTAATTGCACAATTCCCATATACCACAACTTATGAAAAGAAAAAAAATGTGTTCACTTATCAAGACACGTGCATGTCCGCAAATATACATGAGGCGAGAAATCAAGCCTAAAAGAATGAGTGAATAAGAGAGAGAGAACGACCAGATTGGAGCTGCTTTGGCACTGTGCCAGGTTTCTGTTAGTGACGTCACTGATGCTCTTCATAGACTGCGACGAAACTTGCTTTTCTCCCTATCGAGCAGAGAAAGACATTCATAGCCGGTCTCTGAATAATTTACGACTTTTCTTTTTTTATCATCTTCTCTCATGCAACTTTAATAGTTGAACGTAAAACATTTGCAGTGAAGTGCTGGTTACTTGCTTCCGGCTACCGGTCAGCCTAATCTGGTCAATACAGAATATTTTTTTTATTACATGCCCAACCGTGCATGTAATAAAAATTAATACATGCCTAGTTGGAATTTCTACATGCCCCGGGCATGTTGGGCAATAGATTTTTCGAACCCTACCTCCTTCCCCTACCACCAACCTCTCGGAAGGACTTACGGACCCACAAGTTTAACGTGATCGTACTCCGCCTGAACACGGCGGCAGTTTAGGCGGTGGCGGGAATCGAACCCGGGCCTACCACTAACTTCCCGTATGCTAATTTACAATTTAAAATGACCATATGCTAAGCTCTTAATTCCATCATCCTCATTCCATCATTCCATTATTTAAAATATCCATAAAATTAAAATATCCATCGTTCCATCATTTAAAATATCCATAAAATTAAAATATCCATTTAAAAAATCCATGTCGTTTCATCATTTAAAATATAAATATAATAATTTCTACAATACATATGCTAAGCTCTTAATTCATTTAAAACCGGAAGTGTGGGAAACAGAAAGCAAACACTAATTCGGTTTTTTATTGTCCCACCTATCGCTATGCATATTCAGAACCGTGACGTCACCTCCACCTAAACACAAACTGGCGCCACTGAAACGCGTGCTTGGGGGGAAACGGGAAATGGGAACTTCTTTCGCCTGCCGAGGAATTTTAAAATCGTGATTTCTTTAAAATTCCGATCCAGCGGCCAATTTTAATTATTTCTTGACCAGATTAGGCTTGTAAGAAATCAGATGTTTGAGCTTTCTAAAAATGTAAATTATTAGTCGAAATTATGAGTATTTTTTACTGTGCGAATATTTAAAAACCAAAAATCGGTATTTTGAGCCAAAAATGACTTTTGTTTTAAAATCTTTAAAAAATATTAGAAATCGAAATTGAGGTTTGAAATTGATATATTTTTACTCGTAATTGTCTGTTCTTTCCGGTGGTGTGATTTATTTTTTTCTACGACATCTGGAACGACGTTATAAAACATTAAATAACAAAAAAAAAAAAATTAAAATTTTGAAAATCTGTTTTCGCGTGTCACCTTCCCACCTCCCAGGTCTCCAATTGCCAAATTTCGTAGCTCTGTGACACGTGATCGCGAAACGTATAGTGTATAACACAGGCACACAGACATTGCCTTTTATTATTTAAGATGTAATAAAAATTTAGAAGCGAAAGTACAATAATAAAAAAGACAATAATAAAACCCTCATTCACTCCCGCCTCACCGACGACTCATGTTGTAACACTCCAGTTTTGGGAAAGCAAAAGAATGTAAACGAAAACTCAGAAAAAGAAAAAAAATAGGAGACAGGCAATTGCCAAAAAAATAGGCAGAAGCGTGATATATCTGAATGTGCGATATATTGAGGCGCGATATAATGAGAGGTTACTGTACTCTGATATTTAACATAATAATATACATATGCAAATTTGACTTGCCTTTAAAGAGATGTATGACAAATTATCCTAAATACACTCTATTGTAAAAAAACATATGCACCCATAAAAATTGACTTGCAGCCAAAGTTGGCTAAAATATATTGAAAATGTATTTTTGATATAAAATACAAAATACATAGGTTTTAGGGCAAATTAAGAAAATTCCAAATACAAAATACATGTATTTTCAAAATACATTCAAAATGCAAAATACATTAAGAAAAATTAAACATTGCTGTGTATTGGACTGAATTGAATTTTCAATGCAAAGCAATATTTGTCTGTATATTTTATTGGAAATAAACAAACCTCATATTTGTTAAGATTAGAATGTAGTGTAAAAGTATGACTTAAAAGACTAAACTCTTTGAAATTTTGAATCTCCAAATTAATAAAGTAAAAATAAATAAATCTATGGGCGAACACATTTTATATAACAGACAAAGCTATAATAAAAAAATCTTATTTGGGCAGCACATGACTTTCTCTACAGATTCAAATTAATTTCTTTTTATTTTTTTAGTAATTCATTGAATAGAGTTTAATTGCACAAAATAACACTCATAATTATTTAAAATTAAACTGAATTTGCACATTTATATCAATTTTCATTTGGTAATTAGACGTATTTTCAAAAATAACTATAAAATACTAATTATGTTTGCATATATTAATTATATTTTTTCATGTGTAATTTTATAACAAAACAATTAAAATCAGCTTCAGCATTTTGCTAAGATTCTTCTTATTTATTTATTTATTTTTAACTCTGGCAATTGGGTGTCATTTAAAGATTGAAAATGTGCCAACTTGTCAAATAAAATAGAAAATTATGTAAATATTGCTAATTTGAGATAATTTTAAAATAAACATTTAGTTCATACATTATTGTGTGCTGTAAAACTCAATTGTAAGAATATAAATTCGGAAAAAAATAATAATTTTAGTCTGTGGAGAACTTAAGATTAGTGTGTATGTTGCTGCCCACATTGTAATGCATTATGTGTATGCAAAGTAGTTCTGAGACAACAGACACTGTGAATGATGAGAGGGTGTACTATAAGTTGGTGCCTTCTGCAATGCATAAAACATATTTTAACGTGTTTCATAAGCTATCTGTAAAATCTAATTTGGAATTTAATTATTAGGGAAAAGTAAAATGCATTCCTCAATAGTCAGGCTTTACATTCTTCCAAATTTAGTATATAAATGGTGACTATTTTTAAAAAATTCCCCATTTGCATATGATATGTGTAATGCTAGAACGAAAAATTTAAAACAAAAAAGAAGATATGGGTAATAGTTTTTTTACTGAATTTAATTGAAAATTCTATTCAAAATTAAAATTATATTTATTATTAGTTTTACTATATCTTTTTATCATTATAAATTGATTTAGAATGTAATGTGTTAATAACATAACCTGAAATGCAGCTTAATGGCATCATTATCTTTACAGTCCGAATCTTGCTGACTGGTGGACTGGGTCAATTAACTTATTTAGAGCATAATTTGTTATCAGCTCTAAAAGAGAAGTTCTTCTGTATTGTTCTGGTGTTCTATGTATGGTAAGAGTCCACTTTCTATCTTATAAAATTACTTTATTTTTATACTGTGAGTAAATACTCGAGAAGTGGGTGACTTGTTAGCATTATCAATATTGCAAAATCTTTGTACTTCCTTGATACCAGCATGAAAATTAGGCAATTACAAGTGTTTTGAGTTTTCATTAAATAAAGCTGCATAAAGCAGTTGTATTTAATTAGTTTATATAGTATTTAGTACAATAGTACATATCTGATAGTTCTACTAGAGTTTCATAACAATCTGCAATCAATCTCGAGTACTGCCTTCCAAGTCAGCAAAGCATACAGCTAAGAATTTTCTTTCCTTGCATTTCAGAGAGAGGTGTGCCCTGTACGGTTGCCATGTTATAGAAGACAGGTTTGCATTGTTCAATTTCGATGCATAATCCACAATGAAACTGATTAGCCGAATTATATTTACACTTGTTCATCAAAAGAAAAATTAGCACATTCAATTCAAATTTATGAAAACCAATTGAGTCAGCAAAAAAATAGGGTTCTTGAAGAAAATATTGTGGTCAAGTTTGAAAGCCTAAATAGAACTTCCATTATTTGGAGGATGGGGGTAGTATCATTATATAATGTTATGCTAGCAGCCAATAGATTAGGGGTACAATCCCATTTAGTTGTTAAACTTGAAATCTTATGGCATGTGCTATTAGAATATATTTGTAATCTCTGAATATACACTTTTAGAAGAAGTTCTTAAATGCAAGCAAGAAAGGACTCAACTAGTCATTCTTTCATCGCCTTTGGACCTGATCACTGTTTTTGTTGCTCGTTATCATAGAGCAGGTGATGAAATGACCACCAAACATTAAAACTCTTTAAAGCAAGAAATTTGGAGTTTTTCTCTAAAAATGTTTGCAATGCAGCAAATGTTGCAAATGCAGCAATGATGCAAGACATTTTTTAACCTCACCCGCAGTTCACAATGTTGTAAGTGCTCAGGATTACAATCAAGCAACTTCTACCATATAACAGAATGTTGCATATAAGCAAGGCTAGTACTCAACTGGTCATTCCATTAGCATCCGTGGACCAAGTTTTTATGAGTGGCCTGTCCAGTGCTGGCAAGCGTCAATGATCATGATGCATGGATGGTATGTGCTCCATACAGGACTCTTGTTAGTCAAAATCAAAGTTGGTTAACAGTTATACCAATTTGGAGTACAATTTTCAGATTAGCAAAGAATTTTAAGAAATGACATTAAATAAAAATACTCACCATAAACTAGTTAATTTCCATAAAATCATCTTAATTAAAGATGTAGAGTGGGAGATTAAAATAAACTTAGCCCCCCCCCCCCTCCCCCCCAAAACCAAATTCTGTATCTGCCATTTCTGATGCATCTGCAAGATTTATTTTTATGATGCATCTGCAGGATTTATTTTTATGAGAGTGCTCGTTAACCATAAAAGGTTACAGACTACTACTCTAGATAGTAAACTTAAATTTAAACATTCTTAATAGAATTCTTGCAAAAGGACATGAAAAAGGAAAATTTTTATAACAACCATTGTTTTAAGGACAACTTCAGTTTAATCATTTTTTACGTAGTTCTTCATAGTTTTTTAAAAAATATTTTGGTGGCATTTTAGTAATTGTACCGCTTTGGAGAAATAGCTGCTATTTTTATACCAATAAAATAATCCAAAATTTATTTTTCTAAATAATTACACCAATCATTTTTGATTCTGTTCATGTATGGGAAGCATCATTCCACATAAGTAGTCAATACAGGGATATAGAATAGTATTTTCAGTAAGCAACCCACAGATGCTATGAGTGAGGGGCTTTTTGGTAACCAAGATCTTAAACTAAATGTAGTCATAGCCTTTTTTCAATATCAAAATCAATACAAGTGATGAGATTTTCCATTGATACTTTGAAGAAAAGTTTGGGGGAAGAAAGATTTTTCTTGAATAGCAATTTTGCTCTGCAGTTTTCTAATTTATTCACAAGAAGGTAATATTAAATCGCAAATATATGATAGGTTCGAGCTTTGGATCCACAAGTAGCCACTTTGGTACTATTATGCAATGCTCTGTTATAGAAGTCGCTTCATTAAACATTATATTTACTGATGTTTACATGGTAAAATTTGTGATGCACAAATGTCAATTGAATAAAACAGTTGCAAATATAAGGCATTCAAAAATGCATTTTGCTCTTTGTCAGAAAAAAAAGTAAGATAATATGAGAGGTTCACCATTGCTGAAGAAGGATGTTTTGATAATATAGTAGACTTCATTTTCTAAGTTAAAACATTTTTGAGTTTCACTACAACTTAAAATGTATTTTCTTTTTCAGTTGGCTTCCTAATGTTATAAATGGCATCATTCTCTGGGGATTTTGGATCCAGCTTCCAAAAGAAACTTTGATTGGAGTTTGGTATGTCATGGTAAGTATGAATGATATTATCTGATATACACGAGCATCTGGGGCAGCATTACAAAATATCTGATTTAAAAATTTGGTTTTCCAGAGTAATATCCTGTACTTATAGTATTTATCTATGTAGATCCAAGTACTGCAGATAAGTTACTTTCCAGTTGATCTCTATGCAAAAACTGCAAGAGGCCTCTCGCCATTATCTCTGCAAATCCTTATAAATTTTTCCTTTGAAAACCAAAGTGACTTGTGGCTGAACATTTCTCATTGGTTGATATAATTATTCTCTTAATTGCAAGCTTTTACTACATAGATTTTTCTTAAGGTTTTTTCATCAGTCCATCTCCACTGATTGACACGGAATATGCTATGTTCGAGTCCTTGGCATATTAAAAAATATCTAATTATATTTCTCTGTTTTATAATGTTTTGGTTTTAATCTTACTTTATTTTCAATATACTGCATTTACTCTGACATTTAGTTTCGTATGTGGTTGTTTATCATTTTGCTTAAGTATAAAAAAATTGTTTTGCCATGAGCCTATCCAAATGTATAAATGCTATCTAAATTTACAAATGCATGATGTTGTCTAAATTTATAAATATTGATTTTTTTTTTTTTTATTTAAAGCACATTTAATATGTTGGTAAGATTTAATACAAGTCCAGACCTGCCAGGTGTCCCAAATTTTTCGTATTTGGTATGAATTTTAGCTCTCTGTATGAAAATACGAAACTTATCCTTAAAATTATGAATGTCTAAGATTTCAGTAAAATTTCCCTATTTTTCTCTTTATGAAATTTTTCCTCTTTCCTTCCCCCTCCAAAAACATTTGTGGTCCTTGTTTTTTTGCGACTGTTAACCGCAAAATAAGAGAAGGGGGAAATGTTGATTGTTCAGTCAAAACAAAAAAAAAAAATTCTAAACGATGATATCACACGCACGTCAAAACCGCTGTAACCAGCCAAAGCTGTCTGGAGACATAAGTTTTTCTATTAGCTTATAATGGAGGGTACTAGTGCCTTTCTATGCTTTATGTAAACTGTGAAGGAAGGCATGGTGTAAACAAATAGTATTCTTAACTTTAAATTTCTTGCCCTTTTTCCATTGTGTGGAAAGGATTTGGCAGGTGTTACACAATTGTTTCTCATTTTACTAATGATTATGCTTTTTTTTTTTTTTTTTTTTTTTTTTTTTTTTTGTAATTGCTACACTTGCGATTTTTAGAAAGGGCATGAAAACTCATGATTTAAAAGTATAAATTCATGATTTGTATAAACAGAAAAGTGCTAAAATTCATGTTCAAGATAGTTCTTCCCAATTTTGGCATTTTTAAATAAATTATCTGGAATTTTATGCTTTTTTTTTCAATAAAATCATAAGATTTAGTGCTTTTAAATACATTTAAGAATTTTAGCACTTTTAAGTAAAATAGCAAATGCTAGCTCTATTTTCAAAAATCGATTATTCATATTCTCACAAAAATCATGCAACTTTGTGTTCTTTTTCAAAATTCACGAATATTAGTGTCCTTTCTCAAGCATTGCGACTTGGAAGGCCTATCTAGATTCACATATTTCGAGAAAGTATGTTAAAATTAATAATTTCTTTTTCAATTTGAAAAATCGTTAAACTTCATGATAGTTTTGAAAGGGCATTAAAATTCACAATCTAACTGTATGAATTCATAATTTTTATGAATAGACCATCTAAACCATATGATCAAGATAGTTCTTCCTGATTTTATCATTTTAAATAAATTATTGTAAATTTTAGCATTTAAAATAAAATCATAAGTTTTAGCACTCTTAAATACATTTGAGAATTTAAGCCCAAGTTTTAGCGTTTATAAATAAAATCGTAAATCTTAGCACTTTTAAATAGAGAATTTTAGCTCTTTTTAATAAAGTCTTGTAGTTTAGCACTTTAAAATAACATAGCAAATGTCAACTCTATTTTAAAAAATCGCAAATTTAAGCATCTTTTCTCAAAAATCGCAAATTTAAAGTTTGCTCTCATTCTCAAAAAGTGCGATATGGATTCGTGGAGTTCAAAAAAAGGCATTAAAAATCGTAATCTATACGCAATACACGATTTTTAGAAACGGTGCTAAAACTCGTGATTTAACTTCATCATCATGGTACTACAGCCCTTGTAGGGCCTTGACCTCCTTTAAGATTTTTGACCATTCCTTTCTATTGGCCTCTTTCCTTTTATAATTGCTAATACCAAGCAATTTCAAATACTCCTCTACCTGCTCCTTCCATCTGACCCTAGGTCTTCCTCGAGATCTTGACCCTCCTGGGTTTCCTTACAAAAGCCTTCTAGTGATTCTCCTCTCCTCCATCCTCATCATATGTCTGAGCCATTGAATTCTTTTTTTTTTCTTATAGTTGTAACAATATCTATCACTTTATATCTTTCATTAACCTTTTTATTTGTTCTACTCCTCCAATGTTCATTTTCACATATTGCTCCGAAAATTCGCTGCAGAATTTGTCTCTCCCATACTCCCAAAAGATTGGTATCTCTTTTAATTAAAGTCCAAGTCTCTGATCCGTATAGAACAATTGGTCTTATTATCACTTTATAGATGAGTATTTTGAGTTTAATATTTACATAGCTTGACCTCAATAGTTTCTGTAAGGCAAAAATAACATCTGTTTTGTGATTTAACTTAAAAGTATAAATTCGCGATTTGTATTTTAAGAAATGCAAAAAATCACAATTAGTAAGACAGTTCTTCCTGTTTTTAGTGCTAATAAATGTTTCCACGAACTTCACCTTTTTAAATTTAATCGCCAATTTTAGCATTTTTAAGTATTTTTTGAATTTTGATGCATTTAAATAAAATAGCAAAATTTAGTTCTATTATTAAGAAAATCTTGAACTATTGTGTTTTTCTCAAAAATCGCGAAATTTCGCTCACTTTCTCTAAAATCGCAAAATTTTGCTCTCTTTCTCTAAAATCACGAATATTTGCGCTCTTTCTAAAAAATTGTCAATTTTAGTGTTCTTTCGAAATTAAAGTAAGTACAAAAGTTAAAACTAAAGGAGAAACAGAAGATCATTGGAATAAACTGAAACAATTGTTTTACTGCAAGATTTGGTTTCAGCAAACAATTGTGTAGTAAAAGGCAATAAGAGGTTAATTCAGCAGTCTTCATTAAGAAGAAAAAAAAATACTTTGATGATATGAGAATTGTTTTAACCATAATTGAAGTAGGTACAAACAACAAATATCAAAAAAATTTTACAGTACCCAACAAGAGCAGAATTTCTAACATAAAATAAGAATTCCTGTTGACTTTTTTTTTCTTGCTGAAGGTTCCGTTAAAGGTAATTAAAATCCTTTGATCCCTTCCGTAAAATAACTAATAAAATATATATTTCATCATGGATTAGAGTAAGTTTTATTTAGTGGGGATTTTTTATCCGCAAATGTGGAAAAAACAGTCTAGTGTTTTACGTTTGGTTTTTAACTCTATTGACTAGTTAGTTATTCAGAGACTTTTTCTATATATAAACTCCTAAATTATCCTATTTTTTTTCTTTCTTTTGAAAATTTTATATTTTTACTATTGTTTCTATAAAAAATTGCTGCTGAACCTGTTGAGTAATTATTAAAAAAATTTTAGATATTTCATTTAATTTTGAAATTCCCTTTTTTAAGGAAAAAATCCCTAAGGCATTTTAGGTGAAATGTACCAAAAATAAAATGCTGCAATCAGATTCCTAATTCTTGTAAGGATGTCCCTAATTTTGAAATTCCAGGGTTGGCAGGTCTTGCAAGTTTTTTACTTGCTTTCAAGCAATATGTAGTGAACAAAGCTGCCAATTCTCCTGAATTTTCACACTTTCTTCTAATTTCTTGAAAAATATGAAAGTTTGCTAAATTTAGATGTTTTTTTTTATCAAAATCTCTTATGTAGGGAAGTTTAGAGCAAAAATCAATACAAGATCTGAAATAAAAATTATTTTTTATATGACATTCTAGTAATCTTGTAATAATGTTTTTTTTTTTTCCGATTGGCTGAAAGTTGAAATACACTTAGTTGATGTCATACAAAAATAAGCACCTTAAAAGGTGGTTTTGACCCACACAGTGGTTCCATTGTGAGGGTGCTTCAGTCACTAGATGGCCTTTGTTAATTTTCTAACTGTTGAAATTTGAAAGAAAGCAAAGTCTGCAATTTATTACACTTTATTAATTAAATTAAAACTTCTTAATAATTATAACCTCTTATAAAGGATTATAGAATTTAGAAAAAAATTAGAACTTCTTATAAAGGACAAATATGCCACTATTACTACTACTAAGGTATTTATCATTTTGTTAATTTTTAATTTTGTTTCTGTAATAATTTTTATTTAATTGTACAGATTAAATTTGAGTTCACCCCTGTGCCTACTACCATATTTTATTAAGGAAATGTAAAAATCCCTTCTCTAAAAATAAAAATCCATTCAGCCCTTACAGAATTTTATTTATGCTGTAGTGATTTTGTCACAATGTAAAACTCTCTCTATTTCTTAAGGCTGGCAGCTATGAGTGCAAACTGAAAAGCGATGTTTGGGCAGTGCATGGCTGTATTATATTTATGAAAAAAATAACACAATTATTATTTTCAATGATTATTTTCAAATAAATTTAGTATTATATATTTAATAAACTACAAATTGATGGCTTTTAAAAGAATACTTTTGTTTCTAACAGCTCACCTTAAAAATATAAGCATTGATCACAAGTACAACTATTGTTATATCTTAACTTAGTGTTACAGTAGAACAGAGGAAGTTTTCCAACCTTAGCCCTTTTCAATAAAATATTTTTGGCCCTTTTTCATATAAATGTTAATACGTTTTGCATTCATCTAAAATTACAATGTAAACCTCACAAATGCATGTATTGTATTTAAGCATTTGGTGAAAGAATCTATACTTTGTATGTATTTCTACATTAGAAAATATCTGCCATTGCAGAAATTTTTATGTAAATTCACTGAAGGATAGCAAGCGAGTTCTTTACAAATTTGTTTAACATTGAATTTTAGTTGTTGCTAATCTCACTTAGTAATTACATAAAAAATTACACCAAGTCCATGAGCATGTGAGTTTTGAAACCCCCAGGAACTCTTGAATTTCAGTAATGTAGTTATCAAAATAGGAAACAGAGAAGAAAAACTGTATACTGATATTAAAAATTTGTTTCTAACTGCAAAATAATTTTTCCCAAATGATAAAATTCTGCTAAAATCAGAGATTTAATAACCTTATCTCCTATGTGATTAAAAATGTTTTTAGAAATTTTGTATCACTATAAAAGTTATTTCATAGTAATACAAAACATGTATTAATTCCGTAACCAGTTAATTTTTTTTTTTCAATTCTCCTTGTAAATGGTGAGTCAATTGATAGAATTTGCATTTTTAAATGAGTAATATATTTCCATATGGCTTTATTTCCACATAAAAAACTTACTTTTGTGGTATTTAATAAGTCAATTTCAGGTAAATAAATACACTCTAGGATTTGCAACATGTCATTTTAAAAAGTGTAATTTTCTATTTTTAATGGTACCATTTTCAGATTAAGGAAGATGAGTACTATTTAGTTACTAAACTTACTATCAAAATTCTGACAGAAGAAGTGTTATACTCAATTACAGTTAGGTCTATAATATCAAATTTTTTAACTAAATTATGTACGCTAGCAATAGTGAAGCCAAATAATAATAAACTTCGTACTCATAGAATCTGCAAAAGGGGGTCATACCTAGGATTGCATTCCCTTTGTATCCCCCATAACAGTATCCAGGGGATGGTTTGCATTTATTATGCATTGGTTCAAATGGAATAATCTATATCTGCAATGGCAGAAAGAAACTGGCTATCTGCCACAAATTTGGTCTTACAATGCAGCTGGCATCCATTTTCATAAAGATGTACAACAGCATTTCTAAAATTTGATAAAAACTTTGAGGTAAATCTGTTTTTCTAGCTTCTGTAATTTTCATTGGTATCTTTATTTTGAAATATTAAGTATTTAGTAATTAAAAATATCAATTTTTGTTTCAATAAATTAGTTGCTTTTATCTGTTTCATTATATTTTTATTGTGCTATTAATGTATTGCATGTAATGAATAACATAACTTACTTATAGGCTGTGGTCAATCCTCTTCAAGCTGTTTTGAATTCTCTTGTATATAAAGGATGGGAAAACTGTGGAAGTATCTTCAAAAATCTCTCAACTCTGTGCTGTTGTCGTAATACTCCTAACTCAGGTCTCCTTGTCGACCCATCATCGTCAGATCATCAGTATTCTCCAGAGAGACCAACATTTTCGACGAATAATCTTCTTGAATAATCATGCACTGCTCCTACCTCTTGTCAACTTTACTAATCATGATCAGATATACTTGTACTTGATTCGGAACATTTTGTGTAATGTGTGGTTGATTCTGTATTCCGGTGAAAAGGGATTTTGTTGGGATAGTTGTTGGCAGGGCTACCCATAGGAGAAAAGCACTGCTCCAGTGGGCAAAGCCTGCCGACCCTTTTTATATATTTGAGGGTGGGGAAGTCATAAAAGATTCACAAGGCGGGGAAAAACAAATATGGAGGGAGGCCTATAATAAGTGTTTGTAGAGGTGAGGCCCACAATTTGTGTGGTGGCCCTATTGCGGAAAGTGATGTAATTAAACCTGTTCATATACATGAAAAGGTTAAAAGTCCTAGGTATAAGTGCACTACTAGATATTGGGTCTAAGGCTTATTTAAATACTTTTGCTGTATTTGCAGTCCTCCATGCATAAGAATCTAATTATTCTTTATATTGAATCAGCGTTATGCATAAAATATTAGAGGAGCTGGAATGAAATCCAGACCAGAAGAAAGGCTCCTCCATCAGAAGAACTGGTGAAAGAGCCTATTTAATTCATTACATAAAAAATACATTGATTTTATAATTAATTTTTTTTTTTAATATTTTAAAAATATTTCATTTAAGATGTTTTTAAATTATATTTCTATAGATACTGGTGCAAATCTTTAGCATTTTGGTATTGATCATATACATATGACATCACAACTAGTAAGTTTACTTCCTGTCAGCCCTGTTGGATTGAAAAGATCGATTTGCCTTCTCATGTTAGAGTATGCTTTTCTTGCTGTCTTGAGTTTCTTCTAGTACAATTACGTATTTTTTCAAAAGATACAATGCTTATAAATTTTTGCTCTCACAATGTATAGTACAATTTCTCAATGTACTTTTCTTGAAGGTGTGCAGTTATAATTTTTATCATATCTGCTATAATATCATGACTAAATTCATTGCCACATCTGTGTTTATTCTATCCAACATGGCGATGTGAACAATCATGATGTCATATTATAACATATGTGCAAATGGTCAATTCAAAAGCATTTTTCTCCAGTTCATCTTTTATATGTTCCCTTTTACATTCCTCATTAATATCATTTCATTGCCTATAAGATTTTCATACCAGATAAATTAAAATTAAAATGTGTAGATCTTTAGATCATCCAAACCATCTTTTTGTGTGGGATCACTAATTCAAACTTTGTTTAGACAATTATTAAGCTGTAGCACCATTCTGGCCAGTAGACTAGTTTACCTTTCCTGGGAATGAAATCCTGAATTAAAGTGATGTACCAAATTAAAATGTCTCAGACTGGAAGAAATTATTTGGTTTAACTGTTTAGTCTTGAGTTTGTAATTTCTAGACTGTTGGTTTAGATCCTATGTCTTCCAGAAACTGTTACTACAAAACCTTAAATTTAGCTATTTTCTATATTATTACTGCATAATAGTAAAAATATAATTCATAAAAATATTATAATCGCTAGTTTGTGAAGAGTTAAGATGAATGGAATTGGTACTTCTCAATGTTTTTTCTTGGGGCACTTGAACTTCCTAGTTGTTAATAGTGGTGCATTTAACCTTCTAAAATTTTGCATAAACTCAATTTTGAAAATGTATTTGGCCCTTTTTGTGGATGTGCAGCTTCAATTCTAACTGCTCAAGAAAAAATGAGCATTTTATGAAATGGTCTTTTGCAAGTATTATCTTTTCTATGGTATTTTTATATATATTCTTTGTATATATTGATTTAAAAGCTATGAATTATTCTTAGATTTTATTTACATTTTATGTTTACATTTACAATAAAAGTCAGATACTTTATTCACAAACATGGGCAGAAACAGAAGTAATATTCATGTTAATAGAAGTAATAAAATGACATGTTCACTCATATCAATTTTGCATAATTATATTACTCCCCATTTGTGCCATGCCAAGGTTACTATATAATTGTGATGATCATACATTGTGTTTTATACAAAAAATATTAGCATTTGGCAATCTAGCTAATAGTGTTGAATTTTACCCATAAAAGTTGTAGCTAGCATTTTCTTGCTAAATAATTTATTATTTACTCTGCCCAAAATAAATTTAGCTCATGTAAAAAAAAAAAAAAAAAAAAAAAAAAATTGGGCAACCTAGAAAACTTGGGATTTCCCCCCAAAGATGGTGTTATAACCTAGAGGTTATTGAAACAGTTAAGAGTATTTGGTTACCTTATACTGCATATATCATTGTATTTTAGTTCTTTGTTTTTGATTTTGTATTCACAAAGATTAGATAGTTTTAACTTAGAGTTTTATTTAAAATTGTGAGTACTTTAATTGGTTTTCCACTTTTATTTTCATTGCATTGATTCTAATTACATTCTGTACATTTAAATAATTTTTAATTGATTGATACTTTTAAACTGAGCTTTTAACTTATAATTGTTAAATTACTTAAATTCTTCTATTCTTTCAGACAAGACAGCTAGCTATTAATCAGAACCAGAGTTGCCCTTGTGACTGGAAAATAGGGAAAACATAGATCTGTTAAGGAATTAGGAAAATTAGCCAAAAAATTATAAAGTAATTAGGGAAATCTTTGGCAAATTTTAAAACAATTTTAAAATTTTAGGTAGCATTTACTCATTTTATGGTTATAGAATATGCACTTTTTGATATATATATATATATTGCACATTTTACTGATTTCTAGATTAGTACTGATATTACTGTTAATTTAAAAAATTTTTAAAGTCTGAAAATTTAAAGAATATTATTGAGTAAAGCATGTGACTTTACGCACAATCAATAATCAACTGGTTTACAACATAAAATACAGTGCAAGTCAAGATAAATAAGCATACATATGTTCTTTTCTCTTTATACCCTATTTTTCTAGCGATTTATTTACCTTTTGTGCCACTAAATGTTACCACTATATTGTAATGTCATTTAGCCATTTCAGCTTGGACAACATTACCTTGCACTTACTTAGGAGTTTAAGTCCAGACTTTTTGAACAGATGAATTAAATCCAGTTGATTTCTGAAATGTACATATTCTTATTTGTCTTGATTTATTCTGCATTTTACGTTGTAAACCAGTTGATTATATTAGTATTCTGTTTGATGGAAATCGTATCAGAACAATTATTTTCAGTTTATTTTCATATAAGGTTGTAATAAAAATAAAACTATAGTAAAAATATGCTTATTTAATTAGAATTGATTGCTCAAAAAATGTTATGTAATCCATTCCTACTAACTCTGTATGACCTCCTTAAAAATATTATATATTATTATTAATATTCATTTACATATATAAAATAAATTGTGCTTTTAAGTATGAATCTCATCTACATTTTAATATATTTTTTAAATATTTTATGGCTGTTTATTGCCAGATCTGACATTTTATGATTTAAGTAGTATATGTTGTGTAATGTTTATTTTTATGTTTTTTTTTTTATTTCTGCAGCATTTTGCATTGTTATCTAGCAATTTAATGCTTATTCTATGTGATGTATGATTATTTTTTTATGTTGAAATATATCTTAGCTTACGAATTTTCATTCTAAATTGCAATTGTTTATGGAAATATGTATTTTTAGGGAATTTTACATAATTATATTTTTCTGTGTTTAATGAATTTTTATATGAGATATTTAAAATTTTATTGATTTAAAAATCTTTAAAACTGTACAGAACAGTGATGCTGCCAAGCTTACTACAACTTGTGTCTCTTGGTTCTACATGGTTCCCAAAACATGAGTTCTTCAAAAATAATGACAAAGATATACATTTTTAATTAAAATTATAGATGCAAATATATCAAATTCTAATATATGCTCTTCAAGTGTGTTCCTGATTAGCCTAAATCATTCTAAGTTCATAAATAAATAATAATAACATTTTTATAGCATTATTTATAAAATATACCTTCGTTTCAGTATTAATATGTTTGAAATTAATTGTCAAATGCAGTAGAACCTCAATAAGTTGTCACTCAAGGGTCCAAGAAAATTCAAGGACTTAAGCTGAGCAGAGTAACCAGTGAAGGTACTGAATATGCATTATTGTAGCAGTCATTTAAAATTTAAATTTATAATGATATGCATAACAATTTATATAAATCAATAGTTAGTACTAATAAATTACATAAATGATAAAAAAAAAGTTATCTTTACCTTTTTTTAGGTTTATTTGAATGCATATTCTTCCAGCTTTAATACTACAATTTTACATACATGTTATGATACCAAGTACTTGTCTAAATTTTACTGAAACATACACTTGTTAGTGAAAGTGGCTTTCTTCTCTAAAACATGTAGAGCTCTGAATTGATCATCTGTACTACCTTGAACTGACATAAGGTATTATCGAATGGTTCCTAAGGATTCAAGACTGAATTCCAATTTCTGTGACTGCAATTGACAGCATTCAAAACCACAATTTTCATCAAATTTTAAACTAAAAATATTTTATATGGACGGTTAAATTCACGAATAACTCCTTGGTCAAGAGGTTGAAGAAGTGTAGTAACGTTTGGTGACTGAAATATCATTCTGATAGGTTTTGAATTTCCTGGATGACTGTGAGCAGAGCACAGTTGTCAACAATAAAAGCAACATTAGTTTTTTGTCATAAAATGCGCATATTCTGAAGAATATACATTTCCTAAATTATGGACGACATGCATGCATTTGAATTAATTTCATAATCCACTGAGAGAGATTTCACATTCTTGAAGCATCTCACATTTTTGCTTTTCCTGATAACTAGAGGTATCAGTATTTTTCCACTCATATTAGCTATTATTAGTATAAATGTGACTCATTTTCGAATTAATTTTCTTTATTCCTGTTGTATCGTACCTTTTCGACAGTGAGGAGTTATCCAGAATTACATTTGAATTAGCAACGAATAAATGAGGGTTTAATTACATTGTCGTCTATGTAATTACATTGTCGTCTATGTAAGAATCAGATGAGACTGAAGAAAAATGACGACTTATCCAGAGTGCCAAGTTATCTGGGTAACGACTTGAGATTTTACTGTATATGTAAAAGTATTAGCAGATGAAATAGATTGTAAAAATTCAAAATATTTTTACATTTAAATAAAATATACCAACTATAGTGTATAAATGCAAATTTCCAAGATATTGCTGAAAGATATTTCAGAAATTAAGAACTAATAATAAAATGCACTTAAAAACTTAAACCCATAAATATACTAAGAAGGAATGTTTGGTTGAATAGGCCAGATTTTTGGTTTGAAAATAGCCATTTTCATCTAAGATGTATTTTTAATACTAAAACATGTAGACAATACTAAGACATGTAACAACAATCGAGAACTTTCCCTATAAAATGCAGAGTTTATTACTACAGTTCCGTACTTGAAGAAGTCAACCAGAAGTGGTCTTTAATCATGCTTTATAACTGGTAATTTTTCTTCAGATTTTGATGTTAAATATAGCTGATATTAATATCTGAGATTGATTAAAAAAGGTTATTTTTCATGTTTGGTAACAAAATTTTAACAAATTGAATTTGTATTTCTGCAGATGCCATGATGTCTTTTTTTTCATCCTCTTCAAGAAATTTGCATTAATTATCCTCAACAATGCGAGCGAATCCTGCATGGCACATTGCATTCAAAGGCATGTCCATGGAATTACGATTTCTTTGGACATATTAAAAACCAAACAAATTGGATTCCCAGAACTGAGTACAAACAAATCTAGGAAAATCAGAACACTTGGCAACGTTCCATACAAGTTTTCTCCTGTATGCAACCCTGTCTGCTATCAACCAATTCTTTAGCTAATGCATGAGCAAATAGGGCTCTACCACAATTCTGGAATTCAATTGAGCAGCTGAAAAGTCAGCACTCTTCAGTGGCTTTCACACCATTTCCTTTGTTATCCACAGGACATCACTGAATTTTTTTCACAAAAACCAGGAACATTTTTTCACATCCCATAGGTGCATACTTCAAAATTTTATGCAGTAATTTTAATTAAGATGGAGAGTGGGCTATTTGGCATGCTATAACATGTTGACAGCATCACTGCTGGAATTACAGATGTGTTTTCTATGCATTACGCATTTGGAAAAGCTTACATGTTTTTTTAAATGTTCTTAATTAATTTTTAAAGACATCTCCCACCAATTTGATTTAAAGTATTTTATTTGAAATTGCATTAAATAAAAATTATTTTTAATTATTTTTTACAGTGCTTCCCTGTTAAAGTTACAAACCCTTGAGATTTCAGATTATGATCAATAGCAGTTCAGAAACAAATCAAAATCTGCAACAGTTGTGCACATGTGCTGAGTTATGTTTTCTTTTCCTGCAGCTGACCAAGTTTGTTTAGCTGCTGATGTATATATTAGATTTAAAATTTAATACAGCTTTAGTTGATTACTTTGTAGTTAATTCATATTAATTTTTAGGTTCTGGAATTTTTACTTTCCTCACTGAAAGGAATTATTGTTTTTATGTGAAGAACAATCCTTGTAGCAAAGGAACCAAATTGAAAATCTAAGCATTTTCAGGGGTGTTTAGTATGAAAAAACACTTTATACGGTATTCTGTCTGTAAATTTGTGTAACTTTTTTCTCTGAAACTACTCAATCAATTGTAACTAAATTTCAAAGAGAAGTTCTTACAAAATTATGAAAAAAAAAATGTTTGTGTTATGCCAATCATAGAGATGTGGGTCGGAAAATTTTCCACTTTTGTTTTTCCTTTTTTTAATTAATTTTAAAATAAAATATAGTAATACTCTTTCCAGTTTTTCTAAAAAGCAAGTAGCTTTACAAGAAATGTTTGATCATTGAATTTTCTAATTTTGTAAAGGAAAACGATGAGGGCGAGAGGCAAATGTATATCTGCACTTAATTTAAAAAAAAAAAAAAATGAATGATAACCAAAAGGGCACAACTGACATTTTAATCATTCTCAGAAAGAAGCAAGTAAAGTTTTAAGAAGCCTAATCTTTCAATATTAAGTTCTCCAAAATTTATAAAAAATATTTAAAAAATGAAATGTTTTTGCAAGTTCTTCTGCTGAAGAAAATGTTCTAATAGCACTAAATATATGCTTAACTCATTTTGAAAATTGTCTCTTCTTTCTCATGATACTCATATTACAAGCAAGTATTTTTTTTTTAAATAATATTTAATATTATATAAAATAATTTATTTTTAAAAGTTTTTAATTACAAGCATTTTTTTTTATGTATGTCATTAAATATTTTTATATATTTAATAATTTATTTTTATTTATATAATAAACTCTTTATTTTTTATTTTTATTATTTTTTAAGAGAAAATCGTAGAATATTTTCCATTGAATTATAAGTAGGTATTTAAAAAAATATAATATAATATTTAATGTATTTTTTAATTATATTCAGTTTTTAATTTTTTTTTTTATAATATATTTAATAATCTACTTTTTATACCTATAATAAACAGTAAATTATTTATGATTCTGATGAAGTTTAACAATTTTAAATAAGCTATTTCTTTTGTGCAATATTTTAAAATTGCAATCTTAAAATAAAAAACTTTAGAAATGAAATAAATTTTAATATAGATTTTTTATAGATGAAATAGAATTTTAAGATATCAAAAGAATGTGTATTTAAGGAAAGTAATAAATTGTAGTTGCTAGTTTCAGTAGAAATTTTCACACATAGAGTTGTTTACATATTTCTGTATTTAAACCAGTCTTGTTATATAATATATGTTTGACTGTAGCTTTATAAGAATAAATACTTTTAAAAGTCATAACATATTTCAAAGATGTAGGGAATAATTTCAAAATTTTCTGGAAAATCCACATTTCTATCCAGTCATATGATATGGCACACAAAGTTTTTAAGATTCCCTCCCATCTTTCCATCTGCAGTATTTGTGCTCCTAATTTCCCTGGACACACATAAACCTTTCCCAATCGATATTTTTAATTAATTATTATATTGCTACCTAATGGGGAAAATAATTATTGTACCACCTCCTGACAAAGTATACATGTTTCACACATGTTGAAGTTCAATATATAATGTGTAACAGGGGCTGCATTTCAGCATTCCATTTGGGGGTGCGAGATTTGTATGTATAAAAATTCACAATACGGAATAAATAAAATGTTTGTTAATAGGGGGGGGGATCACAAAATTGAATTGATGTTGAGAAAAATAATTGTTGTTAACATAATTTTGTACATAATTGTGTTAACATAATTTTTCTAAATACAAATATCTATATTTATTTACCTTATATTGAAGTTTTAAACGCCGGTTCTTAGAGTTTGGAAGAAGAAAAAATTTTGTTACAATATCATCGTAATCCAGTGGTATATCTTGTTCTATAGCTAAAACAGCTAAAAATGAAAGTCTTTCTTGTACCATTGTACTGCGAAAATAATTTTTCAGCTTCCTAAGACACTAAAAAGACCTTCCAGAACTGGCTGAGCTGATTGGCACAGTCAAAAACAATTCAACTAATAATGTTATGACAGGAAGCACATTTTTTAAATTCCACTCTTTAAAATAATCAAGGCGACTTTTAAAATTGGGATGGTCTATGTTTTCATTTTTCACCATTAAAAATAAAACCAGTCACAATTCACACAGCAATTCCTCTTTCTGGAAGTCATATACTTTGCATATGGTTAATACGTTTTCTTTTTCTTTTTCGACATCTGATCCGGATAATACTGAACTAAGGGCAAACAAAACAGATATATTGTTCTCATTAAATCTTGTCTCAATTTCATTAGATACTGAATCTGTGATTTCATATTGAATATTGATTCTGTGATATGATTTAACATCATCATGGGGATTTTTCTCACCGCCTCCGAATTTGCTTGGAACTTTTTACGCAATTTCAGTTTTGGTCCAGAATAAGAATTTTTTTAGCAAAGTTCTGTCACAAAACTCTACACGTGATTGAAATATGCATCAGTGCGAAAAGGACTAACAGTTTCAATGGTAGCTAAAGCAAAAGCTTGCACAGTCTAAAAATTAAGATCAGATGACTGAAGATGCGTTGAGAGAATATTGTATTGATCAAAAACACTGTTCAATACAAACAAAGTGAACAAAAATTCGAGCGATGTCATGGATGTTAAAAGGGCTTCGGCTCTTCCACCATTGGGAGAATCGTTTTCAGATTATTCTTCCAGTGTTCAAATCACCACTTCAAAATTATCAAGTAGTGCTTTTATGGCTTTAACTCTGGAAGACCACCTCGTATCACTTAGTGATTGTAGAGTTGAAGAGCCTCCAGAAAAGTATTTGTTGATGAGCGAACCTTTTCAAAAATAGCATGTCTTTTATATGATGTTTCTATGAAAATATGTAATACATTGAGCTGCTGAAATACATTTCTAGTACAAGGATTGGATGAGCATGCACTAACTACACATACATTTAATCAGACACTTGAAATTTTCAAGTGAAAAGGATAACATCATACCCAATCTTTTCAGATTGAAAAGGATTCGTTCCAGCCGGAAGTGAAAACTTCACTGTGATTGTTGGTTCTTTTGAAGCACCATAGAGTGAGAAAACTGACCAGTGGACAGTCGATAAAAAAGGGAGAAGCCGATTGACGACGAGAAGAAATTTGGGGGCGCGACCGCGCCCCCTCGCGCCCCCTATTTGCCGCCCCTGATGTGTAACAGGAATATTAAATTTATAATATCCGCAAAGCGATAGTCTTTTTCGATAACATTTTCATCAATTTGGTAGCATTTTCAAAAATGCCATGTTAGTGATATTTTGCCAAATGTGTCATCAATTGTGACAAACAGGGAGAAGGATTTTTCTTATATAGTATTCTGTAAATATTGTAAAGTATATTTAGTATTTTAAATTTGTTCTGTGGCCCTTTTTTTTTTGTTCAGTTTAAATTTCTTCTGGTGCCATATTTTTTGGGGAAGCACTGCTTTTTTTTGTATTATTATTATTATTATTAAAATGTTAAATAGTTAATGTTATAGCTTCTAGTCATCTTATAACTGAATTGTTAATAAATTTTATTACTAAGGTTTGTGCAAAATTGTTGCATCATTAAAATAGTGTGCCTTAAAATATTAAAAATTGCACAATTGTCAAAATGTTCATGATTAATTTAGAATGTGATATCCTTTTAAAAATATTTTCTGGTACTCTATAATTAGATGATATATGTGTGTTCCAAAAAATGTTTTCCATGTATCTGTGTTATTATTATGTAACTGAAAGTTTTATCTGTATAAATGTATTTTCTAATATTTTCTTGTATATAAATATTGTTATGTTCTAAAACATTTCTGATTTTGAATTTAAGAAATCATGAGATTTTGAGGACTTGGATATTGTACTTAAAATTGAAAGGTGTAGGATAGATAATTTTAGCTTTAAAAAATATAGGTATTTATTTACATAAAAATCTTGATACTAAACTATCTTGATACTAAACTTGAAATGCTCTAAAACATAATCAGCAAGATAACACTGCAATGTGATATTAATTTGCATGTTATTACTTTTATGTATTCAGTTTTTCATATGAATGTTAATTAGTCTTGTTTATGTGTATCTCATTTTCTATAAAAAAATTTAATTAACAGAAACTAAAACACGCTTGAAAATAAACTCATCCATAAAAATGATTGCTATGTATTCAGGGATGTCCAAAATGTACAACTTCATTTAAATGTTATACTGAAACTAGTGTACGTCTGAGCATTTTGCCAAAACATTCAATCGCTTTTTTTAGCTTAACATGGTTCTTCTATTTTTTGTTATTTTTTCAGCTTCTCCCTTGCTATTGCATTTTATTTCTCAGTTCTCATTGTTTTGGAAATTTATTCATATTGCTAAAAATGCCAATGCATTGATAGTTAAAGTGCAGTTGAGTTGAATTTGAAATATAAACTAAGTAAAATATTTAATGTCAAACAAAAATCTGTCCACCATTTTGTTTCTAAAAATATTCTTATTTATATATTTAAAGTAGGGTTATTTAATATATTTACAGAAGCTAAATTAGCAAGATTAATCAGATTAAATATACACAGTCACCTAAACATTTATCCAAAAGTGATTGAAATGTGTATGGCAAGCTTTAAAATATATTCATGTCAAAATTCCAATTTAACAATTTTAGAAACACAATATAGTAAGAAATAAAAATAAGTTTTTTTTATACTGTAGAAGGAAATAAAATCGGACGATTTTTTTTTCTTTCAAATTTAACAATGAAATTGTAGCAATTCTATTCATTAACATTGTTAGCTGTATAGTTAATTTTTAAAAATTTGATTCTTAAATTTTATGCTGAGTGTATTTGTTGAACAATAAATGATAAATTATATCTCAATTTCTTCTTATTTTTTTCTTCTCTTTATAAAATTACTTATTTATTAGATGATTTTGTGTCATCAGTTGATGTAATTTGGCATTTAAAGGTTTTATTAAAAATATAAATTATTATATATAATTTGTTCCTACACTTTTTGTGATGTTTTTATCTAATTTCATGTTCGAGTTTTCTAGTTGATTCTTTACTGTGATTTTATTTTGTATATTATATACATTTGGTACTAGTTCTATGTGTACATTTCATATTTTCCAATTTTTAATTGGAATTATTTTTGTTTATAAGCAGTATTGATCCAAGTTAATATATTCTTTGTTACTTTTTATATATTTTTAAATAATATTTTAGTGTATCATGTTTATTTGAAATATTATTAAATAAATAAAATGAAATTTAGTTATAAAAGTGTGTATTAAATTAGCAAAATTTCATATTTGCATACTCTTGCCGAATTTTATATTGATGCAAAAATGAATTGTATAATAGACATGTGATTTTTGTTATTGCATAAGCTTGATGGCTTTTATTTTACTCTGCTTTTAACATTTATGTTAATATTCTAAAACATTTTTGTGGTATTTGTATGAATTTCAAATGTTTGAAATGTTTTATCACTTTGAATATTATTGTATATAGTAGACCTGAAATAAATATATCTATATTTTCTGCCTTTCACCTATTGTCCACTATTAATCATAATCTCTACAATATAAATTCAGTATGCTTCTAAAATTTATTTCATCCTAAATTTATATATATATCTGAAACATATAAAGGCCAATATGTGTGTGTTTCTCGATTTATGAAAAATCCACTAAGCTCTGAAACTTTCAATTTTACACCATCATAAAAATGATTATGATTCTGTTCTAATAATGTTTGTATGTTGGGGGGAGGGGGGTTAAAATTTTGAATTAAAATTTTTGAACATGTTTACACATTTTGAGTATCCCTAAATTTGAAATAAACAATTATTAGTTGATATCAGTATATATCCATGAGTCTGTAGATATCTCATAAATAAATGGAGTGTTTTAAATGAAATTTGGTGTGATTATCATAATGTATGAAAATTAGAATCCTATTAGAAGCTTCCTAAATTTTGAATGTTTTTTTTTATTTGTTTTTTAAATCATTCAAAAATTTTGTGCAATGTACCTACAGATAAGTACAATGGCAGCATATCCAATTTAAAGTAAAATTCAAAAAGTTAGAATTTTGAATTTTTAACTTATAGCTCCCTACTCTCACTGTCGTGCCGGCTGTCTCGGATTCTTGCAAGACTATCACTTCTAGCAATAATCAATAACAGGATGTATATCACACCACCCCGGTCCGGCCACCCAAACTGCTGCTCGTATCCGAGGGTGAGTCGAGTGTTCTGGGTTTTCGACTCTATATAAGCATTAGGGTCTGCATCATAGTGCAACAGTTCCATTAATGTTGCTTCTATTTTCGTCGGTGTAATTGCAGTCAAAAAGCTGCCATTCAAATAATGTAAACATTTTGTTATGTTCTATGTATACACTTAATAGGGATTTATTTTTTCTTCATTATCATTCAAACCGCTTTTGATAAAATTGTTGAATAAACATTGATTTTGGTATTAAACATTATTTCAACTGCTGCACTAATACCTAAACAAGAATATAATCTGAAAATTTAGCACATTCATTTGTAACAGAGTTTAATTTTTTTCATTTTCTCTTATCGCATTACGAAACTTCTATCATATTAAAAGCCCGTTGAACATTTGAAGACCTTAATTCCGAAAGGGCCTAAATCACTTTCACTCGTTCGTCTTGTATATTATAGTGCAATATTGCCACCTACTTTTACTTATCTAAAGTCATTTACTAGGAGCTGTAAAGCAGCTGCCGCAACATGATACCCAAGCGAAAGTGATTTAGGCCCATTTGGAATTAAACTCTTCATTTAATTAATTGCACTTCCAATTTATTGTGTACTTGCAGTATACTTGTTCTTCATATGGAATATACATTATAAAGAAATTCACAATCACGTGCAAATTTTTAAAGTAATCTAAATGACATTGTTATTCATTCTATTAAAATATTTAAATTGATGTCCTAAAAAGAAGTCTAAGAATATCTGTTTCCAAATTTGTCTAAGGGGGTCGTATAAAAATTTAAAAAATGTAACTTTTGAAAATTAATGGGAGGACTATTTCATTAACATAGTCATATGTCCTACCTTATTTTTAACATTTTTGCAATTTACATTGCCCACTTATCTCCAACAGATAAAGAATTAAAGAGTGTTTCAATCTTTTTGGGACACTGTATAATATTCAGAGAAGCTAAATTTTTTTCCTCTTTCAAAATATATTTATAAGTTTTTAACAGCAGTAATACAAAATTTTACAGATTAAAAATTTGAGCACTTGACTTAATTTTCACAATAATGTCTCACTCTGTTACATGCAAAAATATTTTTTTTTTTTTGGGGGGGGGGGGGGGCAATGAAACTTAAGAGAAAGGCTAATTTTCTATTTACCTTATATAAATAAATCTAAATGTTTTCACATAAATAGAAACTAGATTAATATAAAATGCCCCTCTCAGATATATGCCTGAAAAAAAAAAAAACACTGGGCCTAAGCTCACGGGCCAGGACAGAGCCCATAAAGGATTCACCTCTAACTTAGATCCCTTGAGATTGATATGAGTTTAATTTAGAACTGAATCCTTCCAAAAATTGAATTTCAAAATATGCCTCTGCTTATATTGCTGTAGAAGCTTTAAAACAATGTAGTAACAATTATTTTTTTATAAATCTGTATTATTCTGTAGATTCCCAAATTTTGAATTGGTGGGAAAACAATAGTACATATTATGTTATCAATTATAGATCTCACTGCAAATCAGTAAGCTTATTGTTGTTACTGATTACATAACTAATAAACATAAATAATATTTTAGACCAAAAACATGCAATATCTGAAAATATCATTTTGGAAG
This sequence comes from Amaurobius ferox, assembly GCA_951213105.1. NCBI lineage: Eukaryota > Metazoa > Arthropoda > Arachnida > Araneae > Amaurobiidae > Amaurobius > Amaurobius ferox. Next base: position 139,182,096 of record OX578145.1, read on the forward strand.
TTATGTTGCATTCACTTTTAAACTAAAAAATACACATAAAATGATTTTTTTAATAAAGTGTAACATAATTATATTTTTATAGTAGTTTTTTTATCTAAAATGAGTGTTCGAAATATTGAAAATGTTTCTGCAGTTTGATGCCGATGCTTCTCTGATAATCGCTTAGGAACTGACATTTATTATTTCAAAAGATCGCACAAATTTTTATTCTATTTACTGTGTTTCAGAGATATAGGATTAATTGTAAAAAATATATAAGTTTCATTGTATCTCGAGAACAGCTCTTGATAATTTTTAAATAATGAAGAATTGTGTCCATTGATTTCTGGTTAAAACTATGTATGTACAAAATATTCATTCATTTAATAATAGTGAGTTTAGTTTATGTTTTTCAATTAAGGTAAAATCTTGAGAACATGTTAACGTCTTAAAAATGAGATGGCATTCACATGTAAACAAAAATCAAATCACATATTAAATACCTATTTTTATAACATCTTTATATGTTATTATGTTTTTATATTGCTTGTTCGATTTTCTAAAATAAATGATCAAAAAATGGAGGGACTTCTCCGTGGTCTGTTCACTCCCAAAATTAATAGGTCTCCATGTTCATTGATTGAAATAATAGCACTAAATGTTATTCGATTTGCTCAATTTGTTAGAGATATATAGTGCTGCTTGTAATAAAAAAATTAAGTTTTTTTCTAAATAAGACTTGTTTGATGATGTCAACTCTAGTAAGAGAATAAATATGCATAGCTATATTTAGTAAATGGTTGCTTTGAATGAAAATTTCCCAATTAATCCAAAGCAATTAATTCTGATATGCTAGGATAAATCATTTTGAAAGTTTCCTTTCTAATGAAGTTTTCTTAACCTCTTACCTTTACAACTCCTGAGAAAGTGAACTTAATGTTCATATATGTAATCCTTTCTTTCATCCATAATGAAATCAATTGTCTTAAATTAATTTGAAACAGAAATCGAAATAGAAAATTTTATGAACTGGAATGCCAAATCACTCGTATCGTATTTCCAAAAAAAAAAAAAACTGAATTCTGTAGCACTTGACTTTCCCTCTATAATGAAATGAATTTACTTCTTTCACAGTGAAAATATAAGGTATAGGATCTATGTCACAGTGTTTTTAACTGAATTGTACGTTAGGCACTTTTCCTGGTGTTAACATCTAAAACTATTTCGAATTACCCAATTTACTTATATTTCATGTAACTCTAAATTGACAATTATCAATATTGATAGCATCCACAATAGTCCATATATTAAAATATTTTAATAATTAATATATCAAGTTGGCAACATTTTTGTAATTTTAATGATATTTTCATCAATCTGGGGGTAAAATTTAGCCAAGTTGGTGATATTTTATTAAATGAGTAGCCATCTTTGCCAAAAGTTATCACGAAGCGTTACAGACAACCAGAGAGAAGAGCATTTCTTATACATATAAATGACTGTTGGCAAATTATTTGGTGTCAAAATACAAAACAATTACACGAAGTACCTTCTTTCAAGAATGGAATGAACTAGATCCATGAGAACGATGTTAACAAATTTAACACATAATATACAGGGTCTTTCAAAAGTCCGTATAAATTTTAAAAATTCATTAAAAATCGCAAAATCATCGCATTGAGGTACGGTTTGTACCATAAGTATTGTCAGGATGGGTTTTTTTTTTACGCGAAAAAATTTTGTAGTTTAAAAAATCACCTATAGGTGTCGCTTACCCGAATACATCTTCCAGAAGTATGCAAATGAGATTGTTATAAAAGAGCTGTAGTGCTCTGTAGATTCTTCATTTGATTCATTAGTAAACGGTGCAAAGAAGTTTTTGCGAGAATGTTGACTTTGATAGGGAAAGCCTTGTTAGTAAAGCTGTATTACGTAAGCGGAGAATCAGCAGCAGATGCTTTGCGAAAATACTGATTTAGGAAAAATCTAAAGAAAGGAAAAGTCCTATCACCTATTTAGGCTTGTTTAAGCTTGTCACACGATTTGACACATACAGTAAGTTATTTTAATTGTCTTTCCAATGCGTTCAGCGCCACCTATAGGTGATTTTTTAAACTACAAATTTTTTTTACGTCACCCCCCCTCCTCCCGTTCTAGCAATACTTATGGTATAAACCGTACCTCAATGCGATGATTATTCGATTTTTAATGAATTTTTAAAATTTATACGGACTTTTGAAAGACCCTGTATATATGAAAAGTGAACATATTTTACAACAGTTAATACTTTTTTTAATTTTATGTGATTTTTTGATAAATTTATTTTTAAAAGTATGATATCTCAAGAATGATTCATGCTAGCATTCTTAAATTTGTGTCACTAGTTTTTTAATGAAAAATTACATACGAAATGATTATTTGTGTAACATTATTGAAAGTTCTGATTTTTTAAAAATTTCATTCGAAAATTTGGCTGTCTTCCAAACATTTGATTTCATTTAAAATCAATAGGCTTCTAGTGTTCACCCATTGTAATTTTTATACAAAAATATGATTTATGGTATTAAAAAATGTAAACTTTATACCAAATTTTGTCCAACATGCTCCATTTGTTTGTGAGATATCTCCATTTATACACACACACACACACATCACTTTAAAAACAATTGATTCAATTTCACGAATGCTTAAAACATGCTTTTCCGTCAAAAACTTTAATTTTTGACTCCGTCACAACACTTTCCTTATAAATTATACTATGCACATAGGGAAAGTAAATAAAAAACAAATTGACAACAAATGGATAACAATTTCATTTATTTTCAAACAATATAAAAACATACAGAGCATACGAAAAAGTTTACTGTAGTATTACATTAAGCTAAAATCAACGAAATTGGAGGTGAAGAAGATCCTTATGATTGATGAAGATTACTCACACAGAAAAGTTATATTTCAATGCTTTTGAAAATCAACATGGTAATTAGTTGGAAACTTTATTATATGGAAAAAAATATTTTCACAAATCAATCTCTTGCCAATTCAGAGAGTTTTGATGTAACTTCATGGTCAATGAAATCTCATGTCTGTTTTATGTCATGTCTGTCACGATGGGTCTTTAATTTTATATTAAATATGTAGACAACTTGAGATTTTGAAACTTCCCTAGGAAATAGCTGTGATATAGATATACTACATATGTGAATAAAATTTCTTTTCCTAGAAATATTATCTTCTATGTCAAATGTGCTATATTGGACATCTGATGTCATGTCTGTCACAATCGAAATTAACTTACGCGTATCTAATACTGAATTTAGTGATTTTATTTTGATGTTGATTTTTTTTAATTTTAGATTTATGAGACAAAAAAGAATTACGGAGTTGATTGCTAATAAATCAATGATTGTACGCATTAAACAAGCATTTAATGGATATATTTGAGCATACGTATTTTTTATTTTAGATTTTGGCGATTTTTGCGGACCATTTTGCAAAAAAAGGCAGGTTATTTTTTCCGAATCGTACCAAAAACTAATCAGCACCAGGGTGTCCTGCAAGTGACTTAGCTACCGAATTTTGTGAAATTCGGTCTATTAGCTTTTTAGCTAGAGTAGATACAAGCTTTTGCAGACCATTTCGCACAAAAAGGCGGGTTCTTTTATCTCAAATCGTACCCAAAACTAATCAGCACCAGATTCGCCCACAAGTGACTTACCTACCAAATTTTATGAAATTCGGTTCATTAGTTTTTTAGTTAGAGTGGATACAAAATCTGCACAGACAGACACACACACAGACGTCATGCTAAAAATAGTTTATTCGTATTCTAGAGGTCTCTAAACGCATAGATCCGTCGAACACTCGAGTTCGATTTTTGGCATGATTCCAATACTTTCCCTATGCATTACCATGTATTGCAGGGAAAGTAAAAGTCTGACCTGGACAGCACATGACCTTCCCTGCAGACTCAAATTCATACATTCTTTGCACTCTTAATTCAATTTTTGTTTTTATTTGGTAATTGGACATTATCCCGAAATCGGCGTAACAAAAATGCAAGAAATCTTAAATATCTTGATAACGGTTAGTCCTAAAGTATAATGGAGTGTATTATATTATTTTCCTCTTCAAAAATTGCGTAAGAAATAGGAATTTAATTGATACATTTGAGCATACACAACTTAGTCTTTTTTTTTTTGGCGATTTGGGCGGGCGTAAGAAAATGCGTAGGAAAAGGCAGGTTGTTCTTTTCCGAATCGTACCAAAATCTAATCAGCACCTGAGTATCCCACAAGTAACTTATCAACCAAATTTTGTGAAATTTGGTCAGTTACTATTTTAGCTAGAGTGGATACGTGAAATTTTTGCGGGCCATTTCGTAAAAAAGGCGGGTTCTTCTTTTCCGAATCGTACAAATTTCTAATCAGCACCAGAGTATCCAACAAATAACTTATCTGCCAAATTTTGTGAAATTTGGTCAATTAGTATTTTAGCTAGAGCGGATAAATGAAATTTTTAAGAACTATTTCGCCAAAAAAGGCGGGTTCTGTTTTTACGAATCGTACCAAAAACTAATCAGCACCAGGGTCACATCCAAGTGACTAATCTATCAAATTTTATGAAATTCGGTCTATTAGTATTGTAGTTAGAGTAGATACATACATTGGACAGACAGACAGACACACACACAAACGACCCGTTAAAAATCGTTTTTTCGTATTCTAGATGTCTCGAAACGTGTAGATCCATCGAAAACTCGAGTTGCGATTTTCGGCATGATTCCAATATTTTCCCTATACATTATCATGTATTGCAGGGAAAGTAAAAATCTGCTGTGGGCAGCATATGGTTTTCCCTGCAGACTTATATCCATGTTCTCTTTATTTTAATTAAATTTATTTCACTTTTAATTCAATTTTCGTTCTCATTTGGTAACCGGGCTTATTTTCAAAGATGGCATAGAGAAAATACGAAAAACTAAAATATCTCGAGAACGGCTAACCCTAGTGTAAGGGGCTTGGTCTTATTCTTTTCGTCGTTAAAAATTACGCATTAAACGAGCATTTAATGGATACATTTGAGTATACCTAGTTCGTTAGTTTAGATTTGACGATTTTTGCGGGCCATTTTGCAAAAAAGAGGCAGGTTATTTTTTTCCGAATCGTACAAAAATCTAATCAGCACCAGAGTGACCCACAAGTGACTCATCTACCGAATTTTGTGAAATTTGGTCCATTAGTTTTTCAGTTAGAGCGGATACAAACTTTTGAAGGCTATTTCGCAAAAAAAAATGCGGGTTCTTTTATCCCGAATCGTACCCAAAACTAATCAGCACCAGACTCGCCCACAAGTGACTTACCTACTAAATTTTGTGAAATTCGGTCGATTATTTTTTTAGTTAGAGCGGATACAAAATCTGCATAGACAGACAGATAGACACACACACAGACGTCACGCTAAAAATGGTTTTTTCGTATTCTAGAGGTCTCGAAACGTGTAGATCCGTCGAAAACTCGAGTTGTGATTTTTGGTATCATTCCAATACTTTCCCTATACATTACCATGTATTGCAGGGAAAGTAAAAAATCTCGTGTGGGCAGCACATGACTTTCCCTGCAGACTTATATTCACGTTTATTTTAATTACATTTAATTCACTTTTAATTCAATTTTCGTTCTCATTTGATAACTGGACAGTAGTAAAGAAAGGGGCGTTCTGCGACGAAGGCTGTGCAATGCTGTGCAAAGGCCGCCATCGTGAATTCCGTAATCCTGGACGGGGGTGTAAAAGGGGGGAGAGAATGAAAAAAGGTGGGGGTGAAAATTTTTCGAAACTTTTTTTTGGGTGGCAACGATTTCGTAGTCTTGTACGAGGGGTTGAGGGGGAAATAATTTTTTTGGACGAGATTTTTTCTAAGTATGGGAGAAACTTTTTGAGGGGTGGCAACACCGGCGAAGGCTGTGCAGTACCATCAGCGTCCCCTAGCGGCGGAAAGTGGAACTATCGGGGATGGAACTTCAGATTTTTTTCTAAGTACGGAAGAAACTTTTTTCAGGGTGGCAACACCTCCGCCTCTGCGACGAAGGCGGAGCAGTGCCATCAGCGCCCCCTAGCGGCGAAAAGTGGAATTAAAATTGGGATTTTTCTGATAGTTGGGATTTTTTTTCTTTTTTTTTTTTTAAATGAAGTAATTAAGTACGAAATATTCGCATTTTTTTTCTTTTTTTTTTTAAAATGAATTAAAGGGCGTTAATGAGGATAATGAAATAAAGTAATTAAGTATATTAATACCATTGTTATTGCGTGCAAGAAGAGTGTCAAGAACATACCAGCGGTATACCAAGGGATATGCTGAAGGCATGCCAAGGTCATGTCGATATCCCTCCGCCTTCTAAGAAAATAGTGCTTGCCCTATTTGTAGGTTAAGGGGTATACCAAGGTCATATCAATATCTCTCCGCTATATCGCGGTTACGAATACATAACTGTAAGAATTTTACATTTTACTAATAAAATTTCGTAAATGCAAGTTTTTTTCTTATATTTTTTCGCAAATGTAAGTTTTCTACTTTTCAAAAACCACACTTGTGCCGTTTTCTCTATGGGAATTAACATAGGTTTTCGCACTTGTGCTATTTTTTAACGTTTTTTCACAAAAACATACTTTTTACTAACAAAATTTCGTAAATGCAAGTTTTTTTCTTATATTTTTTCGCAAATGTAAGTTTTTTACTTTTCAAAAACCGCACTTGTGCCGTTTTCTCTATGGGAATTAACATAGGTTTTCGCACTTGTGCTATTTTTTAACGTTTTTTCACAAAAACATACTTTTTACTAACAAAATTTCGTAAATGCAAGTTTTTTCTTATATTTTTTCGCAAATGTAAGTTTTCTACTTTTCAAAAACCGCACTTGTGCTGTTTTCTCTATGGAAATTAACATAGGTTTTCACACTTGTGCTATTTTTTAACGTTTTTTCACAAAAACATACTTTTTACTAGCAAAATTTCGTAAATGCAAGTTTTTTTCTTATATTTTTTCGCAAATGTAATTTTTTTACTTTTCAAAAACCACACTTGTGCCGTTTTCTCTATGGAAATTAACATAGGTTTTCACATTTGTTCTATTTTTTAACGTTTTTTCACAAAAACATACTTTTTACTTGTAAAAAACTAACAAAAACGCGTTTTTAAAGTAGCAGAATCGCGTGAATTGGTGTTTTAAAGTAGCAGAATCGCGTGAATTGGTGTTTTAAAGTAGCAGAATCGCGTGAATTGGTGTTTTAAAGTAGCAGAATCGCGTGAATTGGTGTTTTCAAAGTGGCAGAATCGCATGAATTGGGTGTATGAGAGGGGGTGTGTTTTCCCAACCAGTCTTGGGGTTTAAATTAATATGCATGTTATTTTATACATGCGTTATTTCTTTAAACCAGCATAGTTTAATACGTGTACCATTTTACAAGTGTACTACTACCATAGGCTACCATAGGGGTATCTTTTAATCTTAACATGTTTTAAAAAACCGCATAGTGCATTAAATCATGATAACAGATCTACCCCAGGTAGCACAAATACGTAATTCTTACGTATCAAGCAATACGTAATCTTTACATGTCAGGCCATACGTAATTATTACGCAAAAATGGTACGTTAGAATACGGTATACCAACCGTTATAAAAAAGGTTATTATTACGTATCCTTATACATTATTATTACGTATCCTTATACGTTAATATTACGTATATTCACATACGTTATTATTACGTATATGCACATACGTGTTTATTACGTATCCATATACGTTATTATTACGTATATCCACATACGTTATTATTACGTATACCCACATACATTATTATTACGTATCTACATACGTGTATATTACGTATCCACATACGTTATTATTATGTATATCCACATGTGTTATTATTACGTATCCAGATACATGTTAATTACGTATCACATACGTGTATATTACGTATATCCACATACGTTATTATTACGTATCCAGATACATGTTTATTACATATCATATACGTGTATATTACGTATATTCACATACGTGTTTCTTACGTATATCCACATACATGTTTATAACGTGTTCCCATATGTATTTATGCGTTCCCATACGCATTTATAATGTATTCCCATACATATTTATATTGTGTTTCTACATGTATTTATTACATGTTTATATTGTGTTTCTACACGTATTTATTACGTGTTTATATTGTGTTTCTACACGTATTTATTACGTGTTTATATACATATTTATCACACATTGGACAACTCTACAGAATAGTGCATGTTGCAGACATGATATTTACAAAGTTTTATGCATCTTTGTAAAACAAACATATTGAGTCAGGTGAATATATTTTTATAATAGATGTCAAATTTTCAGATTGTGTTGATTTCAATAATGTACTTGAATTTATAAATTTGAAATCAACACAATCTGAAACAGTATCTTTAAAATTTAAAATACATTCATCTAAATCATATTTTTACAAAGATACGATATATCAAATGTGTCATATATGCAAAATTCACAATACTATAGAATCACTCTGTTCATATGTAATAAAATTTCTATTTTAATTTATATTATATATTGTTAATACAATAATTTTAATGCAAAAATGTTTTTTTCCTTTATTTTCAGTTTATATTTAAATATATTTTTAATTCTAATTATTTCTAAATATTGCAAAAATTATAATCTACTACATTATGAAATATAATTTTAAATCTAAAAGATAAGCTATTTTAAATTGAAAATAACTTAAAAATACAGAATAAAATTTTGGGATATATTAAAACACATAATACTTAAAACATTTTTGCAATTTTTAAAGAGTTAATTTTTTAAAAGTAAACTTCAATACTAAAAATATATAAAAAAAACAATATTAATAATATTGTAATTAAGTTTATAGGCTATTTTAAATTACAATTATAGGCTATTTTAAATTTTAATTTAGCATGCTAAAACTACACATCTCTGATCAATGGTGGTATCATGCAACTGTGATGATTTTTAAGAGTGAAAACAGTGAGTAAGGGCACAGAGCCCAAGTAGAACATGTTTCTAGATACACAGAACACAAACTGTTTCACAATTATTTCTAAAAATTGCAAAAATTATAATCTACTACATTATGAAATATAATATTGTGTTTAATGTTTTTAAAAAAATTCCCAGAATTGTGTTTTTATTTCTTGTACGTATCATGTTTATTTTCTTTTAAGTATAAGGCTTTTTTAACTTCTTCCAGGTATTTTTTTTTATTTTCTTAAAAGTATCAAATTATTTTAATTTAGTATTGTGTTTTTTAACATTTCACCCCAGTATCAACTTTTTTTTAAAATTTGTCCTAAGTAGCATATTATTTTAAAATTTCTTCCTAGTATATATTTTTTTTTAATTCTTCCAAATCATGTATTTAAAAAAATTATACCGAAATATCGTTTTTTAAATGCTTATAAATGAGACTTACTATTTAACCTAGAGAGCTTAAATTAGTGTTATTTTCTTTTGCTTTTAATGAGTCTTAATTTGATATATAACATGACTATGCTATTTCAAATTTGAATTTTTTGAAAAGCTTCAAATTTTTTTTTTTTAAATCTCAAAAACACCCCTTTTAATTTTTTTGAAAAAAAAATATATGCTTTATGGACTACTTGTATGCCAAGTTTCATAATGGGAAGCCAATGGGTTCCTATGAAAATTATTTTTTTTTTGTATTAAACTATAAGTGAAATTAGCTAAATTACAAAAAATTTAATTTCCATAGGAACCCCTTAACGACCGACTATGAAATTTGGCACACAAATAGTCCCTTAATGTCTTTAATAAAAGTAAATAACTGAAAATCTAAAAGCCCCCAAAATCTGAAATTTTACAGTTTTTGTAAACTTTACTGGTACTATCACTGTACCAAAAATGATCGATTTCTGAGGTATCAAGGTTCAAACCATTAATTGATTTGACACGGAATAACATATACTTAGTACATAACTCATTAACCAGTTGTTTCAAACATTCAGCCCACATATGTTCTTTTCAATTTTAACAATTTGCTACACACTTAATATTTCACATATGTCACTCAAAATTTAATTTTGTATTTACAATCAGTTACAAAACGTTACTTTTCAAGAACTTTTAAAATAAGTACTTCTCCAAACAAGTGAAGACAATTTCATCTCTTCTTTGCTCAAGAGTACAAACTCTCCCAGTTGCAGTATCAGGCTCTACTTTTTGCGAAATGGTCTCACCTAGCACATTCAAATATTCAATACGTCACTTGGTTGAGGATAAAAGAAAGAAGAAGGTCCTTTAGGATGTAGGAAGCTAACTATATAGTCGCTCGTCTTTTCAAGAATACATGCAAGCTACCAAGATCCTTTATAGAGTATAGTGACAAATCCAGATTCAATTTTTGCTTAATTAGTTGGTGTAATATAGTCTAATGCTGTCACACGTTCAGTAAATTGGTGTTCACTACAGTAATTATGCTTAACATGAAGTATATTTTCAGAAATTGGGTAGAAAAAATGAAGTTTTTGAGTACCCATGATTGCCTTAAAGTCATTCAACTGTGGCGACAGTATTTCTTTAACTTCTTCATACTCATCAACTGTGCTGTACTCAAAAACTTCATTCTTTTTACCCAATTTCTGAAAATTGGCTTCTTGTTAAGCATTACTACTGTAGTGAACACCGGTTTACTGAACGTGTGACAGCATTCGACTATATTACACAAACTAATTTAGTAAAAATTGAATCTGGATTTGGCACTATATAGTCTATAAAGGATCTTTGTGGCTTGCATGTATTCTTGAGAAGAATAATGTTACGAGCGACTATAAAGTAAGCTTCCTACATCCTAAGGGACCTTTTCTTACTTTCATCCTCAACCGAGTGACGTATTGAATGTGCCAGGTGAGACCATTTTGCAAAAAGTAGAGCCTGTTACTGCAACTGGGAGAGTTTGTACTCTTGAGCAAGGAAGAAATGAAATTATCTTCACTCAGTTTGGAGAAGAACTTATTTTAAAAGTTCTTGAACGTTTTGTAATTATAATTGTAAATATAAAATTATATTGAGTGGCATGTGAAATATCAGGGTGGCCACTCTTCAGACACATTGAAATTCCCTGACTTTTCCAGGTGAATTGAAAAGAAATTCCAGACCAGTAATTTTAACATAAAATGCGTGCACATCCCTATTTAGTTACAAATTTGATTAAAGAATCTTAACAATTACTCCACTATTAAAAAAAAAGTTATATTAAATCAGGAGAAAAAAATACACATTTTTTGTTTTTACAAATAAATTTTGACATTTTTAATAAAAAATACATGTAAATGCAGCAAAATTGAACTACTGAAATATTTAAAAGAATTTAATGTTTTTTTTCCCTGAAGAAATAAAAAGAAATAGTCTAAACTGATGTCCTTAAATATGGGCATTGCAAATTGTTCACAATGACAGACATTAAAGATATGCAAAAACTACACTGTAACAAGCTACAGCCATTGAATAATTAATGTCAATTCAGCAATGTCAAAAGAATGTCATTAAAATAGAAAAAATATTGTAAAATGTATATAATATTCTTGGCAACAGTTGTCCAAAATGGAGCACAAACTCTGCATTTTTGTTTTTATACGGAATCAAATGGACACATGGCAGCCTTTATTTAGAAGTTACGAGTACAGCATAATACTTGGCGAAATTTTTCGAAAATGGCATACAAACTGGGCAGTCCTGTTTTTATAAGGACAACTAGAATTAAAAAAAAAAAAAAAAAAACAGAATTTTCACAAAATTCCCTGACTTTTCCCGGTTGAGTGGCCATCCTGAATATTAAGTGTGTAGCAAATTGTAAAAATTGAGAACATATGTGGGCTGAATGTATGAAAAAACTGGCTAATGAGTTATGTACTAAATGTATGTCATTTTGTGTCAAATCACTTAATGGTTTGAACCTTGATATCTAAAAAATTGATCATTTTTGGTACAGTGATAGTACCAGTAAAGTTTAAAAACACCGTAAAATTTCATATTTTTTGCGCTTTTAGATTTTCAGTTATTCACTTTTTTAAAAAAGCCAAATCTGGTAAAGTTTTGAAATCTTTAAACAGTGGTAGATCAAAAACTATTTGACCAAGAGAGTTCAAATTAGTGCAGTCTTTTGTTTTCGATGGACCTTAATTTGATATACAACATGATTATGGTATTTAACTCTTTTTTAAAATTGGAGTTTCTAAAATAATTACAAACTAAAAGAGAAATTGTTTTTAGAGAATAGCATAGTCATATCAAATTAAGACCCATTAAAAGAAAAAAAAAATGACACCAATTTGAGATCTCTAGGTCAAATACTTTTTTTTTTTTTTGCCAAATTTCGCTTTTAAGAAAGTCAATAACTGAAAACTAAGAGCCCAAAAAATCTAATATTTACAGTTTTTGTCAGCTTCACTGGTACTACTATTGTACCAAAAATTATCATTTTCCATGATGTCAAGGTTCAGATCATTGGTTGATTTGACACGGAATGACCCTTGGATGAATATTCAATTTGGCAGTATTTTAATTTCTTAAGTTTTACACCATATATGAAATATTGTTTAAAAACAAACTAATTATTCTTTGTAATCAAAGTTAGAGGTAAGTTACGGTACAGGAAAATTAAGCGTTCTGCATTTTCAGGTTGCAGCCTATTACCATCTTTAAGTTTAAAATTTAAGTTATACCATCTTTAAGTTTAAAATACATAAAAACATGTAAAAGAATAATTTCTGATTTTACAATATTTGAAATAAACATGCATGCATGACAACAAATGCAATCTCGGACCACGTTTTCATTTAATCTCCGCTTAGATAGTATTAAATGCGAGCATGGATGCACATACCACGATGCATGCACTTTTCCCGTTTGCTTTTAAAGCAATATGTGCATACATACAACAAAGCTAGGAAGATATATAAAATAAAAGTTAAAGCTAAATATAATTAAATAAGTTATATAAATTAAGCAGCATGTTAACCTAACACGGGAAAATAAAGTTCAAGATACAAACCTTTCTGTGCTACAAACCACGAGCGGATAAATAGCACCGGACCCACTCCGATTCGACCAACAAGGAACCACAACTGACGATGATGCGATTGACGTAGCCGATGACGTAGGGTACACGTTGATTCTGGTTAGCGGAGTTTTTATTTAGCATTCGCGGCAAATTTAAGTTTCGTGAATTTTTTCTTTTTGAGAAATATGAATGTTGATCCAAAGCTTAAGGATGGACCAAACACTTCACAAGCCAAAAACTCACAGAAAACGGAAAAGTTTTCTAAAATGTGCAATTGCAAAAAGATATTTTCCAGTAAATCTAAAACAGTAAGAAAAAAATTGTAATTTTACAGCACTGAAGTCGGATGATTTTCGCAATCATTTGCACACTGTTCATGGCATGGAAGGAATAAAACATGATAATGATTTTCAAAATTATTCAGGTATGTTCGCATTTTCATAACTTCTATTTCAAGAAGTTTAATTTATTGCTGAATAAAATAAAATATTTTCACATAAAAATACAAAGAAGATATACCCATGCATTTGGGGAAGATTTTCCGTACTACAAGTTACAACAATTTTTGTCAAAATAAAACAATGACATAATAAATTGAAACTATCAATAAGCCCCAAAAATATCAATAATAATAATGACTGTAATTGATATAATCCAGTCAAAAATGCAATATCAATGACATTTATTTCATACGTATACATATCTTTATTATTTAAATCGGAAAAGATTTATTAAAACTCTTCTGCTGCATAAACACATTGGATTTAAATCCATTGCTAAGTGACATAGCATAATTTTCTTTAAATTGGTGGAAGAAATATACTCTGCATAATGCGATCTCTATGGAAAGTTTAATTGTTCGTTTTTAATTAATATCTTAATATTTAGACAACCCCTGATCTTAGAAACTCGAAACATATACTAAATTTTAAGTGGAGTTATTCCAATGTTACCCATAAAATTTCATTAAATTCGGTTCAGCCATTCTACCGTGATAATGAGACAGACAGACAGATTTTCAATTTTCTTTATATAGATTATGCAATTGCTATGTCAAAAATATAAAATAACATAAATATGCACATAACTGTAAAGTCTTGTGTAAATACAAATTTTAGTACATTCCTACATAAGCTGATAATAATATGTAAGAAAATAACAAAAATATAAAATTGAGTAAAATTTTTGAGTGGATAACAATTTCTTCCTAGCTATTGATATATTTACATTTGTCAGCTGAAAAATATCATTTATGAATGACTGATTCTGGATTAAAATTATCCAAATGTAGACTTTTAATAGATATAATGCAAGTTTACTCATTTTGCTTATTTTCAATCCATTTCTCTAAATCTATATAAATAAAATTGAAAATCTGTCTGTATGTGTGTCTCATCATCATGGGAGAACAACTGAATCGAATTTAAATGAAATTTTGTAGATAGCCTTGAAATATCCAGACTTAAAATTTAGTCCATGTTTGGAGTTTCTAAGACCAGGGGTTGCTCAGATATTAATTAAAAATGAACAATTAAACCTTTTATATAGCATTAAGCAGATGATAATTTTTCCGCCAATTTATTTGAAGAAAATTTTATCATGTCGTTTAGCAACAAATTTAAATCCAATTTGTTTATACGGCAGCTGATTTTTATTATATCCTTTCAGATTTAAATAATAAAGATATATATATAAAATAAATTTTACCGATATTGCATTTTTGGCTGGATTATATCAATTATGGGCTTCAGGTTTAAACATTATTATTATTGATATTTTCAGTTTATTACGTCATTGTTTTATTTTTGCAAAAATTTTTGAAACTCATATATTGTACGTAGTACCGAGTAATCTTCTACAAATGCATGGGTATATCTTCTACTCAGTGGCTTATCCTGACTCTAAAAAGTGTGTGTGTGTGTGTGGGGGGGGGGGGCAACTGTTTAGCATTTTCTTATGCCAGGGTTATTTTAAATGAAAAATACTCATAACAATAAAAAGCCTTGAAAAGTAGGGAGGCCTACCCCCCCCCCCCACCCACCCAAACATACGCTGCTGCTTCTACTCCATGAGAATATAAGCAGTACAAGTATATTAGCACATATTTTGGCATATATTGGAATCAATTACGGCCTTTTAGGTTACGGAATTATTGATATTTTCAATTTATTACGTTATCTGTTTTATTTTAAATATTTTAGAAACTCATAAGTTGTAGTATGGGTCCTATACAGTTTTAGCTCTTTTGCATATATTTATTCAACTTCATATATTTTGTAAATTTGTTTACAAACAAGACCAGGACATTTTATTCTTCAGATCTGCCCGTGAAGATAATTTTGTATAGCTAGAACAGATATTCTTAAACTTCTTTTTAGGAGCATTAAATTAAATATTTTAATAGAATATTTTGATTAACAATGTCATTTAATATATTATAGGAATTTGCACATGATTGTGAATTTTAAATTGAACTTGACAACTTGAATGTTGCAAAGAACAATGTTTCATTTTGACAATCTAATTAATGCATGACTAATAAAAGGAGATTGATTTTGTGAGTTGCATAATATAAACAAAGCAAATAATTTTTAAATTGCATCTATGTAGAACAATTTTTTTAATGGGGAAAATTGGTTAGACGCCATTGACACATAGCTCTCAAAATGACAAAATTATATCTATATGTCACATCTAGCCATCAATTATAGAGTTTAATATTCTATTCTATCCAATAATACGAAGGATATTTAAATATATTTAAATTTCCTTGAATAATACCGAGATCGTAATTAAAACAAAATACTCCTTGCACAGGCGTAGTTCATTTTAAGCATCAACTATAACTTAGAATTTAATATTCTAAACTATCTAATAATACTAGTATACGATAGTAAATTTAACAGCTGAGTGATGATGAGTTCGTATTATAAACTACCATCTCCGTTCACAGGCGCAGTTCTCTGAAGCTACTATTGGTTGTCGATATTGACGTCGGGTGACGCCACATCATGACGTCGGAGTGGGTCCGGTGCTATTTATCCGCTCGTCTACAAACCATGGCGGGAAACGTAAAGAATGATTACTGCACTCAGTGTTGCCAGATGCACAAAGCTTATGGCTTCGTCCCCTGAGGTAGAAATGAGTCCGTTCTGGAAGCTTCCAGAACTGCGTGACGTCACGGCGGGGTTAGAGCTTGGGAGGGTGAAGATAAACAAGAAGGGATACATGAAAATGCCTTGGGGAAAAGGGTTCGAGAACAAAGCTGAAAGAGGATTTGAGCAAGGGGGAGCGTTAATGGTTATTTTTACGTATGAAAAATGGTAATTTTAATGTAATATAAACGGTATTTATAACGTATGATAAACGGTATTTATAATGTATTTTAAACGGTAATACATAAAAATGCCTTTGGGAAAAGGGTTCGAGAACAAAGCTGAAAGAGGATTTGAGCGAGAGGGGAGCGTTAATGGTTATTTTTACGTATGATAAATTGGTATTTTTAACGTAATAAAAACGGTTATTTTAATGTAAAATAAACAGTAATACATACGTATTTAAAACGGTATTTCTACATACGGTATGTTCATACACGGTAATTCATACGTATGATATACGGTATTTTTATATACCGTTTACTCATAACGGTATTATAACCGATGTATTACCGTTTATCGTATAACACATACGAAAATATAACGTATAAACGGTTTATCAACGGTTATAATACCGTATGTGTGTTACCTGGGACCCCTCCCCACCTCTCGTAAATGTGGATAGTTACATCGTATGGCCAGTTCGGGAAAGATGAGGATACTACTAACAGAGCGTGGTTCTGTACCTGGATATAACTTTAGGCTATATGTCGCATTGGGCTTGGGTTTGGCCGACTGTTCAGAACGGCCCTCGCCGCTATTGTTAACATCTGTGGTGGGGGGACAGTTTTTCCGGACTGATAGAATGCTTGTGTTGTTAGATTAAAAAGACACTACTAAATATCATTGTATTCTCAGCTGGGAGAGGCTATTTTAAAGAAGTTCTTATTAAATTTTAACATGTTTTAAAAAGAATCTTTCATTCATTAGTGTTATGAATGAAAGGATGTTAATTAAATTACTTGATTAAGTATTAAATGCCTGTATACCAGGAGCATGTCAAAGACATGTCAAGGGGTATGTCAAAGCGTACCAAGGGTGTACCAAAGGAGTATGCTGAAAGCATACCAAGACCATCGTTACTACACTATCCCTCCGCTATATCGGGGTTACGAAGTGAACTGCGAGAATCTTGTAGGGTGGGATACTTGAAAATATCGTATGATGAGGGGTATGCCAAGAGGACCGAACATGAATTTTAAGAATGTGCCGCTTTTTGCGTTTTTTTCACAAAAAGTTTTCAAAACGTTAAAAAAACAACAAAAATGTGTGTTTTTTCAACAAGTTGAAGTTTTGGAGTTGTTGGATTTCTCTATGGGAATTAACATGGGTTTTCACACTTTTGCGAAATTTTTAGAAAAAAAATGTGGTTTTTTGCAAAAATGCGGCCAAAAATGTGTTTTTTGCAAAACGCGGAATCGGCCGATTTTTTTCAAACTGTCGGATTTCTCTATGGGAATTAACATAGGTTTTCACACTTTTGCAATTTTTTGAAAGAAAATGTGCGTTTTTGCAAAAATGCGGCCAAAGAAGCGTGTTTTTAGAGTAGCAGAATTTCGGGAATCTCGGGAATTGGGTGTATGGGAGGGGGTGTGTTTCCCCAACCATTACGGTCTTAGAGTTTAAAAATAAATATTTTCAATAATCGTGAAAGTGTGCTTATGCCCAAAATACTTGAGTGTTATGAATCTCACAAGTTAATGAAAGGATGATAATTAAATAAAGTCTTAGAGTTTAAATAATAGCAGATACCAATGGCTGTATGCATATGTTTTTACAAGTGTACTACTACTACCATAGGGGGTTTCTTTAAACCAACATGTTTTAATACGTGCGTTATTCTAAGAGGGAGAAACACCTAATATGGTGATACATATGACACACGCGCTCAGCACAAATCGATGGAAATAAATGGTGAGATAGTTTTTAAAGACGAGACTTTTAAATTTTTTTCGATAAATAAGGTATTTGAGGTTATTTAACGTGTGAATGAACGACACATACCAATAAAATGAGGAACTAGGCTAAGTTTACAAGTATGGGACTTTAAAGTTTTGATGTTTTAGGGGTAGAACTTGAATTTATAATTAAACATGATTTATACTAACTACTGCAAAGGGAGAAATGCATAGCGAAAGGGTTATGTGTGTATATATATATATATATAATACATATAACCAACACCCACCGGTGGAATGCAGATCTAAGATAGTATTTTTAGGAGAAGACATGAGATTCTTAAGAAAATGGAGTATTTAGAGGCATTTAAAGAGATATAAACATATGATAAGGTAACATCCATAATACACACAACTAATATAGGACAGCGAAAGGAAAACTTTAGTATTGTTTAGAGACCGAACTTCAAATTTTTAAGTAAATGTAGGTGCTTGGAAAATTTTTAATGAACTATGTGCGATACACATGTCTCCGATCACAATGGTGGAAAAGTGATACCGGGGCAGTTTTCAAAGATGTGAGTTTAACTTTTTTTAATTAAGTGAAGAATCTACTAAATATTAGAGTGTGCTAGCGCTTACCGAGGGTTTTATGAATAATACACATAAGCAGCATATAACATTAGGAAGGGGATATTAGAAAAATTTTTAAAGATAGGACTTTAGATTTTGGAACTAAATGAGATATCAAGAAACATTTAAAGGGGATGAAAACATCTAATGAGGCGGAATGGGGGTGTACTTACCCAAGATACCCAGCACTGAAATTATTCACTAAGATAAATTTTTTTTAAAGTAAAGACTTTAGAAATTTCACATAAAAGGCAATTTATACTAGTTTTTAAAGAAATGAAAACGCCTAGCGAGATGACTTAGAATGAATACAACGCCGATATATATAACAGTGAAAATAAAACTTAAATATTGTTTAAAGACTGCACTTCAAATTTCAAAGTAAATGTACATACCCAGAAACTTTTAATGGACTAGTATAATACACATACTCGATATAACAGTTAAATGACGAACTAAGAATAATTTATAAGTATGTAACTTTGAATTTTTTTTAGTTAAATAGGGATTTCAGCTAATTTTTAGAGGGATAGAAAGGTATACTAAAGGGTGTACAACAAATTTTTAGAAGGGACTTAGGAAATTTGCTAGCTAAATAGGGATTTCCACTACTTTTTAAAGGGATATAAAGACATACTAAAGGGTATACAGCAAATTTTTAGAGGGGACTTTGAGAATTTTTTAGCTAAATAGGGATTTCTACTAACTTTTAAGGAATAGTAACACGTACTGAAGAGTATAGAGCGTAATCATTACTAACACCTAGTGCTAAAATGAGGAATTAGAGTAATATTTTGGGGATGGGACTTTAGATTTTTAAGTAAATGTTATGTTTAAAAACTTTTAAAGTAGCATAAATACCTACTAAGATGACATATGCGATACACATAGCCAATACATAGTTATTAAATAGGGAAAAGCTAAGATGGCTTTTTAGAATAACACCTAAAATTTTTTCTAACTAAGCGCAATATATCAACACTTAAAGCGGACGAATACGAAGATTCAGACGGCATGTGTGATACACATCGCGGGCACATAATAGTTAAATCTTAATTTAAGTAAGTTTTTAAGGATAGAACTATGAATTTTTTGGGTAAATGAGATGTTTAAGAACATTTAAAGAGTCAAAAACACCTAATAAGGCGGTATGAGATGATTTCATCATCATCAGATAACAGCGAAATGGGGATACTACAAATATTTTAAAGGGGAATCCTTAAAATTTCTAAGTAAATAACCTTTAAAGGGGTGAAAAATATATAGTGAAGTTGTGTAGATAATACAGATCATCGACATTCTAAAACAGACAAGACATGTCTATACAAGATAAAAAATGTTGTACGTTAATATAAACATACATTATTCTATGTAGCAATGTAATACATACCCCAAGATTTATATAAAGTAATTGCGAATACATTATACCAATCCCATCAGAAATCAGCTAAAATAATAAAATTACCAAGCTGAATAATATATCTAGGTACTAAAACCCCAACAAACTACATTAAATTGATAAAAATCTTAACTAAATAAAATAATGAAGCTGTAACATACTATAAAAATACTAAGTTTAATAAAATAATAGAATAAAATCATATTAAAGCAAGTACTTACATGTTCAATCCGACTCAAAATGCTACATTAGGTGT